>CM018038.1:32948668-33313668 GCA_008638375.1 Nyssa sinensis
CTTACGCAACCTTCTTTCCTTTTTTTTATTCAACACCCTAGCTGCTTCTGCTTTTTTCTTTTTTCTTTCCTACCTTGTGCCACAGCCTTCCCTTATGCCCTCACGATGGTAGTAACTTCTAGGGCTAGCGGTCCTTCAGGGGCTTTTTGGTTGGACGGCCCAAGCAGTCATGGATCAAGCCCATAATTTACAAAGTGAGCAGGGTGGTAAAACAAGGCAATTATGCCAAGTTAAACCTTCATCTTCAAATCTGAAATAAGATTTAAATGATGTCAATGAAGCCTAAAATCACCCAAAAAAATACATAAAATTAGACTAAAGTTTAAAGTTTAGTGATAAAATATTCTAAATTATGCAAGTCATCAGCCCTCTAGAGTGACATTTCACAAACCAATATCAGAAGCAAAGTGCACTGCGTAGAGTGCTGCATAGATTCTACCTATTCAACATCCATAAAAGCAAGAAAGCATTGATATATACCACCAATAATTTCACCACAACAATTCCTAACCATAATACCAGCCCAACACATCCATCATTTTTGAAGACTGCAACATCAAAATATTCTTTATACCAACTAGAGGGAGATCAAAATGATTGCTAAATATAATCAGAAGCATGTGACAAAGATGATACTTGTGATTCAAAGAACTCATAGAAATAAGAAATAGCAAAACAAGCTATCTCATTTGGACATAATGAGGATTGTTAAAAAATAGCAAAATCCCGATTGTTCCACAAAGCCCAATTTGTAGTAAGAAAGATCATAAATTGATTGACATCAAGAACACCATGAACCTCTTCAAACAATCTTTGACTAGTCAGGGAATGGATAAGCATCCAACTTGAGTCCCAAAAGAGATATTGTAACATCCTAACGCAATATTATTAAGTAATCATGACTAATGATAATTATCATTGGAGAATAGCCTTAAATGACCAATGGGCAATTTGATTGAGGTAATTAGACTATGGAATTGGAGACAAAGGCACATGTGTGTGCCATAGTCATTTAATTGGTGACGGCCAATCCTATAAATGTTAATTGGATTATAAGATCAATATTTGATGTCACACCTAGTTAGTGTTAATAAAAAATTAACATATAGACAATTTTGGGTGAACTAAGTGCACAAGTGTACATAATTGAAGACTATGGTCCCTAAACCAAATTGTGTATAAGTATGGTATTAAGGAAGTGATGATTTTGAGAGACATCATAATAAGATCAAGAAGACATGATCAATATAAGTGGTCAAGATGGAATGAGATGGGTGTGGTGCACCAACACCACACCTACACATTAGTTTATATAGTATATACATATAATATGAATATAGTGGAAGAATCAACCATATTCTACTTTTAAATTCTTCACTAAGGGGGCTTGAATTTGAGTGGAAAGAATTAAGAAGACAAGAAGATAATGAGTTATCATGGTATGGAGGAAGAATTGGTCAAGTTTGAATCCTCAAGCTACTTGTCAATGGAAACTTATCTCTCAAGCCTTTCTCATATATATACACAATATACAGTAGTAATACTGTATTTAGAAGCCTGCTACCAGCTTCTTCAAACGTTAAAAGATAGATGAAGGAAGTTATGCATACATATGTGATGCACAAACTTGAAGCTAAAAGAGTGATCCACAAGCTTTAAGGAGCTCAAGAACTAAGCTCAAAGAGAGGGAAAATATGCCACTCAAGAGGTAACTCGTAACCCAACCTCTCTCAGTGGAATTTAATTTGAAAAATCTTACTATTTTAGGTTATTTTAATGAATCAAATGAACATGCAAGAGTATAAATATGTGTAATATGGAAAGAGAATAAGCTAAATGGACCTAGAAACACTATAACTGAATTGAACCACCATTAAAGCAAGCTTGGAATGGGTCAAGTTTGCAATTAAACCAAAACTAATTTTAAATGTTTGGGACTTAAAGTACTTGCAATAAATATAAAAAATCCATAGAAACCCGATCATGTGGACCAAAAAAAGCCAAGATATGGCAACTTGCAAGTACGGGTCTAAAATTGAGCATGTCTAAATCAAGCACTAAGCTTGAATTTGAGGATGGGGATTGAATCCCCATTGACTAAGGATCACAACCAAGCAAACGACATGAAATTTGGTTGAGAAATGGGCCTGAGCTAAGAAATTCACAGTCGGCCATAGAAGCTTGAGATTGAGCTACCCAGTGTAATTCAGGGCATAAAACCAATGCCAAAACATAAATTAAGAACCCAGAATGCATTTGGAATTGAAAAAGGGTCAAATTGAGGTATGAAATGGCCTGAAATAGGACCTAAAACTTTTAGGGTTTACTATGAACACTAAAGCCTAATGTGAAAACAAAAATGAACAGTTGAGGGTCATGGGTCGAGTTCATATCGGGTTTGGGTTGACCTGCACAGAAAATGGATCCCACCTTAAGTAATACGGCGTCGTTTTGGACATTTTAAGGGGTGACGTGGAAGACTGGGTTCGACTGATCAGTTTCTAAGGTTTAAACCATGGTTCACTTAATGAAATGGCAGACCGATCAGTTCTGTAAAAGACTTATGGGTTCAGTGTTAATAATTGGGTAAAATTCTTAGGCTTAAAAGTGATGCAATAAAGGCCAACTGAAATGCAAGAAGAGGCATTTTTAATATTTTTGGGCATTTCGAATTCAATGGCAGAGTCTGATTGGGCAAATTGGACCCCAAAATATATGAACAAATGAACTTGACTAATTCTAAATAAGTCTGAAAGAGTTAATTAAGCTATCAAATGACCTTTGATAACCGCGAGGGTAATTACCCTAAAGTTTTTTGACATTCTGGACTCAATGGTAGGATTCGTTTTGTCAAAAGAGGTACCAAAAATAGAGATACGCAAAAATGGGTAATTTCTAAACTACTTTTTATGATAAATGAGCTACTTAAAGAGTATAGAAAGTAAATAGGGACCCATACCAATGTTTTTAGGAGCCTCTGAGTCCAAAAACAAACTTCGTTTAAGATAATTGGGTACCTAGCACATGAAATAAGAATGGTAAAATTACCATAATACCCTTAAGGCTTAATTAAGCAATCAGATTAACTTAGAAAGTAAAAAAGGGACCTACCTTGAGGTTTAACGACCTCTCTAGACTAAAAAATGAAGTTTGTTTAGGCAAATGAAGTGCTGAACAATATGAGACATGAAAAGGGTAAAATGACCAAAATGTCCCTGAGGACTAAAGTAAGCTATAAGATAAACTAAAAAGCATTTGGAAGCCTAATTAGAGAATCTAAGAAAATCCTAAACAATAAGAGCCTAAGTTCAAAAGGAACTAATCGTTAAGTAAAGAGATACTTTAAGCTATGATGAGTGCTAATGAGTATCATTTATGTTGATCTATGACTTAGGATCACCAACGAAGAAATAGAGATGAGAGGAATGGTAAAGAAAGTCAATAAGAATCTAACTGTAGACTCTGGACCATAGATGAGTAACCTTGTTCCTTGAACTGGTGTTGTTTAAGTTTAAGTGCATTTTTTGTAAACTACTTTATTACTTAAATGCAAACAAGTTTTGATGATGATATAAAAACCATGATTTGAACATTAGCATGTTTTTATTGCATCATAAATGTTCTACAAGCTTGGATATCACAAGTATTAAAAGCTTTGCAATATTTACTTTGAATGCCATCTCACATGACTTCCTCTATATTATTACACTTCATTGGGAGTCTCTTAGCTAGATCATGTTTATATACCTATTACCGGGGGTCTCTTAGTCGGTAGGCCTTTGTAAACGATGAGCTCTAAATTACTTGTGTCACATGTGACCATTTATGATTTGATATGATCTGATCTGCTCTAATCTGCCTTATTTGTTCTATTCTAATTATATTATATATTTTGTCATGATGGAATAAATCATTTTTATATGATTATCTAAACCTTTGTTTGATATTTTATTCAGTTCTATTTAATGACAATTAAGTAGTTACATCTATTTATAGTCTCATTCATTAACGTAGATAACGAGATCACACTCTCGTTGACTACCTGCTTACAAGGAAGAACTAAGGCAATGAAATCCCCTAGTGCTTCCATCAAGCAAAGCACTAGACTTACTCTTCAGGATTAGACCTAACAGAACTATTCCTGCTTCATTCATGGACCAGTGCAGCATGTACCAACTTCAAAATTGCATCCGATCTTAAGACTTTGTGCCTTAACGCTTTGGGAGTAAATGATGAAGACTAAAAAAATGATTTAAGGTGGCATTGTCCACTGAGAAACCACCCCAAAGCCAGGTCATTTTCCCTAGGAAGTGAAAGCCTTGACATCCATCCGATTCTCATTAGTATCCCGACCTCTCTAAAGATAGCAAGAAGACAATCTGAAAACAGGCAATTGTCTCTATTTGTATATCAACAAAAACAAGATAGCTAGATGAACTAATTAACCAAAGACGCTCTTAGAATACATATTGTTTGAAAAATTTCCTAGCATGTCTTAAAGAATGCTTCTTCAAAGTCTCTATAAAGTTTATGTATAAATCAATAGCTTTAAAATTCTTTCCAAATGCTATCTATGTAAATGTTATTTGGGTTTCAAAAACCCACAACAGGGCACTAACGTTACTCACAAGCTTTTCACTTCGCTCACATAGATTTATCCATGAATATTTTGAGTGAACTCGAGAGGAAGGAAAATAGAAGTAAGATGTAAATAAGAGACTCTAAGCATAGATGATACATGTAGAGGAGTAGTCAGAGATGTCCCAATATCTTAGGTGAAGACATGTTCCAGAACTTGGGTGACAACTTAGAGAAATTGTTGTAAGAAAATGGCTAGCATAGTTGTAGATGTTTAGTCATCCACCTGTATGTATGTTATGGGCTCACAATGTTGTAAACTTGAACAATGTATAAGTAATGAATTAGTAAAGCTCTGTCAAGTGTGTATTACATTTACAACAAAAATAACCTAGGTATTTTTGCGGCCAATGAACAGTTAAAAGAATGCAAGCAACTTGGAACATGTAAGAAATGACATCCGATTGGTTGCATTTTTTGTAGTCTGCACAAGGTGGATGCAAGCAATGTAACTGACTGGCCAACTGCAGTTCCTAATCTGCATAGAGTGTGGTTTGGGATGTGGCACATATTTGCAAAGTTTTCCTTGCCAACATAATATTTTAAGGTGTAGATTATAGATTAACTCAAACAACCATATAATCTACAAACAAGATCCAATTTTATTCTATGGCTAGAGAGATTCATTTTCATAGGTAAAGCATTAAAACATACTCTTTAGGAAATAACTTTAACTTTGTTTGATAATTTCTCCTTCCAGATGATTTTCCAGCACCAAAAATTTATAGAAGATGAACTTGGGAGCAATCTAAAACTCCTATTAGGCCACTTCAAATCCAAGGCTTAATGGTAAGCACTTCGAACCGTAAAGAAACCATGCTTGGAGAAATGCCAAATCACTTTTTCTAGAACCCGTCGACAACTAAAAGGCATAATGATAATATTTTCTGCTTAAAAGAGAAGGAAAATAGATTAAACCAACTCAACATTCCATTAAGTATGCTAAGTATTCAGAAGTTAAGGGATGGTAGCATTAGAATGAAGTTAAGAAACTGGAGATAATACCTTGAAAGAGTGAGGCAAAGATATCCAGTTATCCCCCTAACTCTTGATAGATAATCCATCGCACACCCTCTATCATAGCCTAGAAAGTAGGAGCTCACGGACTTCAAGAATACTATGCCATGATAGTATGGGCAAGAACCTAGCTCTACATCAACAAAAAACAAGGAAAATGTTTTTGTTGCATCAATTGAAACAATAAAGAATTAGGATTTTGTGTCAGATGCCACACTTGTTTAGCCAACATTGCAAGGTCAAAAACCTTAAGTCCCAAAAATCTAAGCTACCCTTAAGCATAGATTGACACATACGTTGTCAGCCAATCCAATGAAGCTTCTTAACCCCATTATTGTGATCCCACTAGAAGTCACTCATTATCGAGCTAATCTTAGAGCACAAATAATTTGGGAGCTTGAAACATAACATTGTGTAGGTAGGGATAGGTTGGGCCACTGCCTTTATCAAACTTCTTTACCCGCATTAGACAAAAGTTTCTCTTTCTAATCAGTGATTTTCTTCTAAACATGTTTGTGAATGTTATTAAATGAGAGAAAATGATTAATGAAAGGCACAACTCATGAGATAAATGAGAGGGATAGTATTATGACTTTATTTATATGAATGGATTTGACAAGTGATAGGGAGAGATTACTGTCTACTACTTCAATATTTCATCTAACGAATGTAGCTTTTCAGCTTTAGGCTTTTAACCTTCAATCTTAACAAAAACATTCATTTATTCTATGAAACTTAAAATTAAATCATTATTTTTTAAAAAATTACTTAAGGAGTTCAAAAGATATTTAAAAAGCTATGTAAATTCTGGGAGATGACTTCCTTACAGTTTTTGGAGTCCTGACACCCATTTTTAGTATCCATTTGGAGAAATTGGGACTCGGTATATGGATAAGGGTGTGTTTGGCCCTGGAAAACTTTTAGAACAAATCTTGAATCATAATTAGTGAAGGTCAGGGTGTACAAATAAGCAATTTAATGACTTTTAACTTAGAAATGAAACTTGGAAATGTTATCAAGGGTTAATTTAGAATGGTTGAATTATTTGAATTTAATACTTGATACCTATTTGAATGGGTAGTTGGGGTTGAATTATTTGAATAAAATGCTTAATAACTATTTGAAGGGGGTAGATGGGTTAGGAGAAAAAACTAAAGTTAAATAAATCAAATAACTAGTATGCTTGAATGATAGAAACACATACTAGAAAACTGTAAAAATGCTAAAAAATGAGGATCTTGTTGGGTTCATAACCACAACGGAAGAGATTTAAAAAAAAATTATTTTGGATCATTTCTTTACATGAATCGTACAATCTTGAATAGAGGGGGTTAAGATCACTTTATTCTTGATTTTTTTTTTTTTTTGTTGAAGAAGACTAGTTAATGAGATTGATTGTGTCTTTATTCGCTTACTCCTCTAGGTCTTCTCCTCTTTTCCCCCCATGTGGGTTACATCATTTTCTCTCATGTAGCGACAAAAATAATAATGACTTGTGTGTAAGGCTAGCCCCTCATATCATATATTTATAAGGGTTTTCAAAATTAGGGCAAGGGGAGGGATCTAGAGTCTTACTAAATTTTCTCTAATTGGTCATTAATTATCCAATTAGATTTTAATTAATTAAGTAAATAATTAGAATTTCACTTTCATTTTTTGAAATAGAGAAAAGTCTAATATCACTAAACATTTGCAATGGGCCCATCTACATGGATATCAATAATTAGTTTTTGGACTGTCAAACTAATTCCTAATTATTTTAGAACTTAATTCATTAACTATTAATCACTTTTAATTGGCCACCATCTCAATAAACAATTTATTAAGAAGATTAGATTTGAATTTTAGTAATTAATCAATTGAATTAGTATAAATGTGATATCATTCTCTCTAATTTAGAGAGTGTAGATTCCATCTTGAGAATATGTGTTCCCACAACCTAAATAGTGATTTTTTAAGATATTAAGGTATTGATCTAAAAGATCTCACTCATTAGTAACTCAAAGTCATCACTATTAATAACTTGAGTCCACTATTTTCTTAAAATTAAGAGCTTACTGCGAATAATGAATATAAGAATCCAATAAAAAATGACAAGTTTATATGATGTGTTTCATATAGTGATATAGTTCGATGTATTCCAAATATAGCAATACATTAACGTAGAGTCCACTATTCTAGTGGTTTAGATAAACCACCCTATCACATAGAGGTTAATTGTATTATAGTCTTGTAGAAAAGATACCCAGACTAATCAATGATTGCGAACAATTCTACAATTGCTTGATCATAAGTTCATATCTCTTATATATAAATATTATTTATATACATGAACTATTTCTAATGCCAATTCAAGGACTAACCATCTCATGGTACAAAAGAACAACATTCACATGTATGATAATTTAAAACTCAATAATATTAAATCAAACTTATCAAATAATATAAAAATATTTTGAATGTGAGAACATATATCCTAATAAATCTAGATATGAATTAACTTTCTATGATGATAGTATGTGATGCTTGATGTGGATGGTTCACTTGAGTAAGCATGCATAATGAATTATGTTGACCTAGCATGTTGTTGTGATATTTTCTAGTATAGAATTGAATATTGATATTGAATCATAATCTTATTAGTACATTCATGAGTATGGAATTGGATATTGATATCATATTATAAATTGGTTATGCATTTGCATATGTGAAATGAGATATTATTGTTATATTGTGGATGGATGTATAAAGTTAGGCATACAACATAATGCATTGGACACTAAATTATGTGAATGAGCATAATTTTGGTATGTAAGCATGTATTGTATCATTCGGATGACATGCTTATATACACTTTCATAGCATAGCATGTGGTTGTGCCATGTAGTGGCATGATGTGTATGCACTAGGTGTGTTATGATAATGGATTATGTAGTTGAAATTAAACCCTAGATATTGTTAGGGTTTTACTGAAAAGATCAAAGAGAAATAGAAAAGGGTGAGAAAGAGTTATTGTAATGATTCAAAAAAATTATAAAGGGCAATTTGGTAAATTGCCAACATTGACTAAGGTCAGATGAGTAATTAATCAATGATGCGTCAAAATAATTATGAAATCAACTAACAAAACATCAGTGTGACATTGTAAGTCTAAATTAAAATTTTGGTAAATTATTTGAGGCTAGTGTGAGTCACGGGATTACATAGTCATTTACGGGACGTAGATAATTATGAAAATTCAAACGATTGAATTTGGAGAAACAAACAACATATCTAGAACCAGAGCGTCAAAATTAGCTAGGATGCCAATTTTGGTGCGATTCTGAGATAGTTCATGTTCGGGCATGTGTGGGCGTACATTTAGCCGATTGGCCATGTGGCACAGTGTTGAGTGTACAAAGCTTCTTCAAGAAGTTTGGTTGGGCTTTTCTAGACAAGGACATGTGTCCTATTTTGATTTTTTGTGAAGGGATCCAATGTAGGTGAGATGCACCATAGGAGACAGGACATGACAATGAAAATAATGGATTAGACAACACACTTTTTCTCTCTCTCCTCTTCCCCCCCTAAATTTTTTGATTTTCTCCACTTTCTCACTTAATCTCTCTCACACTCTCTCTCTCTCTCTTCACCCGAAAGGGGTGTGTGAGAACATGTGTGTTTGTGTGTGTTAAGAGAGATATACGTGAAATGTGTGAGATGAGTGTGTGTAACAAAGAGGGTGTGCATGGGAGGGAGGTGTGTGTAGAATAGTGAGTGAGTGTGTGTAGGTATATACATGTATATGTTTGTGTGTGAAACTATATGCACATAAGAGGGATGAAAATTAGAGAAGCAAAAAGGAGAAGAAGAATGAGAAAAGAAAGAAAGAAAATAGGAAGAAAAGAAGATGAAGGAGAAGGGGCTTAGACAGGGAGGAGCTGCAACTATGACATCCATGAGAGCTCTGATGGAGCTTTCTCTCTCCTCAACACTTTTTCTCTCTAAATGACAGAACAGGTAGGGACTCTTCTTAGCATATTTGGATGATTATTTTGAGTTAGAGGGTGATCATTGATTGCTTGTGGGTGTGTCTGTACGTATGCGTGTGTACATGTGATCATTGTGTGGTGAAGAAAGAGAGACCAATCTGGGTTCTCTTGGATCACCATGTTTCGAGGGGTTCAAGCCATTAGACGAACCAAGGTAGAATATTAAAGCTTGGTGGGGTAGTTGCTGATCACAAGGAGAGAGAAAAATAAAAAAGAAAATCGAGAATGGCTATGAAAATATCAGACGGTCGAAAATTATAGTGAAAGGGTTGTTTTCCAATTTCTGATGAGATTCGAAGCTCGATCTAAATTCCATTAAACTCTACTTGAAAAGTGATGCAAGATAGGATCAAGAACCGAGGGAAATGGTGGTCGGAGTGGGCAAAAACTACTTGTAAGGATCCGAAAAAATCATCAAAGGGTAATTCGGTAAATTACCAGCATAAGCTAAGGACTAACTGGAGAAAAATCAAAGATGAATCAGATAAATTGTAAAATGAGTCGATAAGTTTTCAATATGACATAATGAGGTCAAAAATGAATTTTGGCAATTTATTTGGAACTGGTGTGAATCACGGGACTACTTAGTCGTTTACAGGACGCAGATAAATATGAAAATTCAAATGGAGGAATTTGGAGAAATGGACTGAATATTTGGAATCACGGGGCCGAAATTAACTAGTGTACCAATTTTGGTGCGATTTTGAGACAGTTTTAATACGGGCACGGGTGCGCGCTCAGTTGGCCAACTGGCTAAGTGGCCCTCGAGAAATGTGAGAAGTTTCTCCAAGAAGCTAAGTGGAGATTCTAGAAGGGGACATGTGGCAAGATTAGGGTGGTGGAAAAGGAGATAGTTGTGTGAGGTGAGGTGTATAGAAGGGGACAAAATGACATAATTTGACTTGATGGGACAAGCCCTTTTTTTTCTCTCTCTCTCTCTCTCTCTCTCTCTCCACTTTCTCTCCTTTTTCCCCCTTAGTCGACAAACCTCTTTTTCTCCGCCCATGCAATCTCTCTCTCTCTCTCTCTCATCTTCTCTCTCTCCCTAAACCGTGAGTGTGCAAAAAGGGTGTTGTGTGTGATCAGTGAAAGAGAGAAGGGAGAGTGTGAGTGTGTACGTGTGTTTTTGTGTGAGTGCACTGTGAGTGGGGGTGTTTGTGTGTGTATGCCGGGAGAGATGAGAGGGGCTGTGTAACACCCTGACCCAATTATCAAATGATTAAGTTGCTAATTAAATATTAGAGACTTTAAGAAGTAAAATAATGATTAAAGGAAATTAAATCAAGGAAATAAAGGCTACAAAAATAATAAGATTATAACTTGCCTACTAGCGAAAACTGACACATGAAGAAAATAAATAAAACAAGTACAATAGTAAAAATGAGATTAGAGCACAAAAGCCTAACTAAAGGTAAATAAAATAAAAAAAGAAGCAAAGTGGGCCAAAGTGGTGGCCCAAGGAGTTGAATCCAAGACCTAGTCCACCAAAAGACTTATACAAGGCCTAAACCTACAAGGTTATCAACACACATGCGCACTTGTTGTCAAACCGTGAAATTTTCATTGTATTTTAGAATGTTACAAAACATTGAAATTACTATTGTCAAACTAATTCTGTTTTCCAAATTTCTTTTGTGTTAGTAGTTAAATTTAAAATATAGAGGATTAAAATCTCTCTATTTTGTTTTCTTTTTTGTCAGATCTAATATCAAGAATCTTAATATTTGGATTTTGAAATAGGTAATTGTCACTGCGAAGAAAAGAAATTCATATATTTATATAAAAATGAAATTTTGTGTTATGAACCTTAGGTATTTTGCTGTCTAGTTGATTGATAAAGAAATTTCTTCAATACTAGTAATCATACAGGTCGAGAAGTAAATTTATTCAAATAGTGATTGTTGAAAGATTAATTACTTACTTTTCAACCCCATTCCAATTTAGTTTCTTTGATCTTGAGTCGTGAAAATCCATTTGCAACAATTGTGACTTTTTTGAAGTAGATTCAGCAATGTCACTCGAATGACAATGAGCTTCATGACTTACCAAAAAAGAGACAATAAGATTCATAAGATGTTTTTGGTTTGAAAGATAAAATGTTCGGACAATTTGGGATTGAGTGATTGAAAACCCTAAATATTTCTTTGATTCAATATATATATATATATATATATATATATGATGGTTAGAATCATCAGTAATCACGAATGTATTCAAATTTTGATTTTGATTTTGATGGTTGATGTTGATATATAAGTATAAATATTCACTTATTAGTTGTATCAAATTGGTTTCCGAAACCGATTGTTTGATTTTCATTGATTTCGATTTCGAAAATTGGAAAGAAGAAGGAGAATCGCTGAGGTTTCCCTTTTTTGGTGCGAGATGAAAGGGCCTTTTTGTCTAAAATTATTTTAGGGACTGTTAGTGTTAAATGTTGTGCTTAGACCCAATGCTAATTATGGTTTTATTGTAGGAGTGCTGGCTGAAAGCGCCTACCTGGACTAGAAGATACACCTAATTTGCAATATTATATTTCAAAAAATATACATGAAAATTATACAATAAAAAATGTATTGGGAAATTACAAATTGTATGAAAAAATTACGAAGTAAAAAAAAAAATACTTGGGCTGTCGAGCTTGAAGGTATGAGATTTGAGATTTGAGAGGTATATTTGCAAACTTCATCAACTTTCTTCAACTATTACATCAAGATTTTCTCCCAATTTCATCAAATCGAAGAGTTCAACTCTTTTCTTTTGCTTCTTGATCTTGCTTCCTTTGCTCAACATACTTTCAATCCTTGACACTTGCTTTGCTAGTTGCTAATGACATGTCCACATGTACTAAAATTTTCTTCCGAAGCAACAGAGGAAACATGGATAGATAATATATCAAGGGAAAATACAAGTACAAGTACCTTGTGTTTCTGTGCTTTCCACCGGGCTAGAATATCAAAATTCCTTTATGTTGTTTTCATCAATCAAAAAATTGGTTAAGATAACACTAGGGTACTGAGAAAAAACCATCGGGCTTAATATATTGTAATTTTATAGCTTTGGTTGATTCTTAAGTTTCATCTACATGATGAGATAAACTTAAAGAGGATGTGTGCACATGTTTTATCTATCTATATTGTAATTATTTTTATATTCATTAAATAATTTCCTTAATGGTGAAAGAATATTTTAAAAAATATGAAGTATTACCATATATTAGTTCTAGTAAAATTCCTAATACTTGTATTTTATTTCTTGTATCCAAAATAGTAGTTATTCTCTCTACTAAATTTATTTTGTACTTCTAGTATAACAAATTGGTAATTAGGATTAGAATTATATCATCGAGAAAATAAAACAATATTATATAATTGGTATGTTATGTGACAAGAAGTTAGATAATATACACCATGTCATGTCCCGGGCCCTAAAGAACTGAGGGTGACCCTTTAAATCAAGGTCAAGCTAAATAAGCAATTTTTGTGTATCTCAAACCACTCTGTGATTAACGTATTCTCACTTGAGTTTTCATAACATAAATATTCATTCACATTTTATAAGTACATCCCAACAAGGTTTACATGCATAAATTCTAAAAGTGTATTCATCCCGTGATTACCATTTCTAAGTCAAAAGAATACTAGTCCCATTGAGGCTTTCGAGCCTTCACATCAACATATAAATACCATAAGGCCTTTTACATTCCCAAAAATAACAAAAAATCAAAATAGAAGTTGTGAATTTAATTACATCCCAAAAATAAACATAAGAGTCCAAAAAAGATGTCATTCTAATCCATGTCATCAAGGCGCCAGCTCTTTGCCCTTACCTGCATCTAGTAGAGGTCAAAGCAACAACCTCAGTAGAGATTCTAAAATAAGAAAAGTTACGACAGTGCAAGGTGTGGGCGTGTGAGATGTGAAGTGTCAAGCAAGTGTCCAACTGTTAGACCCTTTTATACTTGACACGGCGACATGGGCATGGGGAGGCATGCCATGCCTTGATGGCTTGACATGAGGAAGGAATGCTAAGTCATTGGAATAACATTCAAGAGTGGAATGGGATTCGGGAGCAGAATGGCATTCAGTGTTGGAATGACATTCCGAAGTTGGCTAAGTTGGTGAGCCTCAACCAACAAGATGAGGGTGGTCTGTCATGGGCATCCTTATGGATATGTTGAAGATTGTCTAAGTGTTGGAAAAATACTTAGACAATTCAGAGTTAGTGCAACTGATGCTTTTGTGAACAGTTTGGCGCAGGGTTGGTCTTTGCCAAGGCAAATGCGCACAGGGAGAAGAACTGGTTTTTGCAAAGGGTTGTATCCACTCCTGTCAGGTGAACAAATCTTCCTAAGACATATATAGGGGGGAGTACCTCCTTGAGGCGCCCATGGGTGAGTGACCCGTGCGGCTAAGGAAGACCAAGGCATGTGGGGGCATGGCTTGGCAACGAGGGCTAACATAGAAGCATTGGCTGGATCAAGTGGTGCGCGTGTTCAAAGGCTAGCAGTTGCGGGGTGGTTGCTTAGCTAGCAGTTGCAGGGCAGTTGCTGGGCTGGCAGTTGCGGGGCAGTTCCTGGACTGACAGTTGCAAGGCAAGTTGTTGGGCTAGCAGTTGCTGGGCTGGTAGTTGCGGGGCTGGCAGAAGGCACAAGGCAGTTGCGAGGCTGGCAGGATATAAGGTTAGCTAAGGGTAGGCAAGGCAACCGCCTGCTGTGTTGGCGCACTGATCCAAAGGCTCACATTGTGTGCGGCAATAGGATGCATGGATTCTCACAAGTGGTGCAAATCTAGGGCTTCAGATAGCCCTAGCAGTTGGGGGCGCAACTGCAAGGGACAGGTGGCTGTGTGCTATTGTTCCTAACAAACCTTAGCAGTTGAGGGGTGTCAACTGCATTGTCATGTGCGTGTCACACATCATGACGGTTTTATATTATTTTGTCAATATATATGTGCGTGTGTATGTATGGCAGAGTATGTGGTAGTGGCTGGTGGGTGCCAGCAAGCCCTTTGGCAGTTGGGGGTGTCAATTTTTAGGCAGTTGTGCATGGCTGCCTATATATGCATGCTTGGGATTGCGAGATAAGATACAGAAGTGTATACAACAGAGAGATATACACAGAAGTGTGGGGAAGACGAATCTGTGCGGGAGAGAGTCTGTTTTTGTAACCTTGGCCGGTGTCCTTTGTATTCATATGAATGTATAGTGAATAAAAGGTTGGGAATGTGTTTCCTGTAAAGGTTGTGTTCTGTGTGTGTGCCTCAGTTCGTGTTTATAATTGAATTGTGCAGACCCTACGGTGTTGGAATCCTATTCTAGGGATTCAGCTTTCCTTTGGGTGTTGTGTGGTTGGCTGGTCAAGGCAGCGGTCTTGACGCCGCACAGGCGGAAAAATTTGGGTTCGAATTTTGACCCTGTGACACCAACCAACATGCATATATATTAATAGATTATTCATCATGTCTCCAACAATGCAAACCGTCAATCCAACCACAACAAAACACAACAATAAATAAACGGGAGAATCATCATATAGTCACAATTAATCGTGTGAAAAATAAATTGCCATTTAAGCCTCACGTTATTCCTCTCACTTAAATATAATCACCTCGTCAAATCACTTGATGGTCCTCGGAAAAGCCTAGTATTTCATGAGCTACTAACCCGTTGCCTATGTACTACCACTCGAGCGGGGTTACGGTTCGCAACCGAAGGGAGACACAATCCCCATCACACAATATTCCTAGTCTCTAATGCGGCCTCACAACATGACACTCTATCTTGTCCCTCAGCTCATTCTAAGGACTAATTATCCACATTCCCGTCTTCCGTTTTCGTTTCTATTTTCACATTTCATCTTTTATCAACGTTTTCCACTTCATTTACAAACATGCCCAAAGTTCACATCATTTCATTATTCACCACAAAACATAACAATGCCGATACAACTTTATAACTTTCAATAATCCAATCATTTAACTCAAGCATGAAAAATACACACATACATGACATTTAATAATTTCATCATTTATCACAAATATATATATATATATATATATATCAATACTAGTGAAATCAAGATATTCAACATTTCATTAAAATCCAAGGCATGAGCAATATAGCAAAATATGACATTGAAGAGAAAATCTTAAGATGATTAAAATGCATTATAATTCACATGGAAAACATCTAACCTTCAACCTAGGTTAAAATCCCTACCTCCAAATAAGTGTGGATTTGTGTGTGGAGAGAGAGATTTCAATATCTTGGCTTCAATCCTTACCCACAAACCCTAAGAAAGATCTTACACCGTTTATTTTACTCTACCAAAATAGATCTACAAAGAAATGTAAGAAATTTGAAAAAGAAATGAAAAGTTCCAAATTTTACCTTTTGTTCTTGAAGAAATCTTGAAATCCTAACTTTTCAATCGGTGAAATTCTTCCTAGAGATGAATCATTGTGATATGATGTGTTGTTATGGCTTAAAATTTCATGAAAATCCCAAACCCTAATTTTTCCTTTGGCTTGAGAGAGTTTGGAAGAGAAGAAAAAATGAGAGTTGTGCCCATTTTGCTTTTTAGTCCACAACTTAAAAGTGTTTTATCGCATGCTCGTTCAACCGAACAAGGTCTTCGTTCGAACAAGTGCCCTTCGTTCGAACGAGTCTTGAAGGCCACATTAGACTTTCGGATGCTCGTTCGAATGAACAAGCCCTTCTTGATTGCTACAATTCAAGCTTTTTTTTTTTTACCCTTTTTCATTTATTCCCTATGTAACATCACTCCATATTACGTTGTTTAAATTCTTTCTATTTTATAATTATGTTCGTGAAGTTTATTATCATGCAAAAGTAATATTATCTATTATTTATTTATTTAATTTCTAATTTTACAAAACGTTACACACCAAAAATAATTTGTTGAGTCATCAAGAACTTCTATAAAATCTGTTCATAATTCAACATTTTTCCAATCTTCTTCGATTGGTAGTGTAATGGGAACTCGTGTTCCTAAACATATAATGTGTAGCATTCCACTTTTAAATTTAAGACCTACTGTTTTTCATATATTTCTAAAAGCAGACATTCTTGCAGGAAAATTGGCACTTGGGAAGATGACGACCAAAAGAAAAGTTTAAAAGATAAAGAAGAAGCTATGTTTTGCCACGAGAGAGAGAGAGAGAGAGAGAGAGAGAGAGAGAGAGAGAGAGAGAGAGAGAGAGAGAGAGAGAGAGAGAGAGAGATTATTTTGGTGAAGACTCAACCAATCGCATCTTGGTTTAGATGACACCATATAATAGTCTCATTTTGCATTTAGATGACACCAACCAATCTCAAAGTTAGTTTTAAAATAAATAGAAAAGGTAACTGAGGGAAAAGGGTGAAACCAGTATAGCAACATGAAATTGCCTCCTCCATCAAACTCAAACTCACTCATTCCCACTTTTGTTCACTTTCTTTCTCATCTCCCCCCGTCATTATTATTTTTGAAAATAACATATTTTTAAATGATAAAAATAATAATATCCCATTTGGATATTTTCATATTCATAGAATACTAGTTAGATCCCCAAGTAAAATAAAAACAGGGAAATGTAACCTTGATTCCAAATGATTTAGTAAATATATTGCATATCAACTCAATTTGATGTTTACATCAACTCTATGACATAAATTGTTGAACTCTGACAAATAAAAATATACAGAGAATCTGAAAAACTATTCATATTGATCAATTAAAACTAAGTCAATCTTGAGAACACTCACCTTCAAAGACCTAATCCTTTTTTTGTTGGACAAAGTTTATTGAGTGCCGAAACCGCATTGACCAGAACTATAAAAGTTATACACAGGGCGACCAAAAAAATTCAAGATTCTATCATATTTCTATATCAATTGGAAGAGAATTCTGACCAACCTTTTTATCCATAAGCCTACACAATTGGAATTAATGTTTCTGGTGCCCACTCAAGCATGTCTCGACATCAGAATCAACTGCTCAACACAAGTAGTAAGTGGCACCCTTCTTGTGGCCTTTTTCATTAACCTTTTTCCTCTTTTTCTTCCTGTAAATATTTGGGTCACAGTGAATTTGTATATTCCTTGCATCTAAGCTCTTTTGATTAGCATGAAAGGTGAACTCAGCAGTCCAAAACCACATAAAAATGAGAGGCAAAGATTATGATTAAAACAAACTGCACAGTTTACTAATGCACTCGTACAAGCTGAAAATATAAAAGAGCACACATGACATTGGTACAAGACCAAGTCCTATGCAAAATAGTAATAAACCAAAAGAATTCTTCATTTTCACTTTCAATTGCTTTGCAGCTCTCTTTCACCATCATGGACAGCATTGCAGCTTTCTCTTCACCATCACAAGCAGCATCGCAGACTTGGATTAATGCTAAAATCTGTGTGTGTGTGTCTTTTTTTGTTTGACACCAGAAGGCCTACAATGGAACTCCACTCCACAGCTTATTGTGTATCTAATGATTGAATAGCGAGCTTGGCTGCAACCATGGAAATATTCTTCTTAACAAATTCTATCGACTTATCTACCCTTTGTATTGTATCTTTGATATCCATTGCTCTTAACTTCTCTTTCTGCAATTGTAGCAGTTCTGATTGAGTTGATGCTGTCAAGAAATAAACTTAAATTAATTTTTCATTTCCGAGTCAATAATCTACCAAATAGAAAGCTTCATGAGAAGCAGGTAATATATCAGACATGAGTTCAAAGTACAGAACATAGCTCATATCAGACATGAGAAGTGAACTGTTCAAAGTTTTTTAACAGTTACAATCATCGAACAATTACTTCTTTCACTTCCCAAGTAGATTTCGAAGAAGGTTCCTGCACAAATGTACAAGATAATGCAATTTTTTCCTCCCCTTGCACCTTATTTATGCCTTGTTTATGTTCACAAGTCTTGGAAGTCCGCTTTTCAACCTTCCTCACAATAAGTCTGCTCAATTTTTTTCATCTACATTTTCTTACAATAATTAGATCAACCATTCCTCTCTTCTTCTAACCTTATTGCTATCATAAGGTCATTAATTTGGTTTTTCTGTTGTGATTTCTCTGTTATTTTGCAACCTTTTCCCTCCATCCAACTTTTACCTCTAACCCTGAGATTATTTAATAATACGGAATCTAACTATATTTAGGTTTAGAGTCTGGTTTATTTACCAGGTTAGTTTTGTGCTGATTTTTCGTGCTCACTATAAGACTTTCAAGGGTTTAGTAAGTTTTCTTGTTTCCTAATCCTTTCTTGTTGGAATTGCACTGTACACATTTAACTATTGTATGTGAGTGATTTCATACTGGATTGGATGCTAAACAGATGATTACCAAAGAAAAAATTCTGCAGGAAAGCTTGTAAATCCTAGATAAAATCTAGATTGGACCAATTTGGCATCAAGGCTGTCAGGTTGCACCAAGCCTGGCCATGCAAATGCAAGCGCTTGTGTGCGTGCACACACATTTTACTAGCTGTCAAAATAAATCAGTGAAGGAATCGATACTAATTTACTCATATTTTGCCCAAAAAAAAGGAAGAAAATAAGAAGTATAAGAGATGCCCAGAAACAGGTTGAAGTGCTGCCAACAAATTGGCAATAAGGGAATCAATGAATTACAGCTACATAGGTTAGCACTGTCAAGATGAGGGAAATCCATGGTTCAGTCATGGATTTATTCTACACACCAAATACTAAGATAAGAAATGCAGTTGTTAAAAAATGAAGAGGATGAGAGACAATTTACCTGAAACAGGTTGGAGTGCTGCAAAGGATACACGCTCAGCGAAGGATGGAATGAAAGCTTTATCACAATCTAGGGAGGGTTCCTTTTCGGCCCACATTAGAGAGTTTGCTATTTGAGTCTGCAACAATGCCTCCTTGGGTGCCTGTTAACAAAGATAAGGGGAAAAAAAAAACCTTTTATACACCACAGAATGGCTAATCAATAATCAATATACAATTGAACAAACTTTTGATTTCCAAACAAAGGATCGATCAAGTCCTTTCTTCTATCTTAAGTCATATCCTCGAAATAACTTGGTCATAGTGACTTTGAAATGGCAATTATTATTAAAAAATAATGAAATCGATGGCCAATGCCAAGCGTGAGAGTGTGGTTTGACTACAAAAACTGCTACTTTTTGCAAAAATTATGCTAAAGCTTAGGTCCGTCTCCAGCCTATTTCACCCCAACCCTTGCATAAGTGGGACCAACACTGGGTAATTTAAACAATTGTGGTGAATTTCATTTCCTGAAGATGGATCTGGAACTTGGACTTTCAGTGTAGAAACTAAAAATGCACAAATTAAGGGATCAACTTTTTGAATCAATTTGCACACCCAAGGATTCAAACTTGTGAGGTGATTGAATCATTGTGAGGGAAGGGGCTGGAAGACACAGAGAGAGAGAGAGGCTCATAGAGTCGAAATTTCGGTTTTTTTTTTTCTTTCCCTTTTTTTTTTTTGTGGAGCTCCCGTTCTTGAAATATGAAGTAAAAATCCCTGACGAGAGAGAGAGAGAGAGTTCCTCAATCTTTTGGGAACTGGGAACAATTGAGTGAACTTCAATGTTTGGTGAGGATTTCAAATAATGCCAGTTCACTAGTTGTCATATATGGGTTTTGAATTCTGAACTCTTTCAAATAATGCCAGTTCACTGGTTGTCATATATGGGTTTTGAATTCTCAACTCCTGGTGCAGATTTGACAAAAATTTAGGCCAACATTTAAATTTCTGTTCAAACAATAGATTTGGATATGGGGTTCATATCTAAATTTACCACTCCAAATTCATAAATTCAGATTCAAGCTTATGTTAAGGTATGGACAATAATAACCAACCAAATAATTTCTATTCTACCAAATTAAGCCAACACTAGGGTTTGTTTCCCACCAATAGTTTTGGTATGGGAGCAGTTTTAGTCTGATGACACAGTAAGTACCGAATATTGTCACTTGCTAGGAGATAACAAAAAAAGAACAAACGGTAGAGGATTGTGGGGGAAAAAGTGAATATATAGAAGAAGAAATACAACGACCTGTGCATATCGTGCACCCTCTAATTCTCAATAAACAATAACATGATCAATTGGGCACAAAGCTCTGGTCAATGCCGTAAAATCATTTCCCAACTGAGCATTTACTTTCATAATGCCCCCAAAAAAAGCAATCTCACCATCTATTTCAAAATGTCAGAATTACCATGCCAACATGACATCACATAGGTATGGGTATAAGGATATGTGTTGCACACAATAGGCATCTCCAAAAATATGAGAGAAGAACAATTAAATGTATTCAAGTTCCCTATGTTAGATTGATACTTCAAGATAAGATAAGAATTCATGTCAAACATGGTATGTTATATGAACACCTCATTTCAACCAAGGGTGTTGGGTTTGGATTTGGGGGGGGGGGGGGGGAATGAGGAAGAAAATGAGAAGAGGAAAAATAAGACAGTTCAACAATTTAGTTGTATCCTTTTGTGCTATTATTTGAAGATAATACAAATTTGGAACCAATACGCACACACCCCTCATACCTGCACCCGACAAGCATACTTGCCTTTGACATGAAGTTTTGGAATCTGTAGTACTGTGAGAGGAGTATTAATTCGAAACATTAAACGGGATATGGTGAATGCTAGACACCATATGGTGTATGCATTACAAACCATGTCAATGACTAGTGACCAGTATCCCAATCCATTCTATTATGATGCAAAAGGCTTTGAGAAACAGTTAAATAGTTGATATTTTCCAGTAGTATATATAAGCTATAAGATATCCTTCATTTCTTTATGAAATATTGATATTGCAAAATTTTATATAAGAAACAAGTCTAACTACACAGTTTGAAACTTGATATATAAGCTTTTAAATTAGTAAAACAAAAAAATCTAATTAAATTCACCATCACTACCTCACTGTTGCTGTTTCCATTGCCAAACTACCATCCAAACAATTTTGATTCACATTGAAACATCATGTCAATTAAATTCTTTTTTATGGACGTAAAGTTTTACTGATGTAAGACGATGTAAATTAGTATTAAAACAAAAATAACTCTGAAAATTATGAGAGTTTGATATACATTGTAGGGCCTATTTCTTGACAACTTAAGCTTTTGGGACAACTGGTGTTCAAGTCTCTTCTTTGCATATGTTCTTCGTTCTATTTATCTATTTGCACTTTATTCTATTTGTGCACTCTGTTATGTCTTTCTCTCCACATGCAAGAAGGCTCGCAGATGAGGGAGAATGTGGGAGCTTGACATACATTGTTAGGCTTATTTCTTAACACTAATTGCCTAACCAAAGCTTTATAGAACTAGACATTACCACTCTAACCACACAGCTATTACTGTTCTTCCTACCTGTTTCTACTTTCTATCCAACAACTAACCACTACTATAAGCTCCACTGCCATCCCACCTATACCATCAGTTCCAATGTCCTAACACCACCACCACTCCATTGCAACATGTCATCATGGATTCTTCCAGCACAAATTCCAACACCTATACCCCAAGGGGGGTCATGGCCCCTCCTAAGATTTGGAAATTTTTATTGGTCTCTATTTTTCTAAAATTATTAAGATGCCCCCTAAAATATTGGAAAAATCCTAATATGGCCCCCAAAATTTTCTTTTAATCCTTACATCCCCCCACCCCCCCACCCCCCTCCCACGCAAAATTCTAAAATTTTGGATCTGCTGCCCTACATCCACTGCTTTTGATGCCACCACCAACTACCAATATTAGATCACCAGTCCACCACTACTACCCCGCCATTTCCATTCATACCAATGCTGTTGCAACACTGTACTGCGTGCCTTGTTTGCTGATATGACTAACTAGGACTGGATTATATAATATAACTAATTAGGCTTTCACTACCAATATTAGACCACCAGTAAACCACTACTGCCCCACCATTTTCATTCATACCAATACTGTTGCAAGGCTCTACTGTGTGCCATATTCGACAATATAACTAACTAGGACTAGATCTCTAGATCATATAATATTTTCCCATATTTAGAGGATAATTTCTTTTGTTTCCTTGTACCCTCTTTATACCTTCTTCGGCTTTTTTGTAAAAAAAATAGTATACAACTCTTCTCTTGGTAAAAGAGCAAGATACCCCCCTTGTGTTGTTTCTCTTGCATAGTGCTCCATCAACCAGTAGCAGCACAGAAGCAACCATCCCTTAGTCTCTAGTTTTTGTTTATCTCGTCACTGCCATGATTTTCTTCTCTCTCACATTGCATGTGTTTTTCATTAAAAACTCATTCAGAGCAAATACATCTAGTTGAGCACTTTTATAGCTGATATAACCTAGTTCTCGCTGTAATTCCTTCTAACACGTCATGGACGAAGGATGTTGATTCTTTTTTGCATACTAGTTAAGAAGCACATGCATTGCACTTAAGTAATTAAGAAAATTGTAAAGAAAAAAATTTGAAAGAGAAATATCTTCAATATGAAAGCACGATATGAAGTGGATAAGGAGTCATAAGACACAAACTTGGATATTGGGTGTTGGGTACAAGCCCAAACACCCTTTCGAAGAGCAATGGGAATATCAATACCATCTGAATGAGAAAGAGGACTTATAGGAGATACGTTGAGATATCATCACCTGATGGTGAGGCTAGTGGAGTTGGAATCAGAGATTGCGACTGTCCTGGGGGCACATGGGAATATCAGACCAATGATTGCCTTCACAACTACCAAAGATCTCAAAGAGGGCTGAAATCAGTCAAAGAGCAGCAGAAAAATAAAAAAACGAACCAGGCCGATGCCCAGGCAGGCTGGCTGAACCTTCTGGATTCAAAGATATCCAACCAAATCAAGTTGGAATGCAACGAAACTTCACCACTCCTCTCTCAACCCCAGACAAGTCCAATGGATGAAGATCCAACCAACAGAAACCTCTGAAACATGTCAGATTGCAGAAAAAATGGCCATTTTTTCAAAAATCTTTCAAAAATAGAAAACACCCATCAAATGGTTCCAAAAAATTTGGGAAAAATCACCATAAATCTCACCATAGAATTCTGAGCCAAGCCATGTGGAAAAAATTTTCTTTTGTCCGTACAGTGCTAACGTCAATGATAACGATAGCGTACGGATACTGACGTCAACAGCTTCAAGGTGGCTTTAGGGTTGCGTTTGATTATTCCGGTGACTGCCAAGGTGTATTTGGACCGCTCTGATACCAAGTTGAAATTAAACGCTAGGTATTGTTACTATTGAAAAGGATGAAAGAGAAATATAAGAGAGTGAGAGAGTAGTTTAGGGAGAAAAGAATTAGAGAGAGTTAATTATCTCTACTCTAACTCATGTATTTATATTACAAGAATAGAAAAAGTTTACAAAAATAGACTCTAAATATTCTATGAATATCCAATAGAATATTCTTATTGTGCGTACTATTCTACGCATATCCTAACAACATATTCTAACAGTAAGAATATAAAAAATTTACAAAAATAGACTCTAAATATTCTATGAATATCCAACGGAATATTCTTATTGTGCGTAATATTCTACGCATATCCTAACAGTAATCTCGTTTATCGTATGCCATTAGTTATTCGAAATAATCAGTCTCCCTTCGCTCTTTTATATCCTGATCTTTCATCTTTTCAACTTACTCCTCATGTGTTTGGATGTGTAGCTTTTATTCATATTTTGGATCCTAGTCAGGATAAATTATCATCTCGTGCTCGCAAATGTGTTTTTCTTGGGTACTCCAGAACTTAGAAGGGTTATCGTTGTTATAATCTTGAGTCTTGCCGCTACTTTGTCAGTGTTGATGTTACCGTTTTTGAGTCCACCTCATTCTTTTCCTTGTCGGGTCAATTCTTGTCTCCAAATCTCATATCTTGTCGTGAGGCAGAGCCTTTCACACCTTCTCCCACTCTCCCGTTGCCTATTTATTCTTTATTGAAATCTCCTTTGCAGGTTTATCAACGCTCCCAGATGCCACATCTTCACCGTCCGACGTTTTTGCTTGTTCCTCATCTATTCCTGATATGGATGATTTACCTATTGCTCTGAGAAGAGGTAAAAGCACTTGTACTCAATATCCTATTGCTAATTTTGTGTCTTATGATCGCATTTCTCCTTATTTGCAGTCTTTTGCTTGTGCTTTGTCTTTTATCTCTATTCCCACATCTTATAAGCGAGCTCTGTCTTCTCCTGGCTGGAAGCATGCTATCGATGAGGAAATGAGTGCATTTCATAATAATCAGACCTGGGAACTTACAGATCTTCCTCCTGGAAAGCAAACGGTTAGCTGTCGTTGGGTTTATGCAGTTAAGTATCTCCCTGATGGTTTTGTTGAGCATTTTAAGGCATGCTTAGTTGCTAAAGGATACACCCAAACTTAAGGTGAAGAAAAATACTAAGCCCAAAATCTTCTTTTCTAATTTTCTTTCTTTTCTTTCTACTCTTTTCTCCTTCTCTTTAACCCTAATCTCCATAGAATAAACTTAACTGCTATTTTAGGGATATTTCACTGTGGAGAACATGAAAAGAAAATGATTCGAGTTGGCTAATAGATTTTGTGAGTGTAAGAAAGGTAAGGAGTGCGTGAGTTATTTTCTTTTGCATTGTGCTGTGGCGAGTGCATTGTGGTGCCATCTTCTCTCCTTGTTTGGTTGTGTCTGGGTTACGTCAAGCTTGGTTTGGGCATTGTTTAAAGGGTGGAGAGAGGGCTGTAAGCGTGTTAGAAGAGTGTGGGATGTAGCTCCTCTTTGTTTAATATGGTGTTTATGGCGTGAACAAAATAGGAGAATCTTTGAAGGCAAAGAGATGACTCCTTACAAGCTAAAACTTATTTATTTATTTTTCTTTTGATATTATTATACTTTGGAGTTATATAATCTTTTGTAATATCGTTAGATTTTTTTGTCAATTTTTGAAAGACATGAGAATGATTGTATGATTTTCGTGTAGTCATTTTCCTTTCTTGTAATTGGGTTGCGCATCCATTTTGGCACCTATAGTAATATATATAAAAACATCCTAGAAAATGAAAACAGAGAGTGAGAGAGAGAGAGAGAGAGAGAGAGAGAGCACCTTCAGCTTTATTTCCAAACTATTCAAACTGTAAAGCACTTCCTTTAGTTCCATAATTTTAGAGCTCATTTTGCTTACGGATTCAGGAACATTGTCCCGCAGCGGTAAGACTAGACCTTTCAGATAAGGATCTGCCTGGAAAAATACAAGCGTGAAATTTTTAATACATTAGCAAGTGAATTTTTTGGCATGATCACGTAAATTTTTTTATTTCATGCATCTTCCTCTATTGATTAGACTGGAGCAAAAAAACATTTACAAAGAAAAAATGCAAGTACAGAGGCTATTCAGGTAAATTTCCAATCT
Source organism: Nyssa sinensis (assembly GCA_008638375.1). Classification (NCBI taxonomy): domain Eukaryota; kingdom Viridiplantae; phylum Streptophyta; class Magnoliopsida; order Cornales; family Nyssaceae; genus Nyssa; species Nyssa sinensis. Next base: position 32,974,773 of record CM018038.1, read on the forward strand.
CCCCACTTGAGAGGGTAAGCTTGCATACATCTAACCCTCCCAAGACCCAGCAGCAGTGGCTGGAGCTTCATGCACTAGGACTGTCCCCCTCTCCCCCTTTTATATCTATATATATTTATATTTATATATACTAAACTCAACAAGCCTCAAACTAAATTACACAGGTAGTCGGGAGCAAGAAGTGACAAGATCATACTTCAATCTCCATCGTAGCCTAAGTTTCCTACAGGGAAAAAAATATCCCTAGGATGCTAAAACCAAGAAACACCTGGTTTCTCAAAGGAAGGTCTAAGGAGAAAATCAAAAGGCAAGTTTCATTAATCATCATAATCCATTACAATGCTTTCAGAAGTTCAATTTATAAGAAAGACCTTACAAATAACTTTTAGTTTAGCGTGTCCAATAGCGCGCTACGGTAACATGAACAGTGTACTGCTACATATTCGTGTATAACTGCTACAGTATTGTGAATATTATTGCTAAAGTACCAATGAACAGCGTCACTATTGTAACTTTACTGAGATTGTTACTCTTGTATCAAATTCTCACGTTAGAAGAAACTCATCCCCGAGTTTTGAATTTCCATGATCTAAAGAATGCCCAATCAATCATTTCCATCCTTTTCTTTCTTTGCTGTCCCAGGAAAATAAACATGATACTCGATGCCCTTAGTCCCCTCGAGATGAATATTCATAACAAATATGAACACGAGGTTTCCTCCGCTTCATATGGCCACACAAGCTAACCAGTTTAGAATTAAATCAATATCATCATGTGTATTTGAAAGCAACCTTAGACTATTCAGATGTGACTTATTTCACTGAATTTATTAACAATCCATTGCATCTTCCCCAATATAATCAAATTTCACATCTTTATTGTAAAAAATAGAACACTTTCACAATCAAGAGCCTCACAACACAGGGATTTCAATATCATAGAAGTTTTTAACATGCATCATAGGATCATCAATAATGGTTGAATCCAAAATCTTTGGACATTCATCAAAAAGTATTGGGGCTCTCCAATCAAACATTAATGGTGTGACCGTCACTGCCTAAATAATCACTCCTAGGACTTTAATCAAACATTGTATGTGCATCCCAATCTTCAATAACTGCACTAACTAGGGAAAACTGACTCAACCATATAATTGTTTTTGAACTACTCACCAACAAGCTCTAACTTGCCTGGTACCTCCTCCACCTTCCATAGGTTTAGGGTTCAAGTCCCCTTAGGGGAAAAAAGTGTGTGTGTGTGTTATTTACCTATAAAAAAAATATTTTTGAGCTACTTATTATAAAGTAGCAAGAACTAGTGTCAAAACAACCTTCATCATGCATCTTCCTAGAAAAATCAGTAACTTCTGCTTTGATTCCTCCTCTTTGCTCCAAATTGTCATAATGTCCGGTATTTTGAATCTTTTTCCCCTACTCCTTTCAAATTTTTTCTTCAAGACTACTTCTGATATGTATGAAAGCTCATGCTTTGCTTTACTTTGAGCATTACTTCACTGCCTGAATACCTAATAAATTTTCTAGTATGTTTTTATTTTCCAATTATTTTTGTGACAAATTAAATGGAATGCCTAGGCCACTGAGAAAGTTCAATGGAATCAATTATAGCAACCATTATGATTAGTTTAATTATTAGAAATCTAATTTTTAATTTAATATAAATTATAATTTGAATTCAAATCTTGGATCTTTTGTTGAATTTTCTTCGAAAGTTCTACCGTTTCTCACAATTCAAGTATAAATATAATGTTCAGATACATTCATTCATAAAGTAGATAGCCTCCTCCTAATATACCATTTTTCAAGAATATAATTAGTTACCACAATTGTCTCATCTTGGTAATGAATTTTTTTTTCAATTTGGAGCGCTATCCAATAAAAAGATTTTTTATTAGAGAAACCTAACGAGGGAAGGATGAGGCATCCTTCAAAGAAAGACAAGAGGACCACTACAAATAATTTTTTTTTCTTTATTGATAAGTTAATACAAATAATACAAAACCAAAGAAACTACTACCCAGTAAACACCCATTGAATCCACTTTATGGGGGATCATAGTGGCCTCTAATATTGTTCCTCTCTTAGCCAAGGTGTTAGCCTTCAGATTAGCGGATCTAAAACTCCACAAAACTCCTCACTCATCAAAAGAAAAAAAAAAAAAAAAGAAAGAAAGGAAAATACAAACACACACTTGGAACTCCACTTCTAAAGAACTAGTTTAATCTTCATTTCTCTAGAATGTGATGATTGCATCTCATCTATCCACCAACCAGCATCTAAGAACTGAGGCTCTCTTTTCTCTAGTAATTTATTCAATTCTATAGGGTGAAATTCCCAGAGCCTCACAAGCAATGCCAAGATCTCAGCATTGATTGCATAAACAAGTGAGATCCAACGAGAAGTCAAAAAGAATATTTTGTCCCAAACAACTTACTCTTCTAGTTGCTTCTCCTCAAAACTTCTACCATTACTCTTTCACCATTTAGACCAAAGAAAACCCACAGAACTTTGCTTCTAACCTCACCTCCAAAGCCACCAAAGGAGGTCACTAGAATCATAAAGATAAGCTAGAGCAATCCATGAAATACTTGCTCGAGCGAAAAGTCTTTGCCAAGAGGATAGAGAAAAAGGACTATGAACTAAGAAGCATAGACACTTCTTGGAGGCCATAGTGTCAGTGTCCGACATGTCAGGAGCATGGATATGTGTACGACATGTTAAAATTGAGTAACCGAATTTTTTTATTTTTCAAAATTTTGGAATGTTCCTGACATGGCGGGACACAAGGGAACACAATGATGGTGAAGGAAAATGAGTATTCAAAAAAGAAAAAAAAAAAAAAAAAAAACTTGATTAAGGAGTGGAGAATCATCAAATCTCAATTAAGAAGGTAAAGAAAGAGAGAAGAGAAGAGAGACAGCCTACCTGGTGCTTATGCGAGATCGGCAACCGACACCAAATACCTAGGTACCTTCTTCTCTTTGCAATCTCTCTTGATCAATTGATCTTCTCTCTCAGCGTATTTCGTCGAGAAGGTTCCCAACTCTTCTGTTTTGACTTTCTCTCACCGTTTGTTAAACCTCCCCCCCCCCCCCCCCCAAAAAAAAAAAAAAAAATTTGTCAATGATAACATTTATTAAATTCTTTAAATTGATTTAATTTATATTTATTTTTTTTTAACTTTCATTATTAAAAAGTCTAAAAATAATAAATCCCTTTCTTGGTTAGTACAACTTTGATCTTTATTATTTTTTGAATTAAATAAGAATAATTATTATTATTTATATATTTAATTTTAAATTTGTGTGCTTTACTAATATACTTATTTTATATCACTAAATTAGGCTAAAAAAATTATATTGATTTTTAGTAATCATCTTAATGAAACATGTCATAAAATAGCTTTTTTATTATTAATATTATTTTTTGATAAGTAATCTTGAAATTAATTGAAATAATGTTAGAATTGGATTACATAGTCATATATATAAACAAATATATATTAGTCAGCGTGTCCCCAATGTGTCCTACTTTTTTGAAAAATACTATCAGTGTGTCCGTGTCATGTCATATTCATGTCTCATATCCATATCCGTGCTTCCTAGTCTATGAATGAAGAAATATAATATATGTAACCTCCAATTCCTTTGTTTCACTTGTGGCTGCTATAGAGTGACAGCATGGCTACACTCACACTCAATGATAAATATAAATAACCAATTATGGGAATATATAAAATCAGTAGACCCTGCTATTTACTGGTTGCCCATTTATTTTATTAAAATAAAATTTTATTATTTATTTTCATTACTTTTTAATTTCTGAAAACAACACCACAATTAGTTCAATCATGCCCTCCAGAATCTCTTCTATCATGTTGGAACATAGATATGGCCAAACACTCTCTCTCTCTCTCTCTCTCTCTCACACACACACACATACAATTAATGTGATGGCCATTCAAATTAAGTATTATATTAGATGTTAGATTTTCTTAGATTTGACAGTGCATTTGAAAAATGGTAAACATGACATGAAAAGTCAAACTAGTTGGAATTAATTGCAACAGCATATCTAACTTTTGATATCACAGCCAAAAATAACGACCCAAAGAGAAGCTAATTTTATTAAAATAAACCTTTTGCATTCATTTCAACACAAGGAATTTGGAAGATTAATTTTCCAATACTGCATTCCTAAGGGAAGCCTTTCTAGATGCTCTGCAACCATAACAATTAGGAGCCAAGGGAAAAAAAAAAACACTAATTTTATAAGAAAAATTCCATAGATTGGTTGTTCAGTGTGAATAAATGTAACAAATATAATAATCTTAAAAAGCAGCTATGTTAAAGGATGATAAAATTGTAATGGTTGTTTGCAATAAAACCTGACATTACAAGTACTACAAATTGCCACAAAAGAATATGAGTGACAATGTCACTGCTTGACTAGGAACTAGTAAGAGAAGGTCACTATATTTTTTTACTTTATAAAGCATTTTTTTCAAATAGAAAATTATGTTTTCAACCCTAATGTTTGTTTAATTACAACTCATAGCCTTTAACATTAAATTTTTTTAAAATCCACCCTAAATTTTTAAAATTTGATTGAGTTGACAAATTTCCATGACTACCACTTTACACTTCATCTCATAACCATTTATTGAACTATTTCATTTAAAAATTTAATGATGCAACATTATTTGAGAAAAAGAAGTATTAGGACCCACAAAGTAACAGGTTATATGTAAACCAAGTGCTTAAGCTATATTCTTTTATATATATATATATATATATATATATATGTTGATTTTGTAAATGCTTAAACTACACTCTTTCTAACAACTTAAGCTTTTGGAGCAGCTAGTTGTTGACATGGTACCAAAGCAGGCAAGATCCTAACTTCAAACCTCACCACCTCTCTAATATTTATAATATATCCACATGTTTGGCCCTCTCTAACTGTTTAAGCATTTAGAATAGTATTTTTTAAAAAAGAAATCTAATATTTTTTTGAATAACTAGAACCCATTGGTTTAATATAGATGTTGTTGTGACGAGCACAAACACCAAAAATCAAAATTAATGGCATCAAAGTGGTCTTGCCACATAAATACCAAAAAAGGAAAAGAATTTAGGCTTCATTGAGTACATCAATTGTATCCAAAATAATGTGAATTTAATAATTTTAATACATCAATATAATTCAATTTTAATGAATGGAAAAATTATTTAAAATCAAAGAGCTATAACACTTCAACTCAACTCAACTCAACAAAGCCTTATCCCAACTATTTGGGTTGTCTATATGAATTTTTATTTGGCCATTCTGCTTAATTTAAGATCGTCAAAGATGGGTTTTGAATTATTACTTTATTTATTTATTGTGGTGGGCAGATCATGATAAGTAGTCAACCTTAAATATAAAATCACCTTACGATCTTACCATACCAACATAAATAAGTATTAGGACTCACCATCTAATGGTCTTCCTTGATAGATTAAGTTAGAAATCATTCAGATTATATAAATTTGTCCCACTAATTCAACCATGATTTAATGAAGGCAGGGAATGATTATAAGAAAGAGCATGGGCAATTAATCAAAAAATTAAGCCCTATACTTAGCAGATTTTGTTGAAAAATTAGAACCCATCAAGAGGTGGATCCTAATGTTCTTAGTATCAGAAATGGTATGGTCACAGTAATATGTAAACCACTGACATATTGGTGAATTGGTGAAGCAGAGGGTCTTGCTACATCAATGGCAGAAAAGTTATTAGGTTTGACCATCTTACATGTCCCACCAAGTTCTACAAAAAATGATTTATATTCCTTGACTTTAACCTTTCAATTTTTGAAAGATTGACAATGTTTTAATGAGAAGTATGCAAACATTTTTCCTTTTTTATTTATAATTAGAGAAGTATGCAAATCATACTCACTTTTGAATACTATTGCACTCTCTATATCATGGTATGGTGCATTCTAACTACTTAAAATGTAATACTCAACTCAACTCAACAAGCCTTATCCCAATTATTTGGAGTAGGTTACATGGATCCATTCTCTCCAATCAACTCCTTGTAAAGTCAAATCCTACATTAAATCCAACATAATCATGTTTTTTTTCTCAATGCCTCAATCCACATTCTTTTTAGCCGCCGCCTTGTCTTTTTGGAACCTTCAATTGGGATTAAATCACTCCTTCTGTACTGGTGCATCAGGTGGTCTACATTTCATATAGCCAAAAAATCTTAGACGATTATTCACATTTTATCTTCAATCTCTTTTCATGTAAACCCCGATTAGGCAGAATGAATTGATGATTATATGATTATCAATTCACATATATAATGAAGGTCTTGAATTCATGTTCAACTAATGGTATATGATATGTAATTAAGTTATTCATGTTTGATTTCTCCAAAGCCCTAAACTAGTTTTGGGAAATTCTAGCTAGTTTGTGTACTATACTTCACTTGTGTGTAAAATACATATGTGTTGTAGTATGATGAAACAAGCCCAATTGGAAGTTAATTGATGTTAATTAGAGTTGGAATATCCTTTCACATCCTAATCATGAAAATTAATTATGGTTAAGCTTAAATAAGTTAATTAGTTAGTGATTAGGGGTTCTAAAATAACCCTAATGCAACTAAGATGATTATGAGCATGTAAATTATCATAAGACACCCCTAAATGTGAGAAATAAGAAGAGAAAATGCTGCTGGAAATGATGTGAAATCAACCTAATTGAGGTTAATTAAGATAGCCAATTGGTGATGAAGGATGTTTAAATTAAGTGTTGAATTTAGCCCTTGAATGATGAAATGACATGAATTGTGGGTGCTGTCCCAAAGTGTAGAAGAAGGCTGCTATTATGATAATAGACCCTAGATAGCATTAAGGGGAGATATACGATAATGAGAAGAAATAAAGTTAGTCAAAAACTAGTACTCAACGAGGTTGAGTAATATTAGGATAAATCGAATCATGTATAGTTACATTTGTGTTATATGAGATGTGTAACAAATGTAATGGAAATTTAGGATGTATAAAACATAAAGAAGAAGCTATAATATGATTAAGAATCAATTCAGATACTAAGGAAAGCATAATCGTGACTAAGAGCCAATTTGGCTTCTAAAAGAAAGCCAAATTGTGTGTAATTGTCCTAAATATGTTAAGGGCATTAGAAAAAGTAAAGGATGATAAAGAAAGCAAATAAATAACGAAAAGAAACGAGATTAAGAAAGCTACTAAGCTAGCATAATATGCAACCACATGATAAAAGTTGAGAAACATAGTCTTAATTGTGGTAGAGAAGACCTTATTTAACTGTTGGAGTTTCATGTAAAATGCCTTAATTGAGATTAGTTAATTAAGTCAAATGGTGATTGAAAATGCTCAAAATAAGTGGTAAATTAAACCACAATAAGAAGTTGGAAATGTAACATGAATTGGACTAAGTGGATATGATAGCTGTTGTATTAGAAGTTCAGAAGGGCTGTAAGATATATAATGAGGCCCTAATGAAAGTTAAATATGATTAGAGAACATTAGAATATAATGGAATTAATTTGAACCCAATATAAATCCATAGGAACCCTAACGAGATAAGAATTGTTGAATGAGATCACATCGAGTTAAAATGTGAATTTGATGTGCGTAATATGTATGTAGGGTTCATTGGAAGAAGAAAGGAGTTAAAGAAGTGCATGGAGAGGCATAAGGTGAGTAACCCATGACTTTAAAATGGAGTATGTTTTATTCTGCTTTTCAAAAGCAAGTTCTCTATTGCCAAGATTATTATTCTTATGATTTCAATTGCAAAATGATTCAGTCATTGATTTACAAAACAAGCATGATTTTGATGATATATTATCATATATGAGATTTCTTCAGGGTCACTATAAGTGACTATGTCATTATATATGACATTCAGTTCAGAATCTGAGTCGACGCGGGTTCTTCTGTTCCGACCGTAGTAATGGGCATCCTATGTTTTTGTAAATCATTATATGTTGATTACCTTTTTAAAGGTAGATTGATTACGAGTTATCATGAAATGATGATTTATGAATTAGGATCAATCATGGCAACTTTATTTATGAGATTTCATGAAATGTTGTTTATTATGGAACAATTATCTCAATATAGCAACTTTATTACAAATTTTAATGAAATGCTGATTTATCATACGTTGTTTTCAAGGCAACTTTGTTGTAAAATGCTTTTGACCATGATACAATCAGTCTTCACTCGTGAACTATTTTATATCATGATGATATCAAATGGAAAACTTGGATACTCTTGGTTTAGAAAATCCATGGTAGAGTGTTGGATTTACTCATTGAGCTTTGTTTATCTCACCCCATTCCCCTCCCCACCTTTCAGGTATGCTAAAGAAAGAGAGACTAAGACAAAGAAGATAATGAGATATGAGACAAAGATGAGGTATTCAAAAAGAAGGATTTGGTGAGAGCTGAATATACTTTGAGATAGGGTTGTATTTTTGCAACAAATGTAAGGTTATGAAATTGAAACGATGATTACTTGTGTCTTGTCAAAAGGGCATGTAAATACAATTGTGTTAAGTGAAATGGCAGTTGAATGAGACATGCTTCCGCATTATATTAATTGCTATGAAAATTTTCACAATGCTGCATTTCACTTGATTCTGTACAACCCTAAGGGTTGGTCAGGGCACGGAATTTCCGTCCAATGTATGAGAGGTAGGATACGGGTCGTGACAATGAACCTCCCCCTCAGTCCGCTGTTCCTCCGTACTTCATATCTCAAGATGGACATGGTCCGCTCCATTGAAAGATATGACATCCATAGCTACCTCGGTTGCTCGTTTCTTTTACATTTTATCAATGAGAGGTTTCCTTCCTTTGCCCCCGAACCCCTCCCTTTTGATTCTTCCTCCTCGCGGGTTTACAACCTTGCGGAGTGTTGGGACAAGGTTGCATGTTCTCATGACTTGTCTGAGTTCATTGATGATTTTTCTCCCTTCGTGGCTCGTCCTTACACTTCCATTCTCCCTGCCATCTCTCGTTCCAACCTTTTGCTCCACCTCGTATCGGGAGATGCTTCTTGACCTCGACTTCGCCACTTCGAACTAGATTTTGGCATCCATCATGTCTAGCACCTTTCTCCCAAGCTGGATTGATCATGTCCTTGACATTTCATGTTATCTTACCCATCGTGTGATGCGCCAATTCGGCTTTCACCAAGGGCTGCCAGCTCAACCACCTGTCCCCATGACCCTCATTTAGTACATTAACCAATTCTTTATATCTGAGGCTCACAATTCTTGGTTATATTTGGGTCGCTTTGTATTCCCTTCTGCTTCTCGTTCTGGCTTGTTTTCTGAGCCACAGAGGTCCTCTTGGTGTGCCAACTTGGACGCCTTCCTATCTTACTGCCTTGGCACATCTTTGGCGCCTAAGGTGCAGCCAATTTGGAGTGAAGATGCTTCGTTTTGCTTTTCGGTCACTCCACAAGAACCTAGCTGGGGCCTTCTGCACAGGTTCGCGAAATCGTATGATGCTCAAGTTCTTATCCTGACAGAAGAAGACGAGGGTGATCATGACTGGCCTTCGCCTCATGCTTCTTGCTCGAAGCATCCCCGCATCACATCTTCGAAGCCTAGTGCCAGTTCTCCAAAGAAGAAGAAGGTTTGTTACCCTCTTTATTCTTATTACTCATCTTTACATATTATTAATTGATTTTGACCTGATTTGATTGACCTTTTTTTGTCCTCTCCCTACTCCAAGAAGAGGATGACCTCAACCTACCGTTTTCAAAAGGTCCCTCAGCGACTAGGTCTGTTCGTTTATTTATAATCCTATTTTTTTTGCTTTGTCGCATTCGTGTCATTTTTACCTATACATACATTTATTTATTATTATTATACATTAGTCTCTTTTTTTTTTGCAGGCTCAATTGGGGTAGTGCCTTGGCGTTGCCTATAATCAGTGAAAAGCAGCCGAAGTCCCTTCTCCTTTCCCGCATAAGAGTCAACTCCGAATCTTTCAGGATTCTGGCGAGGCATGTCTTCGGCAAAGGTCAACAACTGAAGACTCTAGTAAAGCAGCTTTCCCATCCCCCACTTACTGATCCCGAGGACGACATTGGGGCTGAAGACTTGGAGGATTCTTAGCTAGTCGGAAGGGTGAAGTCTCGCAGTGATGACGTCTCTGCTTCTCAAATCCTCACAACTAAGCTTGGTAAGACTCTTCTCTCTTTTCTTTTTTTCTTCTTGTTCGACACTTATCTGCCACACGTATTTTTATTTTTTTTTTAGTTTTACATGAACTTGGATTTACCAATTTGAGTTCATCAGAATTAGGTGGTGATGAGGCAACAGGAGACAAAGCGATAGGGGATATCACCGAAGAGAAGACTTACGCAGGTATCCCCTTAGTTTCGCAATCCCCCCCTCTTTTTTTTCCTATTATGTCTCATCATCTCCTTCGTTATTATCTTATCATTATATATTATATTATATTTAGATGATGATGATTCTACTGATGATGCTTATTTGCCATTGCCCGAGAAGACCATCAAGGGAGTTGTTATAACTATTGAAGAAGAAACAAAAATGGACGCAAAGGATCAACCAATTGGGAGGGCGGCGAAGGCTAGCGAAGTGAAGGAGGGCCAAGTAGTGGGTGCAAAAACAGAGAAGGTGGCCTGAGGAGAGGGTGCCCTAAAATAGAGAGCCAGAACAAGGTAAACCCGACCGACAACTTCCCTTCCTCATCCAAGGTTGTTTGCTCCCCTCCTCGGTATAATCCGATCAAAGCCATTCCTCCAATTATGGGCCTTACTGATCCCAAGGATTACAATTGTATTGTTACGGGCAGTAAGGGCCCCTTGGTTTCCATTTCTTCAAAAGTCCCTCCTTCGCCTGCCCCTCCTTCAAATGATGCTACTTATTGGAATGGGTTCTTGGCCTGCAAGGTAAACGTCCCCCTTTTGGAGGCTGTCGACAAGGCTCACCTCGAGACCTTCGAACACTTAATGTTGAGACCCCAACCTTTCAACTATTATACCTTGACACCATTTGCAGATACATCAAGAGTTATAATAGTATTCGCATTTCTGATCTCGATACTAGTGCCATCCGGGAATTCAAAAGGGTCTTTCGAGATTTTACCAAGGTGGCCATCAATATTTCGTGGTTGGAGAGGCGATTTAACACGCGCAAAGCATTCTTCTCTGCCTCTTTTAATCGCGTGAAGGAGATTTCAGAAAGATGCAAGGAGTTGTCTGCTGAGGTTCAAGGCATGCACGCTCAGTTTTCTGAGTTAGAGCAAAACCTTGCCCTAAAAAGAGGTGCCATTGGGAGATCGAGGCGGAGGAAGAAAAGAAAAATTGATGAAGGAATGTAAAGATGTTGAGGCCACCGTGGAGGGTATAACCGAAGACAGCATGGTTTTGGAGGGCTTGTTTTTCTTTGCAATGTATTTTCTCTCTCCTTTTTGTACCATGCCTTCAGGTATTCTTATAACAAAGCCTCTTATTCTATAAAATGGCCTTTCTACCTTTGGTTTAGTTAGTTTTTTTTTGTTGTCTCTTTTTTTTTTTTGTTTATATTTGTGGTGAATGGCTTTCTTTGCGAGTGTGTTTCATGCTTATCATAAAAGAAAGGGAAACACCAAAATACTAATAAGGATTTAATAATATGTCCATTTGATTGAAGGGAAGACCCCTTCGGAATACAAAACTATCCACTTGCATTTAAGGGTAATATTTCTTCAGCCATTTCTCATTTACAAGCTTTAAACTATCGTGGCTATCCACATTCTATTATCTCACAATACCCTAATTGACTAAGTTTTGACACACTATGAAAGGACCTTCCCACTTTGGCACAAACTTGGGCAGCTTTGTCCTCTCATGATCTCAATTGCAGTTTTTAGTATGAGATCACCCTCCTCGAACCCCCTCAGCTTTACCCTTTTTGTTATAGGTTTTGCTAGTTGAGAGTGGTAGGCTTGGACTTTAATTCTTGCTTCGTCTCTTTTCACTGATCCTTTCGAATCCTTGCCTTTGGGTGTAGACCACAAGTTAGGGAGGGGGCAACAAGCTCTACAGGCATTATGGTCTTAGAACCATAGACCAGGGTGAATGATGCCGAAACTTTCGGTCAGCCTATTGATTTGTTGATTCACAAGGTGAGTCCCAATATCTGACAAGATTACCCTCAGGATGCTGAATCAATAAATTATGTTTTCCCTTATGAACTTCTGGACTGTTGCGCGTTTGAGGGAGATAGCCTCTACCCATTTGGAGAATAATTCGGTGGCAGCCAAAATCCATACGTGCCCTCAAGAAGGTGGAGAGATTGTCCCGATGAGATCAAAGGCCCATGTGTGAAAGGGCCATGGAGTTTTCAAGCTGTGAAGTTCCATTGCTGGAGCGTGGAGAAGATGGTCGTAGATTTGGCACTTATGGCAATGCTTCATATAGGTGGTGATATCCTTCGTCATGATGGGCCAGTAATACCCCATGTCGAGGATTTGTTGGTGAAGCTTCGCTGCCCCTTGGTGTTCGACCTCATGAGCCTCTTGCAATACTTCTTGGATTGTAGCTCCCGCGAGACACTTCAAGGGTCTACCTCCAATTCCTCGCTAGTAAATGTCTCCCTCGTGAGCAAAGAACTGCACTGCTAATCTTTTTACGTGAGCTGCGTCTTTGCATTGTGGTGGCAGTACCCCTTGAGTTAGGTATTCTAAGTAAGGTCATGTCCAATCCACTGTTTCTTCAAGGAAGTTACTTTCATCTAGCATCGGGAACTCTGATAAGAGCATAATATTTAATATTTTTAATTCCTCTATATTTAATTTTATGACATATTTTCTGCTTAAGTGAGCTGATTAATTTATTTATTGAATTAGGGAAGCATTGAAGGTAAGAGAAGAGATATGGAGTATATTGTGCAATTTTCAGCTTCTAGGCAGAATAGATATGGAGCGTCAATTGAGGGCCCAGGTTGAAGTGCGGCTGTTCCAACAAGAATTAAAATGTTATGCCACAATGTGATAAGTGAGGCACTGGGGTTCTCATGACAGCCCAATTAAAGTGGGCCTGACGGAAGTGAATGAGACTTGTGAGGCGCTGAACCAGGGCTGTGCGGCAAATAAAGAAAAGAAAATAGAAAAAGAAAGAGAAAAAAATGCAAAAGTGGGCTTTGAAGCACGGCTGGAAGAGAAAGAAAAATAAAAGAAAGGAAGAACTGAAGCACTGAGCAGGGCTGCGCAGGCAAAGAAAGAGAAAGATAAAAAAATCAAAAGGAAAAGTCAACAAGTGCGGCGCACGGCTGAAGTGAAAAGGAAAAAAAGAAGAAAGGGCGAAAGGCCCTGGCTGGAAAAAGACGCACGCAAGCCCATAAGCGGCAGCGTCTAGGGCGGGAGTTTTTTGGCATTTAAAAGGGGGACCTGGTGGCTGAAAAGAGGGAGGCGGCGCAGAGAGCACAGAAGCTGCGGCGCTGTGGTTTTGGTGGCACTAGAAACACAAATTAATTTAGGTTTTTTTATTCAAGGATGCTAGGCTAGATTTTCCAATTCAGTTCAAGGAGATTTCGAACCCTCATTGCAGTTTGATGGTTGAATCAAATCAGTAACATTATTTCTCCCTTTTCTTATGAAATCTATTCATGATAATCTGTTTTAATTGTTTTATTGATATTTGGTTTGATTGATTTAATCAAGGCCTGTTAAATTGATTAGATTATTACCAATTGCTAGATTCAGGAAGTATATTACGTAATTGATATGGTTCCTAATCAATTGTAGCAAATAGTGATAGATGATTGTGGACAAGCTTTTGTTTATTGCTATGATTACCATGATCTAAGTTAAACAATCCGAGCTTGTGTGATTGTTGCTTTGAATAATCTAATTTCCTAGATATTAATGCTGCCATTATATTAAATTTAGAGAGCTTGTTCTAAATTGTCTAATGGTTAGAATCTAATGGAGAGCTTGTTTCATTAGTGAGGAATTAAGGGAAATTTTGGGTAGCAGAGCTTGTTGTTACCTAGGATTATTAGATTCATTGAAGGGTAGAATAATGTTATAGTTGATTGATTGTTCCATTAACTACGAGGGTAAGATTGAACCGAAGAACTGAAGTTTTTAATTCATTGATTTCTGTTATTAATTTAGTTTTTAATCATAATCAGTTTGATCAGAATTCCAACCCCCCATTTATTGTTTTGTTATTAATTGAATTTCAGTTTAGAATTGGTCAGAATAAATAAAAAATAAATTGTGGACACTCGCTATGGGTTCGACCCTTACTCATCTAGCTATTGTGTTTATTGTGTTAAGAAGTAAGGTTAATTTATTTTTGGAGTGTCAACGACGCGCTTCCAAACTCCTGTCATTTCTCACACTTTCTCTGCATCATTGTGGCCTGCCCTACCATACCAGGCCAATAGTAACCTGTTCTCTACGTCCTTTTATACAGGCTAACATCCCCAGTACCACATACTTTCTTATGAACTTGTTCAAGATGATCTTTTCCCTCTTGCTCACTTACGCACCTTGCCAAAAGCCCTTTAGGACCTCGGAAATATAGCATTCTGAGGTGATGGTAAAACTTCTTCAGGTCTTCAAGTGATACCCTCCCCTCGAGTTGTTCCATTATCGGGGTCCTCTAATCTGGCATGTCTTCCTCGGGAAAGGTTTGTATGATAGTGCAAGGCATAGTATTCCGAATGACTTCTACCTGAGCTGATTTCCCCGAGACTTCTAGTCTAGCTGCCAAGGTTGCGAGAGCGTCGAAAAACCTATTTTCTGATCGAGGTGCATGTTCCATGTTCACTTCCTCTGACTGACTTAACAACCGCTGCACTACTGGCCCTGTAGGCTGCCATCCAAGGTCTCTCGCAGCAAATATACCCGTGGTTTGTTTTACCACTAGATTGGAATCCCTTTGAATCTTTAATCACCAGATGTCGTGGGTCGTAACACCCCAACCCAATTTTATAAGGGTTGTTGTGGAATCAAAACAATGCTAATTAATATACAATGTTGGATTTCGCCAAAAGGGAATTTATGCAATGTATCAAAAATTATAATAACGGAAGATCTTTTTGAAGCTGTGAAGCATAATGTGTGGTAATAATAAATTAAGGTTAGGAATATGGCCTAATCACATGAAGACTAAACCTAACCTGTGTTAAGGGGTTAAGTACTCAATTAGGTCACTAAATAACCAATATAGAGTATACATGAATAAAAATGCAGCGTGTGAAGCCATTGTGTGTAGAGAAAAGTAAGGGCGTTGGAAGACGTGTCAGGAAAATTCACCATGAATCATGATAAATGGAGAGATGTTAATTATTATTTTATACATGCAGACATGAGTAGATAATAATAATGTGTAGACAGCATTTATGCAAACAACTGTATTGTGCATGCTGGTGTGATGTGTGCATTATTGTGTAGACAAGATAAGGGGACATCCGAACGAGACTGTCACCCCATTTGTGTTGTGTGAACAAATGAATAATTAAGGGGAAATGTGATACATTTGTGTGTGCAGCAAACCTATGTGTGAAGAGCGGGTGAGAGGTGAATTATTAAAAAGGACTAAAGGGGGACATGGGGTCCCAATACAGTGTTCTAGATTCCTTATGTTCCAACCCAAATAATAGAGAAAATGAAATGCATATACCTCTGTGTGTGTGTGTGACAATCCATACAACTCAAGCCTCAAAAACACTCGGGCCAAGAGAAGAAAGAGAGAGGGTTGTTAGGACAGAGAAGAGGGAAGGTAGAGAGGGAAAGAGAGAAATGGAGAAGGTATGATTACTTGGAAATGCTACACTAGACTGGATCAGAAGAGAGTGATTTAGAAGCTTTAAGAGATCAGGATCGAACTCAAGATGAGAGAAGGAAGATCAACCATCGAAGGTAACCCACAAACTGTCATGACCCACACCCCACGTAGCATGGAGTTGTGGTCCATGACCGGCCACCAAGGCCTTATACAGAATTGAATGGGCTATATAATGGATAGTTAATTAATATAGCAGAAGCGTAACATTTTTAACTTATCAAGGTTCACATCAAACTCATACCAACCACATTCGATCAGAGCAATTCTAAGTTTAATATCAAACTCACACTTACAAAATTTATTACAAGTCATTTACATCTATAACTGGCCAACACACAAAAATAGCCATTGTATATATATAGAAGCCTACATAGGCTCAAAAGAGATATTTGCAAGTCTTGCTATACAATTTTACAAACTCTTCTTCCTTAAGTTCCCTCTCCATCTTAAGCTTCATTACTTGAAAAAAAAAATTGGTTGGGAAATGGGGTGAGCTAACAAAGCTCAATGAATAATACTAATGCCCTGTCATGGGTTTTTATAGCAAAAGAAACTTTAAATAAAACCATGGATATCAAGCATTACTGAAACAATTCAAATGTATTTTCAAAAACGGAATTGGTGTTTAAACATTTGAATAGCAATAAGTAGCCTAATAAAGCTCATAACAGATATCAAATATCATTTAGCATGCCTATTACAACGGTCGGAACGGAAGAGTCCGCGTCGACTCGGATTCTGAACCGACTGCCATATATAATGACATAGTCAATTATAGTGACACTGAAGAAATCTCTGGCCTACTTACGGGTCTACTGGCTCTTGGTCCCTCAGTAAGGACATAATAAAAGGGGCCCGTATAATGGAATTTACAAAAACACATTATGAATCATGTGATTATCCATGGATTTGCAAATCTATTTATCAAACATACTTTATAAAATGTACTTCAATTTCATCAATAGAGAATATAACATAATGCTTTGCTTGTTAAAACACATAATAACATGTTTAACAATATCGCATTCAATTCACCATTTCAGGGAACCTGATTACTAACCTTGTGCTCTTAAAGCACTCTTGATTCTCTTTCTCTCCTAAGGAACCCTACATACATATATTTCGTATTAGAACCATATTTGAGTGTAATGTAACGTTACTTAGTTAAGCTTGTCCCATTATAGTTCAAACAACACAATCTAGGATTATGATAAAATCCCTCACATTCTAATTCCATTGGAGCGTCCTTTGACTCTTTTGGAATTCATTTACATCAAATATAAGGTTTTAAAACAATTGGGACAGCAGCTGCACCTTTCCCATTTATTCTGCTTATAAGTTTCATTTTTAAATTCCAAGTGTTGGTCGTTTCAACACTTGTATATAGCATCTTGAATCATCATTTAGACAAATCATTTAACTTTAATTAAGGTGTTTTCCTTTAATTTCCAGCAGCATTTTCCTTACCATTTCTCATATTTAGAGTTCCTTTGATAATCTAATCATGCTAAGTATAACCTAAGTAGTGCTAGGATTGTTTTAACACCATTAATCATTAGTCAATTAGTTTAATCAACACTCATTAATCATGATGCATCCTTCTATATCATATATGTTGCTCTTGTATCCATGTAATTATTATTCCATGCAAAACTAGTTAGGACTTCAAGACTAGTTTAGAATTTCATTCAATTCTTAATTGAATTTGAGTTCTTAGTCATTTTTAAATGTTCCTTTTTCGATTAAATTAAAGAATACGAGATTAGAACTAGAATTCATACTTTGATTGTTCAAGAATTCAACCTCTAGGTTAGTCCTCTTTAAGCTTCTTTCTTTCTCCTTCTTGTTCTCTTGTTTTCTCTACTTTCTTCCTTGCTTTATTATTCTGTCCAGCACATGTTAGAGAGCTTCTTGCTTGTCTCTACAATTTATTTTGTAAAGCATAATAGATACAAACATGTATCTATATGTGAGCTAGGTGTCACCTTGTGAACTCCCACATATTTGAAGTGTCTTGCTCTTATTAGCTCTATATTTTCTCTCTCTTACTAATCTGATTGTTTTTTATCCCTTTTATGTATATATATATATATATATATATCATATGTATAATACATACATATATATATAGATACATATATATAGACAAATCTCTACACAAGCTCCTCAAGAATAGTCAACAATGGTGGGCTAGATATTCCAAATTGTGGGTCCCTTGCCCATGTGAACAATTGTCTTTCTTACCTTTCTCTAACTAAAATTAACTTGGATAATTATAAGGTTTAGGTATAACCTAGGATTAGTACAAGTCTATCTCACTTAAACACCCTAATTAACCTAATTAGGATTAACTTAATTCACTAATCATGTATTAAGGTTACTAATTAAACATAATTAGTTTAGATATAACAATTTTTAAGAACCTTCCAATAACCTACCACAAACTAGGTTAGTTTAGTTAAGTATGCTCTAATTATGCTTAACCTTAGAACAGGGATTAACCTAATTAATTATGTTTTAGCTCAAGAATCATTTTAAAAGCCTACTAGAAATATCGTTTTGTTCCTAATTTCTCCTACTAGGATTTTAATTATTGCCTCACTATCCATACTAGTAAACTCATCACTTTGAATCACACAGTCATGCTTAAAGCATACTCTAATCCATACTTTATCATTACTTGAAGTGGATTCACATATAGCAATAAAGTATAATAAAAGTAATAAGATCTAGTATATTACACAAACCAACTTTCTCTCTCGAGAATTCAAAGCTCTATATCGCTGTTTGAAGCTATATAATTGATTGCTTATACAAACAATGAAATTCGCATGTGAAGTACATCAATAAACCAAGCTTTGGTGAACCAGAAACCCTAAAACCACACAGACCGCCATTACAGTGAGCTTGAAACTGGGTCTGATTTGACCTCAACCAAACCAAGATTGGTTGATCTAGACTGAAGCTAGAAACCAAGAGGGTCACAAGCTCGTTAAACTGCGATCAAAAAGCTCAAGGGAAGAGCTTTAGATTTTGAGTTGCAGGCCTCAGCTCTAATGCCAAACCTCAAAAAACGGCCACAAAACTCAATTCTTTAAACGAGGATTTGAAGCCCATATTCCTAGGATCACAACAGAGCAAATCTCACACTGCATGGTGGAAAAATGAGCATGTACGAGGCGATTCATAGTCGCCATAATCAAAGCTTGAGCCAAGCTTTCAGTTGGTTTCAATGCACGAAATCAACGCCAAAGTGGAGGAAACCCTTAAGGTAGATGACTAGAATTGAAAACAGAGCGACTGGGCAACTGAAATGTCACGAAATAGGAAGAAAAGAAATCAGGGCTTCGCACTATAGTAACGTCTTCATAAGGAAGACGATGAACAGTGTAGGGTCGGGTTGAATATAGGTCGGGTCCTAACCCGCTTAGAACAAATTCTGATTTAAATCAAACGTTGTCGTTTGAATTAAATTCCCTTGACGTCGTAATGACATCTTGGACTGGTTGGTTCTGAACCAGATGGAACCGGTTTACTAATTAACTAATTGGACCGGATGGGTTATTTCAAACTTTCCTGAAATTAGGTTTTTAACCCTAGAATTTTATGCTAAATACGGAATGGCCCAAAAATTAATTAAAACTTAAATTTAAAATACTTTTAAATTTAAAGAAATTACCAAAATGCTCTAAAGCCAAAAATTGGCCAAACAAAGGCCAATTAAAATGCAAGAAGAGTCAAATCCAATGTTTTTGGGTGTTCCAGACTCGATGACGGGGTCCAATTTACGAAATTAGATCCCGAAAAATATGAACGGGCAAACTGGAATAATTCCAACTGTGTCCTAACGCATTAATTAAGCTACCAATTGAACTCCGATGACTATGAAAGTATCTACCTTAACATTTTTCGACGTTCTAGACTCAACGGTGAGATCTGTTTTGTCAAAACGAGGTACCGACTTACAAAACCGCCCCTAGGCTTAAAAATAGGCCACAGACAGCGAAATTAAGATTTGGAAGAGCCTAAACTTATTATCTTCGACATTCCAAATCCAATGGTGATATCTGTTTAGGAAGAATAGAACATCGAAACAAACTGAAAAATAAGAAATGCGTCTCTAAAGCTTAATAAGCTACCAGAAGAGTATAAAAAGTAAAGAGACACCTATACCAATGAATGTAGGAGCCTCTGAATCTAAAAATGAGCCCCATTTAAGTTAATTGGATACAAAAGATGCATAATAAGAATGATAAAATTACCAAACTACTCTTAAGGCTTAAGTAGGCAAAGATTTAAGCTAAAGTATATACTAATATAGTATCAAAATATTCTGATCTATGATTTAGGATTACCAATAAGGAAATAGAGATAACATGAATGCCGAGGGGAGTCAAATAAGCAATTAGCAAGTGACTGTGGACTCTAGACCATAGGTGAATAAACCTGAACCTTGAAGTGGAGACATTTTCCATGAAATGTAGTTCTTTACAGTTTTATAACACTGCATGCAGTTATTTACAGCTTTATAACATATTTCAAACTACTATGCTAAATGTTTTAACTGCATGACTGTTTACAGAATACTGAAATAAATGGTTGAATTGCATGCTTTTAAGTAACATCTCTTTAAATGTTTCATAGAATGGATAGCCTAAAAGAATATTTTGCAAGCATGTTTCAGTTTTTTTTATGTGCCTTACGACACCCTATCGGGGGTTAAGAGCCAGTAGACTTCCAATAAGTCTTCATAAGCGACTCGACCGGGAGTCTGAATCCGGTGAGAAGGCTATATAGGCCCAGAGCTCTAAATTACATAGAGGTCGCCAAGGTGACAGTTACAGTCCCCAGGGACTGAGCTTATGAGATGTATGGCACAAATTTTTTTCACAACTTTGGTTTATAGGCCACCATGTGACAACCCAAAGTCCTAAGGGACAACAATTTTTAAGAAGTGTGGTATGTTTTATTTACTCACCAATATCAGATGTTATGATATCATGTTTAACTTGCAAAACTATCCGGCATAAACTCTTGCATGATTTCCAGTATATATCTTACAACCCCAAGTTATATGTTTATGTTTTAAGGATGCCAATAGCTTTCAGTACAAACCTTTTCTATTGCTATCCATGAAAGTTTACAGAAAGGGGTTTTCTCGAAAACCCATGATAGAGGACCGGTGTTACTCACAAGCTTTTCAATAAAGCTCACAGGGGTTTATCCTGTGTATTTTCAAGGATTACTAAGAGGTTTTCAGACTCAACTGCTATTAAACATGATGAATAAAGACTCTAGCTAAAGAGGGATTTGTATCCTAATTATAGAGGGTGACCACCTGAGACCATAGATGCCAGAATTATGTAACAAAACAAAAAGGGGTGTGTGACATTCATCGACAATGTAATAGTTAAAGATTCATGCTATTGTAACTCTGATGTACAATCTAGTTATGCTCTGCCAAGTATGACTGCATTCAAACAAAATTTTTAACAAACGAGAATTTCGCTGCATGATTTTATGTAACCGAATGCAGTCTACTTGAAAATGATAAAAAGGCCTTTGGTTAGACACGTCATCAATATACTGTCAAGGGTTAGTGTATTGGCGAAGTGCCTAACTGGCCTGTTATTATCCCTAATCCACATAGGGCGGGTTGTGGGTGTGACATGGGCAGTCATGAGTCCTAAGATGAGTGCCTCGTATTCGGCCACGTTGTTGGTGCATGGGAAGTCTAGCTAATAAGAAAAACTAATTCACTCTGTAGGCTACCATCCAAGGTTCTCTCGCAGCAAATATACCCATGGTTTGTTTTACCACTAGATTAGAATCCCTTCGAATCTTTAATAAGCAAGCATGGCCAAGATGAGTGCCTTGTATTCTACTTCATTGTTGGTGCATGGGAAGTCTAGCTTATAAGAAAAATCGATACACTCTCCCGACTTTCATGTGGTCAATACCACACTTGTACTTCCCCTTTCAGCATTGGCCGAGCCATCAAAGAAGAGAACCCATTCTCCAAAGTGTGCCAGTTTTTTACCTCAACCAAGTCTTCGGGCAAATCTTTTTCTATTAGCTCATATTCTCCCCCTAGGAACTGGGCTATGAGGTCTGTCAAAGCCTGGCTCTTGATTGCTCTGGGTTGTATAGAAGTCATGTCGAGTCCCACTAGAGTCAACAGTCACCGCGTCATTCTTCCAATTAAGACCGGTCGAGTTAGGAGGTACTTGACAAGATCACACTTGATGATTATATAGGTCGTGAATGCTAGCAGGTAATGCTTGAATTTCTCAGCTGCAAAAGACAAGGCCAAGCAATATTTCTTGAGATTGGAGTATCTCAATTATGGTCCTCGTAAGATTCGACAGGCAAAATAGACAAATTTTTCTGACCCTAGTCCTCGTAAGATTCGACAGGCATAATAGACCGGTTTTTCTGACCCTAGTCCTCGTAAGATTCAACAGGCATAATAGACCAGTTTTTCTAACCCTACTACTTTTTGGGCAAGTAATGCTCCTATAAAGCAGGGTGTGAAGGTGAGGTACAATAGCAGGGGCTTGTGTCCTTTTGTGGTGTGATCATGGTTGAGAGAGAGTTTAAGATCTTTTTGACCTGCTCAAATGCTTTCTAGTGCTCGCTTGTCCAAAAGTATGACGCCTTCTTTTTAAGTAAACTTTCGAATGAAAAAGTGATTTCGGCCAACGCTGGTATAAATTGTCGCAATTACAATATTTTCCTGAGGAATCCTCTCAACTCTTTTACGTTCCTTAGAGGAGAGATGTTCATTATGGCCTTTGTTTTGGCGAGGTCGGCATCGATGTTGTGGCGATGGATCATGAACCCAAGGAACCTCCCGGCCGTCACTCCAAATGCACATTTCAAGGGATTCATTTTGAGCCCATACTTCCTGCACCTCTCAAAAACCGCAACCAAGTCTTGCAAGTGATTCTCTCTCCTTTTGGACTTAACCACGAGGTCATCCACATAATCCTCTACTTCCTTGTGCATCATGTCATGAAAAATGGCTGTTATTTCCCTTTGATAGGTGGCTCCCACATTCTTCAACCTGAACAATATTACTTTGTAATAAAAATTTCCAAAGGGGGTTCTGAAGGCCATCTTTCGAAGCGTCCACGTCGACTATTCGTATTTGATTATAGTCATTGAATCCATCTACAAATGAAAACATTTGACAGTCTCGAGGTAGCATAAATCATGAGGTCCATGTTAGGTAACAAAAAGTCATCTTTTCGGCCACTTTATTTAGGTCTCGTTAATCAACACATATGCAGATTTTTCCATTATGATTTGCTACTGGGACAATATTGGCTAGCCATTCGAGGTGTTGGATTGGGTAGACGAATGTTACGTCCAGTACTTTAATCACTTCATTCTTGATTTGTGTTTCGAGCTCGTAGGTGAACTTGCGCACTGCCCTGCTCCACAAGCCTAACCGAAGGCTTTACATGGAGGTGGTGGCTAACAATAGACAGATCCAATCCAGGCATCTCAGGCAAATACATCTTTATAGCACTTCAACAACTCTCTGAGATACTCCTTTTCTTACAGCTCAAGGGTTGGTTCAGGTTGATCCACCAAGATAGCTTCTGACAAATCCTCTAACTCCTTGGGGTGCACCCATTAGTCTTCCTGGGGTGACCCCCTGCACCGTCATAATTGGTAGACAATCTTTCCATCAACTGTTTTGAGCTTTATGCATAGGGACTCGGTTTCTGTTTCACTCTTCCACTTTACAGATGCCTCAACTATCAGGAGGTCTTCCCATTTTGGCAAGGGAATCCCTTTTGGCCTTCCGCGGCTGCCCCCAGTGTCATCTACCTCGTCAAAGTATTCTGCATCAGCCAAGTGGACTTCCTCAAGGGTGAAGGGATTTCTAGTAGCCTGTACTGTGATCGTTTTCTTTCCGAATTTTGCTTTCATGACTTGATAATATGATAAGGGAATCACTACATATCGATGCATCCAAGGTCTCCCAAGGAGAACTTGATAAGAAGGTTCTCCCTGAATGACATGGAACATCGTTGGAGATCCTATGGCACCCATGACCAAGTCCACGGTGACGTGCCCGAGGGTTTGGCATTGCCCCCTCTATGAATCCTACGATGCTTATAGGTTGCTTGACGAGCTTTGATTCTGAGATCCCAACTGCCTTAAGGTGTTGAAAGGCATAATGTTAACCAAGGCTCCGCTGTCGAGGAACCCCCTCTTGAATTCTATTCCATTAATCCTCGTAGGGACATACAAAGGACGAGTGTAAAGGTATGGTACTTGCTTGTCTTCCTCGGTAAAGGTTACAGCGCTTTGATGCTCAAGGGCTAACCATGTAATTACCCCTCCTTCATTTATACAAACTTCTCTTGCCTCGACTTTTTCATAAAGCCGCATTGGTCAAAAAAGCACTTGAACCTTTTGTTTCAGACATGCTTTCAGCCAGATCTGCCTCCTCAATTATAGGATGGGCTTCCTCACTTACTTCGCCCACTTCCACAATCCTCGATGGCCACCATATTCACTGTTACAGCGTGGTTTGGAAATGGCCTAACGTTGACATCATTGTTCTTGATTTCTAACTCTCCATCCGCGATCTTCTTCGGGAAAAATCCCCTTAGGGCCCAACATTCCTTCGTTGGGTGCTTGGTAATTCGTGGTACATGCAGTAGTTTGGGCTGTCCTTGTCCCTTTGGGAAGGAAGGACCTTCACATAAGGGAGTGCGATTGCTTTGTCCTGGAGCCAATTCCTCAAAACAATCCCTACCTTTTCCATACTAAACAGAAATGGCGGTGTGTAATATCCTTGAGCTTATTACTTTCATTATACTTTATTGACATATGTGAATCCACTTCAAAGAATGATAAAGTATGGATTAGAGTACGCCTTAAGTATAATTATGTGATTCAAAGTGATAAGTTTTACTAGTATGGATAGTGAGGCAATAATTAAAATTCTAGTAAGGAGAAATTAGGAACAAAACGATGTTGCTAGTAGGCTTTTAAAATGATTTTTCAGCTAAAACATGTTTAATTAGGTTAATCCTTGTTGTAAGGTTAAGCATAATTAGAGCATACTTAACTAACTTAACCTAGTTTGTGATAGGTTATTGGAGGATTCTTAAAATTGTTATATCTAAACTAATTATGTTTAATTAGTAACCCCAATACATGATTAGTGAATTAAGTTAATTCTAATGGGGTTAATTAGGGTGTTTAAGTGAGGTAGACTTGCACTAATCCTAAGTTATAGCTTAAACCCTATAATTATCCAAATTAATTTTAATTAGACAAAGATGAGAAAGACAAATTGTTTTGGAATATCTAGCTCACAATTGTTGACTATTCTTGAGGAGCTTGTGTAGAGATTTGTCTATGTATATATGTGTCTATAAATGTGTGTGTGTATTATACTATATGAGTAATATATATATATATAAGGGACAAAAATTAGATTAGTAAGAGAGAGGAAATGTAGACTTCATAAGAGCAAAACACTTCAAATATGTGAAAATTCAAAAGGTGACACCTAGCCAGGGTGTTAATTATCGGCCGTGACGTAACGATTTTTGAGGTGCTGATACCGTTACTCTCCAGTTTATCGGAGAGGGGAAATTTCACAACAATAACGGCCGTGACATCCGTTCCGAAATGGTAACGATTGTTACAGTCCGTTTCATACTCGTAACGGACGTTACAGACAAGCAACAAGAAAGAAAAAAAAAAAAAAGGCAGATTCTTCAGACAAAATTCTGAGAATAGAGACAGACTACAGCAACTGAAAATTTGAATTTGAAGTGAGAGAAAGCGAAGAAAAGTTGGAACTGAAGTGAAGTTTGAGCTGACTTGGAAGAATCAGTCGCGTCTCTCTTCCATAGCTTGAAGAACCGATCGTTGTTTGCTTCCGGTAAAGCTTCTGATTTGGACTTGTGCAACTTCCGATCAAGCCAAAGGTATGTAAAATCTTCTCCAATCTTGTCTTCTATTTTTTTTTTCTTTCCATGGTGCTCATCAAAAGTCGTCGATCGTCAGTGGTCGGCAGTTGGCTTAGTTTTAGGTGGGTCGTCCGTCGTCACAGACCCTCACGAAGTCACGGCCTCACGCCGTCATCATACACCTCACGTCCGTCGTGGTTTGCTACTTTGCCAAATGCCAATTGCCGAGTCGCCGAGTGTGTTTCCATTTTCGTTTTGCTCAAGAAGTGGTTTCTATGTTTTTTACGACTTTCCTTTGGTTTGGTTGGAAGAGGAAAGTTTTAGGTTATTTCCTTTTCTTTTTTTTCTTTTTTTTTGTTTTTTTTTAATCTTTGAGCCTTCTAGGTCGTTTTGCCTCTTTCTTTTATTTTTTTTTCCATAGCTTCTTGAATAGTTTGTAGTTTGGTTTTTTTTTTCTTTGTTTGGAATTTGTTTCCCTTACCCATGGTTGGCTGGAAAGATTTTAAATCATGTTTTATAATTTTTTTCCAAAAAATTTACCTGTTTATTGTCACATTTTTTTTCACTTTTAATTTATTAGCAACAAACTTAATTTTTTAAAAACTATTACCTATAAAAAAAAATAAAAATAAATTATATTGACAAATAATTAGTAACTAATAATTATTAACTAGCAGAAAAATATAACATATCAATAACTAAAAAAAGTAACAATTTGTAATGTTCAATTTATTTATTAACAATAAAGTTATTAAATTCATGGATTTATTTTTTAAAATTCTTTCCTAAAAATCTACTTGTTTATTGTCACTTTTTTTTTCCTCTTTTTTAATTTATTAGCAAAAACTTAATTTTTTAAAAAAAATTATAGTGGCAAATAATTAGTAACTAATAATTATTGACTAGCAAAAACATACAACATATCAATGACTAAAAAAAATTAACAATTTGTCATGTTTAATTTATTTATTAACAATAAAATTATTAAATTCATAGATTTATTTTTTTAAATTATGTTTTATAATTTTTTCCTAAAAATCTACATGTTTATTGTCACTTTTTTTCCTCTTTTTTAATTTATTAGCAACAAAATTAATTTTTTTAAAAAATTACCTATCAAAAAAATTAAAAAAAAAAAATTATATTGACAAATAATTAGTAACTAATAATTATTGACTAGCAAAAACATACAACATATCAATGACTAAAAAAATTAACAATTAGTAATGTTTAATTTATTTATTAACAATAAAGTTATTAAAAGTCATGATTTTATTTTTTTAAATTATGTTTTATAATTGTTTTCTAAAAATTTACCTGTTTATTGTCACTATTTTTCCTCTTTTTAATTTATTAGCAACAAACGTTAATTTTTTTAAAAAAATTACCTATCAAAAAAATAAAAAAAAACAATTATATTGACAAATAATTAGTAACTAATAATTATTGACTGGCAGAAAAATACAACATATCAATGACTAAAAAAATTAACAATTTGTAATGTTTAATTTATTTATTAACAATAGTTATTAAATTCATAGAGTTATTTTTTTAAATTATGTTTTATAATTTTTTTCTAAAAATTTACCTGTTTATTGTCACTTTTTTTTTCCTTTTTTTTAATTTATCAGCAACAAACTTAAATTTTTTAAAAAAATTACCTATTAAAAAAAATTAAAAAAAATATATATTGACAAATAATTAGTAACTAATAATTATTGACTAGCAGAAATATACAACATATTAATGACTAAAAAAATTAACAATTTGTAATGTTTAATTTATTTATTAACAATTTGTAATGTTTAATTTCAGTTTTGATTAAAATGGCCCGTGGTGGTGAGCCTTCTGGTACTAACCATGATAAGGGAAAGGGAATTCAAGGTGGAGGTGGAGGTGATGCTACAGCTCCTAGTACTGACATTGGATGGCAATTTGCCACTCCATTTCTAGATAACAGGCACAAGTTGACGTGTAAGTTATGTGGGAGAATTGCCACTGTGGGAACAACTAAACTGAAGCAACACTTGCGCATGCAAGAGGGAAAATTGCACCATGTCCTAATGTCTCTCGAGAAATAAGAGAAGAAATGATGAAGCATCTCAAGGGTTACAAAGAGAAACAAAGTGAGAAAAGAAAACAAAGAGATGAAGTTGAAGAACATATAAGACAATCTCAAGAGAATGATTATAAGTTTGAGGGAGTAGTTCTCTCCTCTATGATGATTCTGATCCAGAAATGACAGTTGCACGACAGGCAAGTTTAAGTGAACACCGTATATGGGAGGAACAAAGATTTAAATCACATGCTAAGGGTCATTTTGATGTTGGGGGTAGTAGTGGTGGTGGTGGCGGTGGCAGGCCTAGGGGTATAAGTCGATCTGCTACTGTCCGTCAGTCTAGAGGCAGTGGTCGCCAATGGATTGATCCAAACAGTCCAGAGGCTCGATTTGCTACAATGGATCCTGCACTTCATCGAAGTAAAAGTGCCAAACAACCTAAAATTTCTGCTGTTGTAATGAAGAATTTGAAAAAAAAAAACTTGGGACTGCAATGAGCTAGTTTGTTTTATTCTCTCGATCTTCTGCGCGGATCGTTGCTAATGATTGGTTCAAGCCAATGTTAGATGTTGAAATTGAGGTGGGAAAAGGAGTGCCTCTTCCAACTCCATATGAGGTCACTAAAGTTTATTTGAAAAGAGAGTTGGAGCAATTGAGAAGTTGGATAGAGACACATAAGCCTATTTGGGAGGAGAGAGGTGTATCCATTATGTGTGATGGATGGATAGGGCTTACTAGGAAACACATCATCAATTTTCTAGTATATAGTAGTCGGGTCACAATCTTTAACAAATCAATTGATGCTACCAACGTGAACTCAAGGAATTCATATTACTATTTTGCCCTCATGGACAAGGTAGTTGACGAGATTGGTGAGAAATATATTGTCCAGATTGTGACTGAAAATGAAGCTGGAATGAAGCTTGCTGGTAAGAAGTTGATGCAAAAAAGGCCAAATATGTATTAGACAGCATGTGCAGCACATTGCATTGATCTTATATTGAAAGACATTGGAAATAAGAAAAGTGTTGCGAAAGTGTTGTCCAATGCCAAGGAAATCACAAGCTTCATTTATAATTCTAACTGGGTAGTTGATTTCATGAAGCGGTTCACTAATGACCGAGAATTGCTATGCCTTGCTGTCACAAGGTTTGCCACCAATTTTATTGCATTGGAGAGCATTGTCAAACATAAGAGTGGCTTGAGAAATATGTTTAATTCTGATGAGTGGAAAATGAGCAAATGGGGGAAGGAAAAACACTGAAAAGGCTCATGATGTGAAAAAGATAATACTTGGAAATGATTTTTGGAGCAAAGCGAATGAAATCATGAAAGTACAAGAGCCACTTGTGAAGGTCCTTCGACTCGTAGATGGGGATGAGAAGCCCACCATGGGCTTTATTTATGAAGCCATTGATAAAGCGAAACTAGCCATTCAAAAAGACTGTCACTACTACTTGGACTATTGGAAGATTATTGACAAGCGATGGAATTTTCAGCTACATCACGACATGCATGCGGCTTGTAAATAACTAAGTACTAAATATAGACTACAATTCCAATTTGTTGGATCAATTTTTATATATTCATTGAGTTGTTTAATATCTAACTCTTTAGCAACTTTATTTATGTTAGGTTATTTTCTTAATCCCCAATTCCAGTATGGTGGAAACATGTCAAATCATAGAGAAGTGATGGAAGGGGTTAAGCGGGTGATTCAAAAGTTGGAGCCAAACATTGATAAGCAAATAATGGCCATCAACCAAGTAAGTTTTTGAATTAGAAGTTTGTTTTCCCAATTTACAATAAATCAATAATACAAATAAGGTTCAAAGGTTGGGTACTTATCTATTCAAATGTTTACAGATTTTAATATTTCGTGATAAAGAACATTCATTTGGAATGGTATTGGCTCAACGAGCAGTATCACTAACCAATCCTAGTAAGTGACTAAGTGCCAAGTGGTATATAAAGATTTGATTTTTATATCAAATTATAATTGAATTTTATCAATTGATAATGCAGCTGAATGGTGGATCCACTATGGGGGGTCAACTCCTGAACTTCAAACCATAGCAATCAAAGTGTTGAGCCAAACAACATCATCATCCAACTATGAGCATAATTGGAGTACCTTTAGCCTTATACATACAAAGATATAGTGGTTTTCGCCCTGGTGAAGAAATTGGAGAGTTTCCAGATCCACCCCCCCCCAAGACATTACTCACATCGCCCTCACCGTGATGTAGGTGAATCAAGTAGGCATGGACATTATTTACCACTAGTTGATGACAGTGATGATGATTCTGGAATTGCTCAACGTTTTGGAGATCTTGGAGTTGGACATTAAGTGGGCATTCAATCTAAATACCCATTATACTATCCCCTAGGTACAAGAGGACCCCCACCACTACCACTACAACCACTAGTCTACTACCCACCACCTCAGCAGGGATACCCCCAACCACCACCTCATTACTATCCCCTCCCACCACCACAATATGCAGCTCCATATCCACTTCCTTTAGATGCAGAGGCTTTTACAAATAACCTCTTTAGGTCTACAATGCCTTATGGGGATGGGACTAGGTATTACATGCAACAACAACTAGAATATTCCAGTGGCAGTAGTACATCAATAGGAGTGGGAGGTTCTTATTATTTCAATGGGCAAGTGCTGGAGAGACCATATAATGATGATGACAATGATAGAGACTGTCAAGTACTTGCACGCCATTCATTTTGATGGTAGTTCCAAGAGGTGCCAACTAGCTACCAACTAATTAGATATTTATATTTGCCTTCTTTTGTGAATTGTTATTGATTATGGAATTTTAATTGCTTTTGAAATTTGAAGTAATTATTTACATTATTTGTTGCAATGTTATTCTTAAAAATCATAAAAATACTACTTTTCGGTATTTTAACTTTTAAAAAATAATATAAAATTATAAAACATCTTTTTAAGTGTCATAAAAATGATAAAAATTACTTTAAAACCCTTAAAAGTAATAAACTGAAGTAAAAACATGTGTATCAGTAAATCTTAGGGGGTTTGTTAATGTTTGAACAAAATTCACAGTCGTGGTTTCCGATTCCCGTTACGGGTGGGCTGATACCCCCGATACCGTTACATCGTGACCGCGACCGTGTCATATCTCGCGACCGCAATTTAACACCATGCACCTAGCCTACCTATAGATACATGTTTGTATCTATTATGTCCTACAAAATGAACTATAGAGACCAGCAAGAAGCTCTCTAAAGTGGGCTGGGCAAAATAAAGGAACAAGGGAGAAAGTAGAGAAAACAAGAGAAAAAGAAAGAGAAAGAAAGAAGCTTAAGGAAAACGAACCTAGAGGTTGAATTCTTGAACAATTGAAGTACGAATTATGGTCCTAATCTCTTCTTCTTTCATTTAATAGAAAAAGAAACATTTAAAACTGACTAAGAACTCTAATTCAATCAAGAATAGAAAAAAATAAAAAAACTAGTCTTGAAGTCCTAACAAGTTTTGCATGGAATAGTAATTACATGGATACAAGAACAACATATATGATGTAGAAGGAGAGATTATGATTAATTGGTGTTGATTAAACTTATTGGTTAATGATCAATGGTGCTAAAAGAACCCTAGCACTACCTAGATTATAATTAGCATGATTATTTTATCGAAGCAACTCTAAATGTGAGAAATGGTAAGGAAAAATGCAGCTGGAAATTCAAGAAAAACACCTCAATTGAAGTTAAATGATTAGTCTAAATGCTAATCCAAGATGCTAGATATAAGTGTTGAAACAACCAACGCTTAAAAGTTAAAAATAAAGCTCATAAACAGAATAAATGGGGATGGTGCAGCTGCTGTCACAATTGTTTAAAAGCCTTATATTTGATATAAATTAATTCTAACAAGAGTCAAAAGAGGCTCTAATGGGATTTGAATATGAGGGAATTTATTGGAATCCCAGATTGTGTTATTTGAACTATAATGAGACAACCGTAATTAAATAATGTTACATTGCACTCAAATATAGTTGTAATATGAAATATATGTATGTAGGTTACCTTAGGAGAGAAAGAGAATCAAGTAGTGCTTTAATAGCACAAGGTGAGTAATCATGTTCCTTGAAACGGTGAATTGAATGCAATATTGTGAAACATACTATTTTGTGTTTTAACAAGGAAAGCATTATGCTATATTCTCAATTGATGAAATTGAAGTACATTTCACAAGTACGTTTGATAAATAGATTTGCAAATCCATGGATAATCAAATGTTTCAAAATGTGTTTCTGTTAGACGCCATTAAACGGCCCCTTTTGTTATGTCTTTACCGGGGACTAATGTCCTGGTAGGCCCATAAGTAGACCAGAGATCTCTTCAATATCACTATAACTGACTATGTCATTATATATGACATTCCGTTCAAAATCAGACGTGGCTCTTCCGTTCTGACCGTTATAATGGGCATGCTATATGATATTTGATATATGTGTTATGAGCTTTATTGAGCTACTTACTGCTATTCAAATGTTTAAATAGCAATTCCGTTTCTGAAAATGCATTTGAAATGTTTCAATAATGCTTGATGTCCATGGTTTTATTTAAAGTTGCTTTTGCTATAAAAACCGGTGATAGGGCATTGGTATTATTCATTGAACTTTGTTAGCTCACCCCATTTCCCAACCAATTTTCTAGGTAATGAAGCTTAAGATGGGAAGGGGAATTAAGGAAGAAGATTTTTTGAAATTGTATAGCTAGACTTGCAAATATCTCTTTTGAGCCTGTGTAGGCTTCTGTATATATACAATGGCCTTTTTGTGTGTAGGCCAATTGTACATGTAAATAACTTGTAATAAATTTTGCAAGTGCGGGTTTGATATTCAATTTAGATTTTGCTCTGATCGAATGTGGTTGATATGAGTTTTGATGGGAACTTGATAGGTGAAATAGGTTACGCTTCTGCTATATTAATAAATTATCTATTATACAACAATTACACAACCCATTTGATTCTATCTGAGGCCTCGGTGGCTGGTCATGGACCTTAACTCCATCTTACATGGGGTATGGGTTGTGACATGGTGGTTCGTCCTCGTTTCTCATTTTCTTCGACTTGTAGCTCTCCTCTTGGAAGGAAATCTGAGCATTCGCAGAGGATGCGTCAGCGGTCCTTCGCACTCTCGATGCGGGGAAGGACCTCGGCGGGAACATGTTCTCGTTCAACTTCCTTGCCTTATCGAGGGGAACCGAGAAAGTCCTCAAATCATGATTGACCAGGTGGATCCTGTACTCTTAGTACATCACCTCAATGCATACCTTCACAAGGGTTTCTTTTGTGACATCCTCATAACATTCTAGGGACCTCTCTTTGAATCTTTTTATGAAAGTGACCACATCCTCACCAAATCGTTGCCTAACCTTGGTCAAGAAGAGAGTGGTAACCCGCTCGTCCATATGAAAAAACTTCGCGTAGAACTTCTTACCATATCATCCTAGTAGAGGACCGAATTGGCCGACAAATTTGCGTACCAGGTGAAGGCCCGTTCTGTGAAGGACTTCGAGAATTCCCTTAGTCGCAGGGTATGATCCTTTTGAAAACTCCCGAGGTTATTAATGAAGCGGGTCACGTGTTCTCTAGCATTTTCCCTTTTTCCCGTCAAATGGCTTGAACTTTGGCACGATGTAAACCTCTTGGTATGGTGATTTATTTGGCTATATTCCCACGATAGGGTGGATGAAGGTCAAACTTTGGCGAGGTCATGAGGTTGTTTCTTTCGGTTTGAATGAGGGTTCATACTTGCTCCATGGTTGCAAAAATAGCTGCTTGTGGCACCTTAGAAGGGACAGAAGGGTTATTTGGTCGTTGGCTAACAAGAGGGTTCGAGGCCACATTCGGTGTGGTAGTTGGGGTAACACTTAGATTAACATTTGGCATTGTGTTAGTGCGTGCAGTTGTTTGAGGATTAGATTGGGTAGCTGGTACTTGAGGTGAGGTGGGTAATTCTGTAGGTGCGGCTTGAGAGAATGGTCGAGACTCAGATCCTCCCATCAGGGTTGATGGAATCTTATGTTGGGTCTCCTCACTAACATTTGGCATTGTGTTAGTGGGTGCAGTTGTTTGAGGATTAGATTGGGTAGCTGGTAATTGAGGTGAGGTGGGTAATTCTGTAGGTGCAGCTTGAGAGAATGGTCGAGACTCAGATCCTCCCATCAGGGTTGATAGAATCTTATGTTGGGTCTCCTGCATCTTTAGTATGGCCTCGCGAAGGGAAGTGTCAGTGTATGGGCCTGGTGTAGCCGCCGTTATAGGTTCAGCATCTATAGCTAGTCCTTGGGCCACTAGTGGTGCTCCGAATGCCTCGAATGTTCCACCTCGGTTTCGTGATTTCTTTGGTTCCATCCTGTGACTGGTGCAATCCCCAGTAAAGTCGCGAAATTGTAAGTAAAAATCGGGGTTCTCAAGAGCCTTCCTCCCAAAATGGCTAAAAGAGAGGTGGAAGTAGTAGGGGAACACGGGATCGGTGGAAAGAAAGGCAAGTGAGAGGTCAAGAGGAATAAGGGTTAAATTGGCAATCGTCAGCCATGGCTAAGAGGAATGGTCAGGGAATCATTTTTTGAGGGGAGTTTCTTCATTTCCCTTTTGGGCAAGGGTGCTATTTATAGGCGTCTTGGTTGTACGGCGTTTAGGGTTCTCGGCATTCGCACTTGCCATGACGTCTGTCCTTCCCTCATTGGCTTGGGTACCTGATAGGGAGATTCTTTGATTAATCAATATTGAGCCCTTCTTACCAGCATAGTGTATCACAATTCGCACCAGACTGCACTGCGGGCCATGACCAGGTCGCTAATAGGCCCTTGGAGTTTCGTGGCAATTTCTCTCGTCTTTGGAGATTTCCCTCGGTGGTGATTTCATCCTCTTGGCTTTCGCTTGACCATTCTAAGATGTATGACTCCCTCGTGTCCCTTTCATCCTCACTCTAGCTTCCTTGGATGGCCTCGTGTGATGTCTTGGCCAATCCCTCAATGTCATTCTTACACGTAACAGCCCGTTTTCCTTTCCCTTCCTCCTCACATCTATGCACTCATTGGTGATAAGAACCACATCAAGAATTTGACACCCACACACAAAAGCATTTTGGCTTCAAGAGATGACACTTCCCAGCACCTTCTCAAGTCTTCTAGATAGGACTTTAGCTATTAATTTGTATATACTCCCAACCAAGCCAATAGGTCTAAAGTCCCGCAGGTTCACTGCACCTTCTTTCTTCCGAACCAAGGTGAGAAGGAGGCATTTAGATTTTTCTATGGAAATGATGGAAAACAGCCATTATGTCCTGCTTCAGAACTGTCGAGCAATGCTTCAGAAACGCCATTGAAAAGCCATCGGGACCGGGGCTTTGTCTCCTGCACACTCCATGAAAGCCTGTAACACTTCCTCCTCCCTAAACTGCTCTTCTAAACCAGCAGTTCCACCCTCACCCCCAACTCATCCCAACAAATATCATATTATCCATCTTAGGTCTCCACCTCCCCGTCTCCCTGTACAGCTCTTGGAAAAAATCATATATGGCCCATCTCGCCTCCTCCTCTTGAGTTAAAACCCGATCATCAACCCGGATTGAAAAAATTCTACTTTTCCTGTGATGAGCAGAAGCCATTCTGTGCAAGAACTTAGTGTTGTTATCTCCTTTCAACCATAGAATCATCAATTTTTGTCTCCATGAAATCTCCTCCGCTTTTAAAATCAAACTAAGCTCCCCTTTCTACTCATCCCTTCTCATCTTCTCTTCCTCCGCGAGAGGAGAAACCTGTTCTCTTTTATCCAGTTCAGCTATGTCGTTGAGCAACCCTTCCTTCCTCCTGCAAATATTTCCGAATTCTTCCCTGCTCCTTTTATCCAACATTATGTATCATACAGTATTGCTGGCCTTGGAACTATCTTACAAAACTTCACCTTCAACATGGCTGGAAGTCAATGATTACGCAATAACTAGCTTACAGGAGCTCCCCTTCAACTTGGTTGGAATTCTAATATTCCTAAAAAACACTCGTGTGCTGTCCAAGTCTCACTAGACCTAAAGCCTTTAGATTTTAAAATCTCTCTCCATAGTTAAAATTAATGCTTTCTTTAGTTTCATTAATTAAAACTATAACATCAACAAACAACATATAACACCATAGAATGTCATCTTGAGTATGCTTAGTAAGCTCATCTATAACTAATGCAGAAAGATAAAAAGTCAATACAGATTCTTGACGTAAGCCTATTATACTGTTCACACTAATTATGAGTCCATTATACATATCCTTAATCAATCAAGACATAATTGATACTCCTTTCTTTTCTAAGGAAAATGATATTCGCGCTTCCCTTTTAGCCATTGGCAATCCACCTTCACTCTGTTTCTTAAATGAAATTACAGGAAATGACCTCAACTGAAAATGGATTGAATAACTTTTATTCGAGTTTAAGGGCAATTGAGTAATTTCATTTTTAAAGTGCAGCCCTTGTGGCAAAAAATGAGTGTGAGTATCATTCCCTTTTCTAAAACCCTCCATATTTTCTCCCTAGA
This sequence comes from Nyssa sinensis, assembly GCA_008638375.1. NCBI lineage: Eukaryota > Viridiplantae > Streptophyta > Magnoliopsida > Cornales > Nyssaceae > Nyssa > Nyssa sinensis. Next base: position 33,011,231 of record CM018038.1, read on the forward strand.
GTCCCTCCATTATATTATTTTTCTAAGTGAATTAATATTATATGAGTCTTTCTACTTCCCATTACATTTTTCCATTAATTTCCTAAGTAGGAATATAACATTCATAATAAATCTCCCAAGAGAAAACCCAAATGAATATTCTGATATTATTGCCTTGTGTCTTAATCTTCGCTCAGTTACTCTCATCAAAAGTTTCATTGTATGATTCATAAGTATGATGACACCACAATAATTGTGTAATTTTGAATATCACCTTTGTCCACAATGTTGAGAGCTTGATATACATTGTTGGCCCATTTTCTAATAGCTTAAACTTTTGGAGCAATTGGTTTCGTAACATGGTATTAGAGCTTTGGTTACGAGAGGTCTTGGGTTTAAGTCTCTCTATTTGCACTTATTCCCCATTTTCATTTGCACTATATTCTGCTTCGCATTGTCTGTGATTTCTTTGCCTCTCCATGTGTGAGTCCGAGGTTGCACGTGAGGGGGAGTATTGAGAGCTTGATATACATTGTTGGCCCTTTCTCTAATAGCTTAAGCTTTTGGAGCAATTGGTTTCTTAACACACAAGTGCTTTTCTCCATTCATTTAGCATCTTCCTAGTTTATAAGATCTTATTAAGAACAATTAGTCAACCAAATTGCTCCATCATCATTCATACACTTCCAAACCTCAATAAGCATTGCATTCGTACCTACAACCTCCGTATTTTCCACTTTATCATAACCACTTTTACCTCCACTAGCCTAAATTAAAAAAAATAAAAATGTAGTTCATATACTGTTAAAGTTGCTAAGTTACAAAATGAGTTCACTACATGATTTCATTTAATAATTTATGAAAATAATTCTTCCATCATTCTTTAGTTTCATCCTCCTTTACTGACACACTCTGATCTCACACTTAATACACACAACAAAATTCAAGCCTCTACATTTTCTTTCCCATATCCTAGCAAGTGTTTGTGTATATGTGTGTGTGTGTGTGTATTCCCTAAGATTGATTGAGAACCTCTTTTGCCACTCTTTAATACAACTTGCCATTTCACACCATATTGTATCAGTTTCCTAATTTAAATTCCATTTTCCTTCTTTGATCATTTAATTCTTGAAAAGAACTAAATTTTCTCCCTATAAGTTCCACTATCTAACTCTTAGATGTCCTTTTCTTTTACTACTCTTTCTTTTCCATCTCCTAACGTATGCATTTACTACCATTAATATATGTTGTCTAGTCAGACTCGCCTGTACTATTACTTTTTTTTATACAACAATGGGTGGGGGTGGAATCTACTTATTTGTTCCACTTTTAAATGTTATCAAATGTTCAGCCCTCTTTTTTAGTTGTGTTTGCTATTGTAACATTATATTCCAATTACAAACTCTTAAGATTGCACTACCCTCGTTACTTTCTCCAATTATGGAACCCCCAAGTACACTCTTCAATCTTTTATTACGATATTACCATTGACTATAAAGCCATTAAGTCACCTCTTATGAAAAATTTCTCATTGTTTAATATCCCTTGTATAATCCATATATAACCTCGCACAATTGTCATTTAAAAGATTTGCAAAAAATTATCTCAAGTCCTAATCATTGCGGCTAACAATTCAATCCTTTTGCTTGTCAATGGTCCTATGTTCTTAGGAAAATCTCACTCTCTTGGACTAACTTCTTTACCAACACTCGTCTATTAAAGTAAGGAAACCCTTACCTACTTCTCACTACATCTAGGCAGCATGCAGCACAATGTCTGGCAAACACCCTAGCTAACCCTTGCCCATTTATCACTGCATCCATGCTAATGATGCAATGTCACCAAGAGGAAAATATCATGGTGATGTGCAAATGCTATTAAAAATTAAGAATGATCAACAAAAATGTGAAGGGGTCCAATTTCTATACACAAGTTATGCTATACAAAGAAATCGAATAAATAATTGCAAATGTAAACAATATTCTCAAATGGAATTGCATTTATTCGGGTAGCATAGAAAAGGGAACATAGCATAAAAAGGGAACATTCATTCAAGGAAAACACAAATAAACCCAAATCACAAATTCAAGCTATAGAAAAGAAGATTATAATAGATCCGGTTATTAAATTGCTTAGATTGAAAAGCAAGTCGATGAAGACTTCCATGACAACGAGATGCCATATGTATCCAAATGCTTAACTTCAAATGGATTTCTTCTCTTTGCTACACCCTGGTCCATCCTCAATCTTGTTCCCATCAACAGCTATGGAAGAATCAAAACGTTTGATGTCCTCAATCCTATTGTTGGCCAATTCAATCTTCTCCACCAAGAGACAATCTAAATCTTTCAGATCTTGCATGTTGTTCACATCGTTCAAATTCTTTTCAACCAAGCATTTGGTCAAAAGTTGTTCCAACTCAAGCCACCGGTTCTTCTTCTTTTCGTTCTCCAAATTTTTGGTCAACCTCGAAACATTTTGCCTAAGAAATGTTTCCTGGTTAATCATATTGCTTGTTTGCTTCATGGTAGGCAACTTATCGAACCTTTGAAGCAAATGGTATGCTTCAATCGGAGAGGGCCAAATCTCTGGTTGAACAGCATCATTGCTGTAAATAATAGCACATGCATCAACGCTACACAAGGTTGTAATTTCACTCACCTTCTTCAATAAGCCAGACTTCCTTTTCCGAAATGTCTGCTTCCGTGCACGTTCATCGGCAATCAATTCATACTTGACCTTCGATCGAACCATGGTTGAGGACCAAGAAGGAATAAGATGCCTTTCAGAAAACTGGTGGGTTCTCTTATTTACCCTAACATGGTAATATATATAAAGGAGATGAGACTAGGAGAAGTGGTATGAAGTACCACCAAAAGATGATGTGGTCATTAATGAGGAATTTTCTAGATGGGGACCATGAAAAATAAAAAATGGAGAATATATATAAACCATAACATTTTTACACTATACTTACAAATTTGCCAGCTTCACATACACGTGTAATGATGAGGCCAGAACTTCAATGACTAACCATGAGAGAGTTGTTGACAAAATCATTTTTTCATGTAGACAGAAAATTATGTAGGATCCTTTGGGACAGATTTCCTTCATTTAATACATTAAAAATTTTGATAAATCGGTTAGACAATACAGACTATGTTAAATGAGTGAGGATTTTCTATTCCACCCCAAGAAAGAAATTTATTTTGTTAGCTGCAGCAGCAGTTACCAATTGCACTACATGCTCCACTCGTTCCATTGTCATGTGCACTTGTCCGAACAATCATCCCTTGATTATGTGATGAAAGGTAAATGTGGCAATGTTTCATAGCATCACATCATTTAAACTAAGGAGTGCCACTACATGAAGAAACTCTGCATATTTTTCCCCTTTTAATGTCACTACCTACTCTGCCTTGAGGGAAGTTTTCCACGTGACAAGTAATAAATGTTGACAAATTGAAAAGGAAAAAATTTATGGACTAGTTAACCAACCTGGGCAATGGTCCCAGGATAAACCCTCCTTAGAGGTGCTTTTAAGTATTTTTAAAGTGAAACCCTCCATGTCCAGGTATTACCTTTTATTATGTGGTTTAACATATGACTATAAGTTCGATATTGACTGATCATTCTTTTTCCTTTTTTTCTTTTCTGATAAGTCCAAAATTGGACTGGTAACTTCAAGCAAATAAGCAATGTAGCAAATATTTCACACAAACCAAAGGTTTGGCCCCAGTGCCCCCCTTCAAATCAATAAAAAAAAATTTGATCGGATAAAATCAAAAAATTGAAATCCTGTTATATTAAAGTAAATGTTCCTAGGTGTTTGTGAATTTTAATTCTAGAAATGTTCTTGAGAAATCAATTATATGGCCATCAATCAAAAAGTTAGTCCATAAATTTGTCACATCAAATGCTACGATGGGGGGATTATGCCACATGACAGTGAGGACTGAGGAAAGGAAAAGTCAATCAAAAATGGGTAGGGATTGTATGATGGTCTGGCATTATGCAACAAGGCCAATAACTGCACCACTTAGGACAAGAAACATGCTTCACATTGAGAATGATACTATGAGAGCGGAAATTAATGTAATTTGAGATAGTAAGACACAGTAATATGTAGTCTAACTCAAGTTATGGCTTTAGATAGAGTAGAATGGCAAAACAAGATTCACATTAAGGGCCCAAATAGTTGGGGCAAGGCTTTATCGAGTTGAGTTGATTTATGAGTAAGGGTAATCGATTCAGCAGAAGCCTATGAGAAAGGAGAGATCTAGTGACTGTGGAAGAATTTTTTATAAGAGGTATTGATAGATGGCAAGATGGGAAGGCATAGTGTAGAAGGTTATAGGAACATGGAGATACTACTTGGAAGAATGAGAGAACATCACCTATCCCTCACTACAATTCTCCCCCTGAAGAGTAGTCTTTGAACTAGGAAAATAGGGAATGGATTCAAAAAAAGTGACATTCATAGTGACAGAACATCGCCAAATAAGGGGATGATAACAGCGATACCCTTTCTAGGTAGCTGAGTAACCCGAGAAAACACACTTCAGGGCCTTAGGATCAAGTTTCCCCCGAAATGAACCGTGAATGTGAACAAAACAACCGCAGCCAAACAAACAAGGAGAAATAGGAAACACAGAAGATGACACCTCTAATACTTTGAGTGGAGATTTGAAAAACAAAACATGAGAAGACATTTGATTAATGTGGTAGGCTGCCGTAAGAATAGCATCACCCTAATAAGTTTTGGGAACATACATAGTGAACATGAGTGCAAAGGCAACTTCTAATAAATGGAGATTCTTACGCTCAGTTACCTCATTTTTTTGTGGAGTACTAACACAAGTAGTCTAATGAATAATGTCAAGCATATCCAAATATAAATTAAATGCAGTATCACTATATTCACCACCATTGTCAAACCTAAGTACTTTAACCTTAGCATCAAATTGTGCAGAAACCATGTGGTGAAAAGTTTTAAAACAGGAAAAGACCTCGCTTTTATCATGAAGCAAATACACCCAAGTAATACAAGAACAATCATCAATAAAAGTAACAAACCAGCAATAACCAAGCAACGTAGGAATACGAGACCAAGCAACATAGGAATACGAGAGGGACCCCATACATCAGAATGAATAATAGTAAAAGGTGAAGTACTTTTATTTAAACTAGAAGAAAAAGAAACACGTCTATGTTTCACAAGTTCACACACTTCACAATATAACTGAGAAACATTCGACTTAGAAAATAAAACAGGAAATAATCTCTGCAAAGATGAAAAAGAAGGATGGCCAAGACGTTGATGCCATCGAACTATTGGATCTATTGAAGAAATGATGTCGCTCCTAGTGGACTGAAAAGCTTGTAATTTTTTTATGGGTCTAGAAGTAGGAGAATCTAAGAGGTAGAAACCACTCTTCTCTCTACCACTGCCAATCGTTTTCTTCGCGTCCAAGTATTGAAAAACACAATGAATGGGAAAGAAGGTCACACTACAATTCACGATTTGGTAATACTACTATCAGATAAAAGGTTAGAAAAATTAGGAACATGTAAGATTGAAGATAAGGACATGGAAGGAGAAACTGAAACTGAAACTGAAACTGAACCTGAACCTTTACCGGAAATACAAGAAAGAGATCCATCAGCTATCCTAAATTTGTCTCTACCTGAACAAGTATTATAAGAAGAAAACAAATGGGGCAAGCCTGTCATATGGTCTGATGCCCTTGAATCAATGATCCAAGAGGTATTATTTGATAGGACGGAAGCACTATAGGCCTTGGCATGTATACTTGATTGAGCAAATGCGAAAGCAGCAGTGGCGGAAGAGACGTCTAAGGGACTCAATCTCCTCTCGGAAAAGAACTAGAGTCTCTAAAGCTGCACCTGAAGAAATCACTGGGGAAGGAACTACAACTGGAGAGCCAATTGATGTAAGATGAGCATGAGACTTGCTCACACCTCCAATGTGACCCCGTTTACCTCGTGTAGGTCTGCCATTGAGTTTCTAACAACTCTTCCTAGTATGTATGAACTTGCCACAATAATCACACACAAGCTTGTCCTTGTCATCAGTAGTAGAAACAATAACCCAACCACCATCACAGCTCCAACTAATCCCTTCGCCTTCCCTTAGAGAAGCAAAAGCAAGGGCGGATCTCTCATGAGTTGATGATCAGAGCATAGCATTTCTTCTGCTATCCTCACCCTGAACATAAGCAAATACCTAATTGAGAGAAGCTAGAGGATCACATCCCAGAATTTGGACATGGATCGGATCATATTCCATATTCAAGCCAGGTAAGAACTCAAAAATCCGCTCCTACTCCACCATCTTCTTAAATTTATGAGCATCTCCAACACAACCAGCCTAAAACACCTGATATTGATCCAGCTCCTGCCACATTCCTCATAAAAGATTATAATATGTAGGTAGAGGCATATCTCTTTGTTTGTGCTCATGAATTCTGCACTTCAAGTCATAAATCTGAGCAGTATTTCCCATTTGAGAATAAGTCTGGGCAACAACATCTTATATCTCCTTTGCTATTTTCAAAAATAAATATCTATTACTAATCTTAGGCTACATGGAGTGAAGGAGCCAAGACATTATAGTAGAGTTCTTGGCAACCCACGTGGCAAATAATGGATCTGTGTCTTTCCGTTCCACAACAGTGCCTTTGATATAGCTCATTTTCCCTCTGCTCTTAATAAATAAAATGCAAAACGAGACCAAGAAAGATAATTAGTACCATCAAGCTTAGCCGTGGTAATTTGTAGCGTAGGGTTTTCATTTTGGGCATTAAACTGACCCAACACACCCTTAACAGAGCTCCCAAGAGTTTAACTAACCTCATACATATTATCGCAAAAGGATGGTGTAAAGTTGTATTAGGGTTTCTCATGAAAGAGAGAATGAAGAAGAGAGAATAAAAATAAGAGTTGGATGTGTATATTCTGTATTTACACATCACCAACTATTTATATTATGCAAATGAAGGAAAGTATGAAGATTACAATATTGCCCCTACTCAAGTGCTCTAGCTTACAAAAGGAAGACTGAATAAATAAGAACTCTAACACTCCCCCTCAAGTTAGAGCATATAGATCAAATATACCCAACTTGGAACATAAACCCCTGAAGGTGGACCGAGCCAATGAGTTGGTAAAAATATCTCACAATTGGGCACCAGACGGAACATAACAAGTGGCAATCTGCTTCTGCATGATCAAATCTCGAATAAAGTGACAATCAACCTCGATGTGTTTAATTTGTTCATGAAATACTAGATTACTGGCAATAAAAATAGCTGCCTGATTGTCGCAATACATTGACATAGGAGATGACACATCAACACCTGTATCACAAAGTAAAGACCTGACCCACAACATCTCACACAGTATGAGCCATAGCACGATATTCTGCTTCAGCACTGGAGCGTGCTATCACATTCTGTTTTTTACTACGCCACATAACAAGATTACCACCAACAAATGTACAATATCCAGAAGTAAACCGTTAATCACTACGGTTTCCAGCGCAGTCAGCATCAGAAAATCCAATAACTAACAAAACAAATGATGGCCTATATAATACTCCCCTTCATGGTGCTCCCTTGAGGCACCGAAGAATGCAATAAACAGCCTCACAATGAGGCTTACAAGGAGCATGCATAAATTGACTTACAATTCTAACAACATAAGTGATATCTAGGCGTGTCACAGTGAGATAAATTAGCTTGCCTCCAACCTCCTATACTGCCTTGTATCCTCAGAAACTTCTCCATTATCAGCATCTAATTTTACAATAGAATCCATTAGAGTATCAACAAGATGGGCACCAAGAGTACCAGTCTCAGAAGTAACTGATCGCGGCTGATCAACGACCGAAAAACTTTTCACATCATTGAGAGAAGCCATTGTGACAAACAAAGAACATTATGCTTAACAGAAACAACTAGGAGAACCAAAGAACTTCAAGCATCAATTCACAAAAAAGGAAAACTTCACCAACCTACTTCCAACAGGCACAACAACATGAAAGAAGTACCAAGGCAACCAAATACACCTCAAATCTCCGCTTGAACATCACAATGATCACACGCATAGAGAAGAATAAGACTGGAACTCTGTACTTCACAAAAAATCCATCTCAAACAAGTCACAGCAGCCTAAAAGAAGAAATAAGGCAACCAACCACACCTCAAGGCAACACCTGGAACTCACACGCACTGAGGAAGAGAAGACCCACCATGGGTGTGTGTCCCAAAAAAGTCCAACAAAAACACTTCAACACACATGAGGCATCAAACACAAGGTTAGAAAACCCTAGTCGTACCCCTTAGATGTGAATCGAAGTGAAAAATCTGCCAAAAAACTCGCGAAGGCATAGATTGAAAAAAAAAAACTTCAATTTTAAGAAAAACATTCAAAAAATCGAAACACCACTTAAATGGCCTCAAAAAAATCTGAAAAAAATACCAATGAACTCTCCTTGGCCGTGCAATCTGAACCTAGGTTCGTCGACCTACGACTGCTGATGTCGGCCCTTTTCTAGTGACATCATCAGCTTCCTAGGTCCCTGTTTTCTCTCCAATGTAGTATGTTGTGTTCTTTACCAAATCCGGGTTTTGATTAGTGCTCTGATACCATGTAAAGTTGTATTAGGGTTTTTCGTGAAAGAGATAATGAAGAAAAGAGAATAAAAATAAGAGTTGGATGTGTATATTCTGTATTTACACATCACCAACTATTTATATTATGCAAAGGAAGGAAAGTATGAAGATTACAATATTGCTCCTACTTAAGTGCTCTAGCTTACAAAAGGAAGACTGAATAAATAAGAACTCTAACAATTGGAAATCACCATTTGATAGAGAGAAGATAATGGAAACACCAAGAACATGTACTAGACAAATCTAAAACACTATTACCTTACTTTGTTGCTCAAGCCCAATGTATCACAACAGCTCTGAAATACCAACCAAAAGCAGAAAACACAAGTGTAACCTAAAACAATAAACATAGCACCAATTTAAGGCCAAATCTCAATCAAAAATAGCATTGCAGAAGCAGCCGCACTGAACCCTGTGAAGAAAAGTGTACTGCCGGCCTACAAATTCCATCTTTGTCATCGAATGGCCATGAGCTGCAAAGATAAACTTCTTCCAGCCCTAGATGCACCTACTTTGAAGGATTAGAAGTAACAAAAACTTCAAAAACCCCAAAATCAATAGATTGCAAAACACGACCCTTTTTTCCCAAAAAAGATTTGAAAAATCAAAAAACCGCTCAAACAATCTCAAAAAAATCTGGAAAAATCACCATAATACTGCCCATGAATAGACGATCCAAAACCTAGGATTTGGCTGCTGCATATGTTGACGTCATCGTCTAAACAATGACATCAGCACTTCAGATGAGTCTCTTGCTGCTCTCCAACCAGTTCTACAGTGTTTTCAATGAAATCCCGGTCTCGATGGTAGCTCTAATACCAAGTTGATATGGGTTGTTTGTAGGTTTTAAGGTTTGTGATAAGAAAAAAAAGGAAGAGAAAGAAAAGAAACGAGTTATGAAGTAGGGCTGAATGAGAAAACTATCAACCTCATCCCTACACCATTCTCTAATGATATTATTAAACATAGCATTAAATTACAAGAATGTCCATCACTCAAATATTCCAAATATTCTAACACCATTGTCCCGCAACATGGTACATAATGTGCCATTTTTGAAAACCAATCCACCACTATCATAATAGAACCCATTCACCTTTGAGTACATGGTAGACCAAGAACAAAGTCCAAACTAATATCAACCCATGGTGCAGTAGGGGTGGGAAGAGGAGTATACAAGCCTACATTAGTTGAACCACCGTTGAGCGTCGACAAGTATGACATCTTTGTACATGCCTAACTTTGGCCAAAAAAAATTTGGCTTTCCGCTAGTGCAATACTCTTGTCAAGACCAAAATGCACCATAGCATGTTGTTAAGCAACTATTTCTCTCTCAAAGAACAATTAGGAACACAAAGATACAACCCGTTAAAGAGAAATCCTTGTTGAATGTAGTAATCAATGTGTTGACCTTCCATTATTCCTTGAATAATGGGCCCAAAGTATATATATCTAAAGAGGCAACCTAGAGGGGAGGGGTGAATAGGTTGTTTAGGATTTTTGAGATTTTCTAACCCTTTTTTTTTTTTGTGTTTGCATACACCACAATGAAGATTGTGCCCATATTGGAGACGTCCAATTTGTCATCATCTCAAGTGGCGCCGTATGCTTTCTTGCCTCCTTTTCCCTTGTTTCTTGGAGCATTGCATTCGGAGATGTGCCCATATCGATGGCAATTGTAGCATTGTCCCTTCTCTTTGCCCTTTGGTTTTGTATTCTTCTTCCCTTCGTCATTTTGTAATCCTCTTCTAGCTCCATTCCTTTGTTGGAGGAATCTCTTGAACCTCCTTGTTGGAAGTGCAATGTCTTCATCTTCCTCATTCTCAGAAAATGCTTCTTTCTCTTGAGCTAAGGCTTGAAGTCCTATTTCCTTCTTTGGTTTGTCTTCCTCTTCTTCTTCTAGCACCATCTCACAAGTAATGAGTGATCCTAGGAGTTGCTCCAATGTCATCTTCCTCAAATCCTTCGCTTCTTCGATTGCAATGACTTTGGGTCTCCATTTCTTGGGAAGTGCCTACATAATCTTTCTAATTTGCTCTACGGTAGGGACTGATCTACCAAGAGATGTTAGTCCATTCACAATATCTATATATCCAGTATACATATCAACAATTTTCTCTTTCGATTTCATCTTAAACAATTCATATTTATGTAAAAGAGCACTAATCTTATAGTCTTTTACTTGATTAGTTCCCTCATGGGTCACTTGTAAAGTGTCTCACATTTCTTTGGTCATTTCACAAATTGAAACTCTATTAAATTCTTCCGGCCCTAAACCACAAAATAAGATATTTATAGTTTTTGCATTAAGCAAAATGCCTATTTATCATTATCTACCTTTATATTTAGGTTTAGGAACATTAAGACCATCTACAACTATAGTGGGAGGATCATACTCATTCTCAATCGTGTCCCAAAACTCATAGCTAATGGATTGAATGTAGATCCGAATCCGTGACATCTAATAGTTGCAGTTGTTGTCGTTGAACCATGGAGGACGAGATGTAGATTGGCATGATTTGGCATCAATGGGGTTTCTATGAGGATCTCCTTCGAGCTTTTACACTCCTTGAAGGACCAAGTTGTGATACCAATTGAAGAGGCAACCTAGAGGAGAGGATGAATAGATTGACTAGGGTTTTTGAGGTTTTCTAACCCCTTTTTGATTTTTGGGTTTGCATATACCACAATGAAGATTATAGAGAGTAGAACTAGGCACACAAGTGATTTATAGTGGTTCGGCTAAACACTAGCCTACATCCAGTCTTAGGTGATGATCCATTGATCTAACACCCGAATATCCACTAAAGCTATTGAAAAGGTGCTAGCTTCACCCTTACAACTTCTCCTTCACAAATACAAACTTCTCTTCAGTTGATAAGAAGCCGATCTCCCACAAATACAAATGAATACAATACAATAACACAAAAGTCCCTCTAGAAAGGGCAAGATACAATAATGAATACATAAGAATAGAGAGAAAAATAGGCACAAAAATGAATCTAGAATCTCACCTTGTTTACTCTCTTGAGTGGCCTGAGATTTGAGAGTTGAGTCTTGGCCTCCTCTTGATGGAATCAAAGATTAAGGCTTTTGAGAGAGTCTTGGTGCTTTGGATTTCAAAGGTTGAGCTCTTAAAATTATACCTTAATGAGTTGGGCCTCCCTTATATGGACTTTCCAGAAATAGATGCAAAAGGCGCTCAATTTTTGTCTTTAACGGCTAATTTCAAAATTCAAAATAGCTAGTTCTACAAAGATTCCAGTTGGTCGGTTAGGCTTGTCCGGTCAGCCATTCAGGCATGTCCGGTCACTTGGTCACACAACAAAATAGGAGACGTCTTGAAACTGGGCACACTCCGATTGGCCGAACTCCATGTTCCCGGTTAGTAGGTCTCCTTCATGCTCTTGGTATCTCCTCTTCGGTTAGCCAAAATTCAATTTTCGGTTGGCCGTAGCAGACATTGCTCTCAGTATCTCCAAGTTTCTCATGTACCGTTACCCGGTTAGGGCTGTATAGTTAGCCTAAGCAGAGTTTGGTCTCGGCTTCTCAATTTCTACTTTGTCCGATCAGCCGGTTAAGGTTGTCCGATTAACTGGTTAGGGCTATCTACTTAGCCTAAGCAGAGTTTTCTCTAGGACTCTCAGCTTCTCAATTTCCACTATGTCCGGTCAACCAGTTAAGGTTGACCCATTAGCCAGACTGACACTTGTGAATTTTCATGCACTTTAAAACTTGGATAATAGATCTGCATAGATGGTTAAGTATAAGCTCAAGATAATACATCATTTAAGATCATTTGAGCATAATTAAAAAACATATGGATTAATCAATACAACATTGAGTGCATTTCTCTTGTCATAGGAGAAGTTGATTCTCATACAGTTTGTTATCATTGACTTAGAGTTTCATCATCAAAACCATTGTCGTAACAACATCATCCATGTATTGTTCTTTGAAGGAATCAAACCCTTACAACTTATCCTCATTATTGATAATAATGAAGTTCTTCTACTCAAAACATCAACAATTCTATTCTGTATTTGAGCCTTGCTTTATTGAGAAGGTGAGTCATTGTACAAAGTTGACCCATTTAGCATGCCTCTGATTTAACTTCTGCAACCTATTTATATAATAAACTCATGTCACACCAAGTAATGTTGCCAATTGTACAGTACTGTTAAGTATTGAAGTCGTGGACCACTTACTTTCTCACTTTAAAAAGCAATGGGCCACCCTCCTTGACTTAGGACAGAACCTATGCCAACTTTAGATGCATAACAGTCTACTTCAAAAACTTTTTCAAAATCAGGTAAAGTAAGTACAGTTGCCACAAACATTCTTTCCTTTATCAATTGAAAACTCTCAACTTCTGGAGTCCAAATAAACTTTCTGTTGGACTTCATACAATCAGTAATAGGAGCTACCAAGCTACTGAAGTTTTGGATAAAGCACTTGTAGAATGATGTCAATCCATGAAAACTTTGTGCATCATGAATTATACGAGTAGGTCTCTCTAGAATGGCTTGAACTTTGATTTGATCCACTTTCATCCCTTCTACTGAAACAACAAGAAATACCACACTAGAAGTCACAAAGCTACATTTCATTAAGTTCACATATAACTTCTGTTTTCTCAAAGTCTCAAGCACCTCTTTTGAGTGTTGCTTGTGGGCTTCAAGACATGGACTATATACCATTATATTGTCAAATTATATGACAACACAGCTATGAATAAAGGGCTTCAACACATGATTCATTACTCTAATGAATTTACAGGGAGCATTAGATAGCCCAAGTGGCATTACTAGCCATTCATAAAAGCCTTCATGAGTTTTAAATGCAGTTTTCCACTCATCACCTGGCCGAATACGGATTTGGTGATATCCACTTCGAAGATCAATCTTGAAAATACCTTTGCTCCCACTAGTTGTTCCAACATCTCAACCAAATGAGGAATAGGATACCAGTACTTAATTGTGATATTGTTAATCGCCTGACTGGCAATGCACATACGCCATATACCATATTTTTTTAGAGTTAGCAAAGCTGGAATGGCACAAGGGCTCATACTTTCTCTGATTATGCCCTTAGCCAATGCTTCCTCCACTTGTCTTTGTAATTGCTCATGCTCTTTTGGACTCATATGATATTTGGCAGACTTGAAAATAAAACAAGATCAATTTGATGTTGAATGTCCCTCATTGGTGGTAAACGGAACTCTTTGGGAATTACATAAGCATATTCCTCAAGTAAGAGGCAATTTCGAAATTCTTTAAACGGGAACATCTTCAAATCGTTCATTTGAAAAAATTGAAACATCTGCATTCTACAAAACCAATTCTAACCTTTCTCAAATAGGCCCTGAGGACTTCACACATTCCAGAATAGGAGTAGAGTCTTTTTCATGACCCACCAAAGCAAACACCACTCCAGCTTCTTCCACTTTTCTCATAAAATTGCAGATAGAAAGAAAGTTATCTCCCTCTCTTGTTTTGGGCTTGATAAAAGTGTTGTCCTTCATAGGAACCAAAGTGACTTTAACATTATCTTTCCAAAAAGTGTAGGTACTCCTCCACTCACCATAGATAGTACCATGGTCATATTGCCAAGGCCTTCCAAGAAGGATATGGCATGCATCACCAATGGAAAAGGAAACCAAATAGTGGGTATCCACACTTACCTCATATCCTTTCTTGAACCAAAAAATCTTAGTATGGCTTTGGATGCTTCTCTTGCTTTAACTTCAGTTTTACTATTGTTCCTCGATAAACAACATTTTCACAGCTACTACTATCTATGTTAAACTATCACACTTGGCCTTTAATTGTATAAGTGGTGTGGAATATATTATTTCACAGCTAATCCTCTTTCACTTCTTCCTTAGGCAACAAAAGATCTTTTGAATGATCAGTGATTCGCCCACATCTCCATAAACCAAGACTTCATCATCATCTTCAGTATCATCGTCAACCGCTGGTTCAACCTCATAATCAGCACTCTGCTCAGTTTCTTCACCGCTAAACATGAGTTGTCTTCCCTTCTCGGGCCTACTAGCTGTAGACTTATGACCAGGTGCTCCGCATTTGAAACATTTGGATCCAAAAACATTGTTCTAATTTTGATTGACTAATCCAATGACACTTGAACAATTTCCAGGCACTGTGGCTGAAGTTCGTGAGGTCCCAGGTTGGGTACTTCACTGATCAGCATCACATCCTTGACCTTAAACAGCTTGTTCACCTTGTTTTCCTTTAGAAATTTACCTATCAAAGCTTCCAATGCGAGATCCAGATCTCGTTTGCTTCTTTCCACTATCGAAGCTCACTGATAAGCTTAAAAAACTGGCCAAAACATACGGAGAAGAAGTACATCTTGGATAATTTGGTGTAAGCCACCCAAGTAACGTGCAACCAGTTCTTCCTTTTCTCATAAATCATTCCTTGACACCTATTGATGAAATTCTTCGGTATAATCATCCACAGATCTGTTTCCTTGGTAGTAAGTTATGGAGCTGCTGGAACATAGTTTGTGTGTAATTGAACGGCAATAAATTTTCTTTGAGCTTCTTCATCTTTCCCAGTCCATGATCTTTGGTTTTCCACTCCTTTCGCGAGTTAACTTTAGTTCATCCCAACTTCCCACCAAGAAAATGCCTCTGCCCTTTAACTTGATAACCCTCAACTTCACCTTCTTGCACTTACCAAAAAAACTTCACCTTCTTGCTGTTAGGGACTTCTTTACAGTCAAAGATTCGTTCCACTATGTTCAGCCAATCAATATATGCCTCAGCTTGTTGACTTCCACTGAACTCTGAAATTTCAATTTTGACATTAGCTTCCTACTTCGATCCTCTCATATAGTTGGCTCATGAAGAAAACTTCGCCCATGGAATGCATTGTCAACAGTATCCTTCGACTCAAACTCTTCATCATCATAAGTTGAGAATTCAACTTCAGCCAAACATTGAGTCAAAAACTCCACTTGACTCCTTAATTGACTTATCTCTCCTCTTGTATTAATTGGGACATTAACTGGTGCAGCTGTTTGTTGGTGCCCTCTTCCTTTAGAAGCCATTTACACTGCAGAATCGGCAATCAATCAGCCTGCTCTAAAACCACGTGACGCAGACCAACCTGAGCTTAAAAGACGAAGGATTGAAAATTGTATTTTCAGCAACTGATTAAGCCAAGTGGTCTGCAAGTGTGCTAGAGAAAATGGAAAAAGATATTTCAAAACTAATTAAATAAACATAGAAAATTCTAGAACATACCACAAGACCCTGAACATCAAAAGTATCCTTCAGTTGGCAGTGTCCACTGTCCGGCCTTGCTGCATCAACATATCCTAAGCTGAATGAAAATTGCTAAACTAGGATAGGTTTCTCAAATGTGTACCCTATGTCTATTATGTGTTAAACTTGTTCTATCAAATGAATAGAAATATATAACTTGCTTAATCATTGTCAATACTTGCTATACTGTCATGAGCATGTTGCCATTGCTAACTCTTCTTCAAAGTTGCCATGTGCATCCCATAGTTACATCTTTTGATTATCTTTAGCAATTTGATAACAAAAGGGGGAGAAACATTGGATTTCTCGTCTATTTTGCAGGGCACGAACAGGTAAATCAACAACTACAAGCAAGGACAATGAGAGAAGGAGAAATAAGAAAGGGGGAGAAAAATAGAACTAGTCCCAGGAAGACTTATGTCGAGAACTTAGGGGAGTGTCTAGATTAAGATCATGTATATTACTCAATATGTAATATTATGTGTACCAGTCAATGTGTTATATTGTATTATCTTTTGTAAAATGAGTCTTCTTGTGTTGTGATTGAGAATAAAATCCAATGTGTGGGGTTTTATCATGAATTTGCCAAAGAGGAAGACTATAGATGCTAAGACTAGCATAGGTTGACAATATTCTTTTCTCTTTTCATTTTTTTTTTGTAAGTATAGGTTGTCAATTTTCATGACATTGTATGTTTGCTCTAGTATAGGACTGCATTGAAGACTCTAGGAGCACATACAGGTCTTGAAGACATCAAAGAGTGATCAAGACCAAGGATGAACTCAAGAGACAAAGGCTTCGTCAACAAGGATGTCCAAGCATCATGAAGACCAAAGGTTCTTTTGGTAGACTCTCCTAAGATCAGGACTCAGACCTTTGAAGACATTTGGGATAGTCTTGGTCAGCCAAGTGTAAGATTCTCAACCATTGTGGTTAATAGAATAAGGCCCCCTGACCTTCCGAAGTACATAACTTAGGATCTAGTTGGAATTTTCAAATGAAACCAACTTCAAATGAAACTAGACATCTAGGCTTCAATTTAGATTCAAATTTGATCTAACGGAGTTGAAATGAAAAAGTTGTGATTTTTCAAAGCTGACCCTGTGCTGCCAGTGAAGTTGGTCGACCAAGTTGGACAGGAATGCAAGATTGACCAACCTGCATATTGGTCAACCAAATGTGCACAGAATGTCAAATTAGTCGACCAACCTACATATTGGTCAACCAATGTCGTAGGGATTTTGAAAAAAAAAAATAGTCATTGGAGGGAAAAAGGCTGTATAGTTGGAGCTTGTCTGAATAGAGGATGATGATCATTGATTGCAAAACAATATTTTGAACCAGAGCTAGTCATATGTGTGATATCAGAAGAGCACTTTAAAATTTTTAGCAAATTCAGGTATCAAAGAATTGTTGTATCCAACAAGATCTTAAACACATAAAGGATGGAATGTTGCAGAAGGAGGCCTTCCCCACTTCAGTGGAAAGTGGGGAATTTCCATTTCACAGCTGCTCCTCTACAACTATCGTTTATGACTCTCTCCAAAAATGTTCTCACTACTGAGAATCCAACACATATATAAGAACATCTTGAAGGTTACTAAGAGTAAGAGGTAATGTCGCTTAAACATCCGCAAAATTTTACACACTTCCATACAATAACATCACCGAATTATCAAGGAATACTGCAAAATAAAAGTTTGTTAAGTATATATTAACAAGAAAAAACAAGCATTCTTTTTTTTTTGGAAATTAATTAACTACTACCTCCATTTTCTGCAGTTGAGAAATCTAAAGAATATAGCAATTATTATATATTTCCATAAGTTAAAATAAAAGATTCAGTAGTTACAAGTAATTGATGGAAAGTTTTTCATGACAGAAACTAACTCACAAGTCTACAAGACTCCAACTTAGAATCATGGAGTGAGATGTATCACACAATAAAGGCTGCTGCTACAACTAAAGTTGTTGTTAAATAAAATATAAATATATAAATTGAAATCAAAAAGTTGTAGACCACGGTATGATTACTCACCTGTACAAATTCCACAATCTTGACACGTCCTATTCCCCTTATAGTGACTAATGCTCCAACATCTAATTGCTCAACCTGCATGGTAGTGAAGTTGGATTGAGGCCATAAAATACTTTTAATATTAATGATTTTATTATTAGTAGAAGTGGGAAACTTACTTTTTCTATGATGACCAAACAACCATATCTAGCAGCAAATGATACTTCTGCTGACGTATTGGCAATAGCAATAGGATCCAACACAAAATGAACAAAAACCATCTTCTTTTTAAATAAAGACTGAAACCAATAGAATTACATGCAAATTTGGGTTAGATTATAATATTACTACTATAAATGTTTATTCAAGAATAATGAATTATAGAAAGAAATGGAAACATGTAGTAAAGATGCATGTATGATGTACAGAAGATATACACAGCACTCAACCACACCCAAGCCCTACAAACCTACAAGGAGAGACAGCTTAGTCCCTAACAGTCTTCTATACTTTAAAGTTCTATATTTTTTCATATTTCATGTATTATTTATCTCAACCTATATTACTTTATCTTTTTCTTTTTTGTGGTTTTTGAGGGGAGGGGGAAGAGGAGCTACTCCTAGAAATAAGAACATGTACTTTTAAGAATTAATGAACAAGAATAGGAGGAAAACTTTCTTGCTTTCTACATGTTATATCCATTCCATCTCCGTCCAGGGGAAATGAAAATTTATAGATAAAGAAGAGATACCAAAAAGTAGGATATGTTATCTCCTGGAAGATGCATCTTGCGGAGTCGAGGAGATAAAGACAGAAAACCTCCCATGTCGTCAAATCGGTAAGAAAACCTTCAAGGTTGACGACATCGGACGTAAAGACATTGACGACATCAGAGGTAAAGACAAAAAGCTTTTTTGGATTGTGGAAAGAGGTGTGGGGTCGGTTAGGGGAATATGGGTCGAAGAAGAATGCCTGAAGTGGCTTTGCAGAGGGCTTTGGTGGGCTTTCATAGCCATAGGTGAAGCTTGTTAATGATAAGGAAATCAAATGAGGAGAGCCATTTCCTGCTTAATGAAGAATGGAATAGAGATATAAGAAGAATGCTATATGTTCCGGAGGCTGGTAAGGGTGGAGGATGGAGTCAAGCAACGATGGCATTCCGGAAATTAAGGAAATTACCTCTGACGGGAACTGTTACAGAAGGGAGGTCATTTAGAGATGTCACACAAATCAGAAGTTGGCCGGAGATCACAACGAAGACACTAGACAAAGTAAAGGTTGGGCTGATTTGGTGATTAACCAAGCATCATGTATGGAGAGAATTGAATTCCTCAAGCGATATTTTGTGGGAAGGGTTGGGATACTATGGAGCCGGTGCCAGAGCAACAGAGGATTCAAGAATGGGTTAACAAACGATGGTGAGTTATAGCAGGGTGAGGGTTCTCAACATGCATGGGCCCTATTCTAGTTCAAATTCCCATCAAAGGAGGAAGCGTCAAGGATCTTAGAGAAAAGGGATTGTATAATGGAAGGCTCCCCTGTTATCCTTGATCAGTGGGTCGAGGCAGGGTGCTGCCACATAAAAAGATGGGAACCTAAAGAAGTTTAGGTGAGATTCTTGGTGCTTCCATCATTCTTGTGGTGCATTGAAGTATTCTGAAAGTTAGGGAAGTGTGTGGAGACTTTGTTGCAATTAATGATAACACACAGTCCGGGAAACATCTCAGATGGGCTCGTCTGTTGGTCAAGGAAACACAGAGCTCCATTCTGGTTTTGGTTAAGATCAGTTTGTAGGCAATGAGTGGTTTGAAATCCCTATTTGGGCCAAAAGTGGTCCCCGGTTTCTAGTCGAACATGGAATATCAGTGGCAAGTACTCAAAACGGAGTTAGTGAAGATGACTGTGCCTAGGTAAGTGTCTTTCACGAGCGCAAAGGGCATGACAGTGGGGAGGAGGAAAGATCTAGAAGAGAGGATGGTGCTGCTAAAAGACACGTGAAGGATTGTCACGACCCACACCCCATCTACGATGGAGTTATGGTCCATGACCGGCTACCGAGGCCTCATACAGAATCGAATAGGCTGTATAATGGATATTTTATTAATATAGCGGAAGCGTAACATTTTTAACCTGTTAGATTCACGAAAAATTGGTTGGAAAATGGAGTGAGCTAACAAAGCTGAATGAATAATACCAATGCCCTGTCATGGGTTTTTATAGCAAAAGAGACTTTAAATAAAACCATGAATATCAAGCATTACTGAAACATTTCAAATGCATTTTCAGAAACGGAATTGGTGTTTAAACATTTGAATAGCAATAAGTAGCCTAATAAGGCTCATAACAGATATCAAATATCATTTAGCATGCCCATTACAATGATTGGAACGGAAGAATCCGCCTCGACTCGGATTCTGAACCGAATGTCATATATAATGACAGTCACTTATAGTGACACTGAAGAGATCTCTGGCCTACCGGCTCTTGGTCCCCCGGTAAGGATATAATTAAAGGGGCCCGTGTAATGGCATCTACAGAAACACATTCTAAATCATGTGATTATCCCTGGATTTGCAAATCTATTTATCAAACAAACTTATAAAATGTACTTCAATTTCATCGATAGAGAATATAGTATAATGCTTTGCTTGTTAAAACACAGAAATAGCATGTTTAACAATATTGCATTCAATTCACCATTTCAGGGAACCGGATTACTCACCTTGTGCTCTTAAAGCACTCATTGATTCTCTTTCTCTCCTAAGGAATCCTACATACATATATTTCATATTAGAACCGTAATTGAGTGCAATGTAACATTATTTAGTTATGCTTGTCCCATTATAGTTCAAACAACACAATTTGGGATTCTGATAAAATCCCTCGTATTCTAATTCCATTAGAGCTTTCTTTGCTCTTGTTAGAATTCATTTACATCAAATATAAGGTTTTTAAACAATTGGGACAGCAGCTGCACCATCCCCATTTATTCCGCATATAAGCTTCATTTTTAACTTCCGAAGTGTTGGTTATTTCAACACTTATATCTAGCATCTTGAATCATCATTTAGACAAATCATTTAACTTTAGTTAAGGTGTTTTCCTTTAATTTCCAACAGATATGATATATATGTGTCTATATATATGTATGTATTATAGATTTTATCAGAATCCCAGATTGTGTTGTTTGAACTATAATGGGACAAGCGTAACTAAATAATGTTACATTGTACTCAAATATAGTTCTAATATGAAAAATATGTATGTAGGATTCCTTAGGAGAGAAAGAGAATCAAGGAGTGCTTTAAGAGCACAAGATGAGTAATCCGATTTCCTGAAATGGTGAATTGAATGCAATAATGTTAAACATACTATTCTTTGTTTTAACAAGCAAATCATTATGTTATATTCTCTATTGATGAAATTGAAGTACATTTTACAAGTATGTTTGACAAATAGATTTGCAAATCCATGGATAATCACATGATTTAGAATGTGTTTCTGTAGATGCCATTACACGAGCCCCTTTTATTATGTCCTTACCATGGGGCCAAGAACCGGTAGGTCCGTAAGTAGGCCAAAGATCTCTTCAATGTCACTCAAGGATCAAAATTTCGTTTCCTTTCCATCGAAACGGCCGAAACGTTTCCGTTTCTTAGGGAACCGAAACGAAACACTAGTGGAATATCGAAATTCACATGTTTCTATGGAAACAAAATTGTTTCCGTAAAAACATACCAAAACTAGTGGAAATATACCGAATCAGAGGAAATATTTATTTTGTATCAACAATAATTCTAGAAGTTAGTAAAAAATAATATCCATTAATTTTTCAAAGATTAAGACTCAAAATTACAAGAAGATATTTCTATTATTTTTCCTAAAATAATAGAAAAGTAGTAGGGGAAATAAAGTGTAAAGAAACAACTATTTTAATACTAAGTTACTAATTATAATAGGTTTAAATCGCTATTTGTTTTACTTTTTACTTTATATGTAACTTGTGTCAAATTATCTAATTTGTGGATATTACATAGTATATATCTATTAAGTCATTTATCATGAATTAGTGTCATTTATCATGAATATAATGTATGTGTCCTTAAACATGCACAAATATTCAATAAATAGGCTTATTTGTATAAATAAATAAATTTTAAGTTATGTTTTCACATGTTTCTAATTTTTTTTTCCATTTCCATTATGTTTTTGAAACGTTTCCATTTCCAGACAAATCGAAACTATACATCGAAACGATATTTTGATCCTTGGTGTCACTATAAGTGACTATGTCAATAATATATTACATTCCGTTCAGAATCCGAGTCGACGCGGATTCTTCTGTTCCGACCATTATAATGGGCATGCTAAATGATATTTGATATCTGTTATGAGCTTTATTGGGCTACTTATTACTATTCAAATGTTTAATAGCAACTCCGTTTTTTAAAATACATTTGAAATGTTTCAATAATGCTTGATATCCATGGTTTTATTTAAATTTTCTTTTGCTATAAAAACCCATGACAGGGCATTGGTATTATTCATTGAACTTTGTTAGCTCATCCCATTTCCCAACCAATTTTTCAGGTAATGAAGTTTAAGATAGGGAGGGAACTTAAGGAAGAAGAGTTGTAAAATTGTATAGCGAGACTTGCAAATATCTCTTTTGAGTTTGATATTAAACTTAGATTTGCTTTGATCGAATGTGGTTGGTATGAGTTTGATGTGAATCTGACAAGTTAAAAATCTTGCGCTTCGCTATATTAATAAACTATCCATTATACAGCCCATTCGATTCTGTATGAGGCCTCGGTGGCCGGTCAAGGACCATAACTCCATCCTACGTGGGGTGTGGGTCATGACAACATGTGTAATATCCTAGATCTTATTACTTTCATTATACTCTATTTCTATATGTGAATCTACTTCAAAGAATGATAAAGTGTGGATTAGAGTATGCCCTAAGCATGATTATGTAATTCAAGGTGATAAGTTTACTAGTATGGATAGTGAGGCAATAATTAAAATCCTAGTAGGAGAAATTAGGAACAAAATGATATTTCTAATAGGTTTTTAAAATGATTCTTGAGCTAAAACATGATTAATTAGGTTAATCTTTGTTCTAAGGTTAAGCATAATTAAAGCATACTTAGCTAACTGTGGAAATCCCGTTTGATTTAGGAAGGAATTGATATGATTTAGGAAGGAATTAAAGGAGATAGTGATAGAAGATTGAGGCAGATATTTAGGCTGATCTCTAGAGTTGACCGTTTGTTTATTTCCATTTTTGGTTCTCTGTGTATAGATTAAATAGGGACTCTGACTTGTAAATTATTCACAATTCAATATAGAGAATTTGTCTCATTATTTTCTACATGGTATCAGAGCTAGGGTTACTCTGAAACCCTAGCAATCCATGGCTGCCCAAAATGGAGACAGCCATGAGTCGAGTCAGTCGACAATCCAAGAAATCAAGGAAGGAGAACCAGAGCTTACCTCTTCCATGAGCTCGTCTGGTATGTTCGAGACGTCTCCAATCCATCTTGCCGTAGAGAAGTTCAATGGGAAGAACTATCGGGAGTGGGCGCAGACCATCAAACTCATCATCGACGGCAAAGGGAAGCTAGGCCTTCTTACTGGCGAAATACGTCAACCACCTACCACCGATGTCGCTGCCTCCCAGAGATGGCGCTCGGAAAATTCATTGATAACCTCATGTCTGATCAACTCCATGAAGCCAATCATCGGAAAAACGTATATGTTTCTCCCGACGGCAAAGGACGTATCGGATGCAGTACGGGAGACTTATTCCGACACTGAGGATGCCTCCCAAATCTTCGAACTGAAGAAGAAACTATGGCAGATGAAGCAAGAAGGTCGGGAAGTTACAAAGTATTACACCGAGATGGTGCGACTGTGGCAGGAACTCGATCTTAGTTGTGGCGAAGAATGGGAGTGCACGGGTGACAGTGTTCGTTTCAAGAAGAAGATGGAGGCTGAAAGGGTTTTCGAGTTTCTGGCAGGGCTAAATCGAGAGCTCGATGATGTGCGGGGAAGAATTCTGGGTCGACGACCACTGCCTTCCATCCGAGAAGTCTTCGCCGAGGTGCGACGGGAAGAACAGAGGAGGAAGGTGATGATGAAGGAGCGAGCAGAGGTGAACGGAGAAGTCGCCGCCGATGGATCTGCACTTGTGAGTCGCGGGGGGATGTCTCGCGAGATGCCATTCACTACCTCTGGTTCGACTTGTTCGAACTTGAGACAGAGACAGAACTCTACTGTTGGCAATCCATATAACCCGCATGAGATCTCAGCCCACTTAACCCGTGGGCCTTCCAGTGGATCCGGCCCAAGACAAGGTAAAAGGCCCTTTTGTGACCATTGCAAAAAATTGGGCCATTCAAAAGAGACTTGTTGGGCCTTACATGGAAAGCCCGCTGATTGGAAGCCCAGACAGCCCAAATCACACGGATACCAGGCCTTCACTGAACAGCAGATAGACACAGATGCTCAATCGACTGTTAATGGGAGTTTTAACCCCGAACAACTTGAGAAGTTATATGCCTTGTTTTCAACCTTTCAAGCCTCGGGTCGGTCTTCTAATTCACTGCCATCAGGTTCCTTAGCCCACAAAGGTACTTTTTTGACTACTCTTAGTACCACTTTGCACCTCACTCCCTGGATTATTGACTCTGGTGCATCCGACCATATGACTGGTGCTCATCACTTATTTTCTACATATTCACCGTGTGCTGGTAACTTGAAAGTAAAAATTGCAGATGGTACTTTATCCCCAGTAGCTGGCAAGGGGAGTATCCGTATCTCTGAATTTATTACTTTAAAGTCTGTCCTTCATGATCCTAATATTTCTTGCAATCTGTTGTCTGTTAGTCAACTAACCAAACAATCTCATTGCTCAGCCATTTTTTTGTCTTCCAATTGTGTTTTTCAGGACCTATCATCGGGGAAGACGATTGGCAGTGCTAAGGAACATGAGGGGCTCTATTACTTTGATGATACTCGCATGAGTAAACAGTATCTTCCTTCTATTTGTAATTCAGCATCTAGTCCTAGGGATAGTGATCTTGTGTTATGGCACAGACGAATGGGCCATCCTAGCTTTCAATATTTAAAACATGTATTTCCGTCGCTTTGTTTGAAAAAAAGTCCCTTGGATTTTCAATGTGAAGTTTGTGAACTTGCAAAACATAACCGCACCTCTTTTTCTAAATCTCCTTATAAACCATCCTTGCCTTTTACCCTGATCCATAGTGATCTTTGGGGGCCTTCACGTGTTCCTAATAGGACCCACAAAAAATGGTTTATTACATTTATTGATGATCATTCTCGTCTCAGTTGGATATTTTTGTTAAACGATAAATCTGAGGTTCATTCAGTGTTCATAAACTTCTACAATATGATTTACACCCAATTTCACACAAAAATCCAAATTCTTCGTACTGACAATGGCACTGAGTACTTCAACTCCTCTTTGAGTCCTTTCTTTCAAGCCAAAGGTATTATTCACCAGAGTTCTTGCGTTCACACCCCCCAACAAAATGGGGTTGCTGAACGAAAAAACCGACATATACTTGAGATAGCTCGTGCCCTATTGTTTACCTCTCACATGCCCCATCGTTTTTGGGGTGATGCTATTTTGACTGCCGCATTCCTCATTAATCGTATGCCTAGTCGGGTTCTCTCCTTTGCATCGCCTCTCCAAAAATTTCAGGAGACCTTCCCTGATTCTCGCCTCAGTTCATGCCTCCCACTTCGAGTTTTCGGGTCTACCGTATTTGTCCATGTTCATGCCCCCCAACGTACTAAATTGGATCCCCGAGCTCTCAAATGTATCTTCATTGGTTACTCTCCCACTCAGAAGGGTTACAAGTGCTATGACCCTCGCTCCCAGAAAGTATATGTTAGTCTGGATGTCACCTTTTTTGAGAATACCCCCTACTACTCGCTTCAGGGGGAGTCCTTGAGAGAAGCTCGACCCTCACATACAGACTTTGATGTTGCGGTCTTTGAATCTACCCCAGACATACCCTCTCATTCTTTGTCCCACACAGAAGAAATCTTGAACTCAGGGGGAGATGTGGGACAACAAATAGACAAGGAGATACTTGTCTACTCAAGGAGACCTAAATCAAAGTCTGATGAGACTCTCACATCCGATGCACCAACAGAGTCAGACCCGGTGATAGATCCAACCACTCATGTGCCAACATCCAATCCTTACCAGGTAACAAATCCTGATGACTTACCCATTGCTCTTAGAAAACAACCTCGTTCATGTACTTTCCATCCTATCTCAAAATTTGTATCTTATAATGCTCTTTCTGCCAAGTGTCGTGCTTTTACATCTAACCTTGACAGAATCCAAATTCCCAAGAATATTCAAGAAGCTTTGGAAATTCCAGAATGGAGAAAAGCAGTGATGGAAGAAATTAGGGCATTGGAAAAAAATGAAACTTGGGAGGTGATGTCTTTGCCAAGAGGGAAGAAACCAGTGGGATGTAAGTGGGTATTCACGGTGAAGTACAAGGCAGATGGTACAATAGACCGATACAAAGCCCGTCTAGTTGCAAAGGGGTTCACTCAGACATATGGCATTGATTACACTGAGACATTTGCACCAGTAGCAAAGTTGAATACTGTACGGGTTCTCTTGTCCCTGGCAGCAAATCTAGACTGGCCACTTCACCAATTCGACATCAAGAATGCCTTTCTGAATGGTGAGCTGGAGGAAGAAGTGTTCATGATGCTACCACCAGGATTTTACAAAGGGGAGGAAACCAAGGTATGTAAATTGAGGAAATCCTTGTATGGGCTTAAACAATCACCAAGGGCGTGGTTTGATAGATTTACGAAGGTGATAAAAAATCAAGGATATCAACAGGGACAGTCAGATCACACGATGTTCTTCAAACAAACCAATGATGGAAGAAAGACTATCCTGATTGTGTATGTCGACGACATCATTCTCACTGGAGACAACACAGGAGAATTGGAAAGATTGAAGAAGGTCTTAGCCACAGAGTTTGAGGTAAAAGACCTAGGTCAAATACGGTATTTTTTGGGAATGGAAGTTGCCAGATCAAGGAAGGGAATTAGTGTCTCCCAGAGAAAGTATGTTCTCGACCTTTTGACTGAGACTGGTATGCTTGGTTGCAAGCCAAGCGATACTCCGATTGAGACAGGAAGAAAAATGGAAGATGTTGGAAAGCCTGTGGATAGGGAGAGATATCAGAGACTAGTAAGTAAACTGATCTACCTATCTCACACTAGACCTGACATTGCTTTCGCTGTAAGTGTGGTCAGTCAGCATATGCATTCACCAAAGGAAGGTCACCTAGAAGTAGTATACAAAATTCTCAGATACTTGAAAGGCTCTCCAGGACGAGGTTTGTTCTTTAAGAAGGGAGACAGTAAAAAGATAGAAATCTATACAGATGCAGATTGGGCAGGATCAGCAGAAGACAGAAGGTCTACCACCGGCTATTGCACTTACGTTTGGGGAAATCTAGTAACATGGAGGAGTAAGAAGCAGAGTGTGGTAGCCAGAAGTAGTGCTGAAGCTGAATTCAGAGCTGTTGCACAAGGGATGTGTGAAGGGCTTTGGCTACGAAAGCTGTTGGAAGAACTACATATCACAGTAGAGTTCCCTATCAAACTCTACTGTGACAACAAAGCTGCTATCAGCATTTCTCATAATCCCGTCCAGCACGACAGGACCAAACACATTGAAGTTGACAGGCATTTTATAAAGGAGAAAATTGAGAAAGGGATAGTCTGCATGACCTATATTCCTACAAGAGAGCAGTTAGCAGATATATTCACTAAAGGGTTACAGAGGTCCAGCTTTGAAGAGTTTATTTGCAAGTTGGATATGATCAACATCTATGATCCAACTTGAGGGGGAGTGTGGAAATCCCGTTTGATTTAGGAAGGAATTGATATGATTTAGGAAGGAATTAAAGGAGATAGTGATAGAAGATTGAGGCAGATATTTAGGCTGATCTCTAGAGTTGACCGTTTGTTTATTTCCATTTTTGGTTCTCTGTGTATAGATTAAATAGGGACTCTGACTTGTAAATTATTCACAATTCAATATAGAGAATTTGTCTCATTATTTTCTACACTAACTTAACCTAGTTTGTGAAAGGTTATTGGAAGGTTCTTAAAATAGTTATATCTAAACTAATTATGTATAATTAATAACCCTAATACATAATTAGTGAATTAAGTGAATCCTAATTGGGTTAATTAGGGTGTTAAGCGAGGTAGACTTGTACTAATCCTAAGTTATAACCTAAACCTTATAAGTATCCAAATAAATTTTAATTAGAAAAAGGTAAGAAAGACAATTGTTCACATGGG
This sequence comes from Nyssa sinensis, assembly GCA_008638375.1. Classification (NCBI taxonomy): domain Eukaryota; kingdom Viridiplantae; phylum Streptophyta; class Magnoliopsida; order Cornales; family Nyssaceae; genus Nyssa; species Nyssa sinensis. Next base: position 33,039,603 of record CM018038.1, read on the forward strand.
CAAGGGACTCACAATTTGGAATATCTAGTTCACCATTGTTGACTATTCTTGAGGAGCTTGTGTAGAGATTTGTCTATATATACATGTGTATGTGTGTCTATATATATATATATATGTATGTATGTATCATACATATGATATATATATATATATATATATACATAAAAGGGACAAAAATCATATTAGTAAGAGAGAAGAAATATAGAGCTAATAAGAGCAAGACACTTCAAATATGTGGGAATTCACAAGGTGACACTTAGCCCACAAATAGAAACATGTTTGTATCTATTATGCCGTACAAAATAAATTGTAGAGAGAAGGAACAAGCTCTCTAAAATGTGCTGGACAAAATAGTAGAACAAGGAAGAAAGTAGAGAAAACAAGAGAACAAGAAGGAGAAAAAAAAAAGAGGCTTAAGGAGGACTAACCTAGAGGTTGAATTCTTGAAAAATTAAAGTATGAATTTTGGTCCTAATCTCTTATTCTTTCATTTAATTGGAAAAGAAACATTTAAAAATGACTAAGAACTCAAATTCAAATAAGAATTGAATGAAATCCTAAACTAGTCTTGAAGTCCTAACAAGTTTTGCATGGAATAGTAATTACATGGATACAAGAACAATATATATGATGTAGGAGGATGCATCATGATTAATGAGTATTGATTAAACTAATTGGTTAATGATTAATGGTGTTAAAACAACCCTAGCACTACCTAGATTATAATTAGCATGATTAGATTAACAAAAGAACTCTAAATGTGAGAAATGGTAAGGAAAAATGCTGCTAAAAATTAAAGAAAAATACCTTAATTAAAGTTAAATCACTAGTCTAAATGATGATTCAAGATGCTATATATAATTGTTGAAACAACCAACACTTGGAAGTTAAAAATAAAGCTTATAAATAGAATAAATGAGGATGGTGCAGCTACTGTCCCAATTGTTTAAAAGTCTTATATTTGATGTAAATTAATTCTAACAAGAGTCAAAAGAGGCTCCAATGGAATAAGAATACGAGAGAATTTATCGGAATCCCAAAGTGTGTTGTTTCAACTATAATGGCAAGTGTAATTAAATAATGTTACATTACACTCAAATATGGATCTAATATGAAATATATGTATGTAGGGTTCCTTAGGAAAGAAAGAGAATTAAGGAGTGCTTTAAGAGCACAAGGTGAATAATCCGGTTCCCTGAAATGGTGAATTGAATGAAATATTATGAAACATACTATTCTTGTTTTAAAAAGCAAATCATTGAGCTTTGTTAGCTTACCCCGCTTCCCAATCAATTTTTCAGGTAATGAAGCTTAAGATGGGGAGGGAACTTAAGGAAGAAGAGTTTGTAAATTGTATAGAGAGAATTGTAAATATCTCTTTTGAGCCTATGTAGGCTTATGTATATATACGATAGCCGTTTGTATGTTGGCTAGTTGTAGATGTAAATAACTTATAATAAATTTTGCAAGTGTGAGTTTGATATTAAACTTAGATTTTGCTCTGATCGAATGTGGCTGGTACCAGTTTGATGTGAACTTGACAGGTTAAAAATGTTACGCTTCCGCTATATTAATAAACTATCCATTATGCAGCCCATTTGATTCTGTATGAGGCCTCGGTGGCCGGTCATGGACCATAATTCCATCCTACATGGGGTGTGGGTCGTGACAATATGAGCCTGCAATCAACAATCGAAGGGCTTCGATTCAGGGTGAGAAAGAGGGGAGCGAAATCAAGTGGAAGAAGGCACTATTGGAATCAAAGATAGATGGATATTGGAATCAATTGCTTGAAAGAAGAAGCAAAAGCAATTGTAACTATGATCAAGGAGGTTGGAGGCTCGAAAGTGGTGAGTTGCAGCAGTTGAAGCTCATCCTCAGGCATGGGTGGACCAGGTGGTTGCAGAGGACTCAGAGAAGTGAGGGAATGATTTGAAAGGCCCAGTCACAGAACAAATGAAGCATGGGGATCTATTTGGGATGACTGGAGATTGGAACACAGTGCACAGTAGTGGAGAGGTGATCTACAATTCTGAAAGAGAGGACCTGTCTTCAGATTAGGTGTCTAAGGGGGTAAAGGAGGAGGATTATTTATCTGAACCAAGTACTGCCTAGGTGGTTTCATCAGTACGCAGTGAAGCTGAGCTGGATCAAATTCAGAGATGGGCAGAAAGACTAACTGGGGTGGAGGGGTCGAATCATCGTATTGGCCCTTTGGAAGGGGAACGGAAGCCATGTACTGTACTCCCCTAGCTGTGATGGCTCCGGAGCAGGTCTTAGAAGGTAGGTAACTGATGTGTCTGGAGTCTGGACAGAAAAGAGGTGAAATGACTGAAGCATCCAATTGGGTATTGTCTGTTGAGGAAGATTAAGGGTGTAAGTAGGTATCTGGGGGCCTCATGCAGAGATTACAAAGGAGAATCAATGGCACTGTTTGAAAATTTTGAGAAAAATAGAAGGCAGCATAGCAAGGGTAGAAGCCAATCAGAATCAAGGTTGTGCAGAGAATTAAAGAACCAGAAAAGTTCAGTGAATTATGAAGTTAGGAGGAAGGAAAAAGAGAAATCTGTGGGGCAGAATAATGGGCTGAGCATTATTTCACTATGAATCTCAAAATTATCTCATGAATGTAAGGGGTCTGAACGACCCAAACAAGTGTGTAGCAGTTAGGAATTTTTAGGAGATTGGGGGGGCAGTGATTTTGTCTGCAGGAAAACAAGCTAGAGCAGATTTCTCATAGGCAAGTGAGAGGCATATGGAGAAATAAATGGGTCCAATGGAGGTGTCTAGGGGCTAAAGGCACTGCAGGGGGTGTACTGATGATGTGGGATTCTAGGGTGGTAAGCTGTTCAGACCATCAGGTGGGCAAGTACTCGGTTTCTTGCTTATTTGAAGTATTGGAAGATGGTTTCACTTGGACATTTACTGGTATCTATGGACCTACTGCAGACAGTGATAAGATCCAGCTGTCGGAAGACTTGCAACAAGCTAATTCTAAATGGAATAAGCCTTGGTGGTCCGGGTGTTTGGGGGGTGTTAACACTATACAGGTCACCTGATGACAGGCTGGGGGCAAGGGGAAGATTGACCGGGTCCATGAAGGACTTCAATGATTTCATCAATTCAATAGAGTTGGTTCATTTTCCCCTAGATGGTGGCAAATTTACCTGGTCCGTGGCAGGGAGAATCCAGTGATGTCAAGACCAGACAGATTTTTAGCATCTAAAGATTGGGAGGAATGCTACTCCTATGCAGCATAGATTTGTCTTCTCAGACTAGTATCTCACCATACTCCTTTGTTACTAGACAGTGTAGGGATTAAGAGGGGGAAAGGGCCCTTTAAGTTTGAAACCACGTCGCTCAAGTAAAAAGGTTTTAGGGAGATGGTTGACGCTTGGTCAGGGGTACCAAGTGAGAGGGAACCCAAGTTATGTTCTGGTTAAGAAATAGAAGCTGCTAAAGGATTATTTAAAGCAGTGGAACAAGGATGCGTTTGGGAATAAAGCAGTGAGGAAGTCTCGGATTCTCCAAGAGATCAATGACTTGGATATGAAGGAGCAAAGGAGTCCTCTTTCAGAGAAAAAAGAATCAAGAAGGATGATCTAAAAGGGGAACTGTGCAAAGTGTGGCAATTGGAAGAGATTACATGCGCTTCTTCCACAGAGTAGCTAATGCTCACAGGAGGGCCAATAACATCAGTAAAAAACAATGGAAGGGGTTACCTTGGAGCGTGAGGAGTATTTGAAGAGGGGAATCACAATGTTTTATGAGCAGCTTTACTTAGAAACGTGTAACAGAAGACCTGTTATTGACAACTTACCCTTTAACACCTTGGGGGAGGAGGAAAAGAGTGCACTGGAATCTAGATTTACTGAAGAGGAGGTGGTGCCAGCTCTTAACTCATGTGAAGGAGATAAGGCCCTGGGTCCGAATGGCTTCTCCATGGGTTTCCTTAAGCATTGTTGGGAGGTGGTGTGTAGTAATGTCATGGATTTCTTTCACTTCTTCCACGAATATGGGAGTTTTGAAAGAAGTATGAATGCCACTTTCACTGCTCCTGTACCCAAGAAAAGGGGGGCACAGGACGTGAAGGACCTTAGGCCTATTAGCTTGGTAGGAGGTGTATATAAGCTATTGTCTAATAGGTTTAAAGGAGTATTGGGAAAGCTTGTTTAGGATATCCAGAATGCTTTTGTAGGAGGAAGGAAAATTCTTAAACGTTGTTCTTCTTGCTAATGAATGTATAGATGTGTGGAAGAAGAAGAAGGAGAAGGGCCTAATTTGCAAAATGGATATTGAGAAGGCACACAACCATTTAAATTGGGAATTCTTGTTATACATGCTAGAAAGAATGAGGTTAAGGGAGACATGGAGGAAATGGATGTGGGCATGTATTTCTTTGGTTTCCTTTTCAATTCTAGTTAAGGCTTGGTGGTGGGTTTCTTTAGGAGTTTGAGGGGGCTTAGATAGGGAGATCGTCTCTCTCTCCCTTTTGTCTTCATAATTGTTATGGAGGCTTTGAGTAGATTGTTGGTGAAAGCAGTGGAGGGGGGGGTCATATGAAGGGTTTTGTTGTGGGGGATCATGAAGAATCTAAGGTGGAAATCTCTCATCTTCTATTTATCAATGACACTTATTTTTTGTGGGGCGATGGAATCACATCTCTGCTATTTAAAGTGTGTGTTCTTGTGTTTTGAAGCAATGTCGGGGCTCAAGGTGAATTTTGGAAAAAGTGAGCTCATTTCGGTTGGTAATGTGGTGGGGGCAGAGGAACTGGCTTGGAATTTGGGCTGCAAGATGGGTTCTTTCCCTTTGATCTAATTAGGGTTACCTCTTGCCTCTTGGTGCTTCTTCAAAGTCTAAGGTAATTTGGAACCCGGTAGTGGAGAGATTCCATGAGCGCTTAGTGATTGAAGAAGCAATACTTGTCCAAAATGGGTAAGATTACCTTAATTAAAAGTACATTGGGAAGCCTTCCCACTTACTATATGTCACAATTTTGGGGGGTAAGATGTACTTAGGGTTACCTCTTTCCCGTTTGTCTTATTCTATTTTTCTTCATAGTCTTTTGGCGGGGGGGATAAAAAAAAAAAAAGAAGAAGATAAAATACAAAGTGAAAAAGAAGAGAGAGAAACCTTCAAGTAGGAAAGATGGTTCCAAAGCACTACAATCTCATAGAATTAGCATTCTGGGTATCCATATTTCTGTCACCCTCCCTTTGGCTTGTGTAAACATCCATCCAAAAGAGATCAATCACCCACAGTCTATCACATCCTGGTCTGGAATCCCACCAAGATTTTAGCCAAATTTTTGTAATATTATTTAGGAGTCACCTGGTTTTTATTTCACAATTTTTTTTATGATCTCCTACTGTTTCTGATCTAATGCCATACTTCTTCTGATCTAATGCCATATAAGGGTCTTTGAAACCATTTGTTAGTTCCAAAGGGCCTGCACTAATTTTTTGTTTCACTAGGCTTCATCGTGCTACTAAAATTATCTTTCTTCAATCTAACATAGCACTCAGCAGCCAATGTTATGGGCTCCAGATCTTCTCATTTACTTCAATTGCTTCTGCAATGCCATATGTTGACAAAGCTAGGTTTTTATGTACATCATAATTTTGAAGGCTTTATATAAATTTTTCAAAAGATGTCTTTCCACCGGTGTTGTTCTTGTAGAAAAATCCTTCAATTCATTCCTCTTTGGCAACTTTGGTGAAATCAGCCCATTTAATTATTTCTTATTGCAACTAGCAGCTGGTCTGGACCGTAAAGGTTATAAGACAGTGGCATCTGCATAGAAATATCCTTGGTATCCTTACTTATCAAAAAAAAGAAAGAAATATCCTTGGTATCCCTATCTTACATATGGTCAAATATACCATCTGTTGGGAAAGTAAAATGTTGTGAACTGCAGGAGCATCTTTTGTTCCATCCACACGGTTCGTCCTATGGTCCCTTGCCAAGAGAATCCAAATAGTAGAAGAGAAGAAAGAGAGAAAGAAAACGAAATCCTTAGAAAGAAAGAGAAAGAGGAGAGAAGAGAGAAGAGAGAGAAATCATGAAAGAAGCAGAGTGATCACAACCAAAAGAGATTCAAAATCAATATTATGTGACCGATATGCCAGAGTCTTCAATTCCAATACATAAAGCCTCTAGTTATAGGCAACCCAAAAATACCAAAATAGCAACTACTACCAAAATTACTAAAAATAATCCTAAAATTTAAAGAATATAAAATAACTAAAATTAAATCCCAAACCCTAAATTTTAATACCAAATTACTCGTCCAATGCTTTTGTGATCATTTATCACCAATTGAAAACAACTTGACACTGACAATTGTGGTGGTGAAATCGCTCCAAAAGATATGAATCATCACAATATAACATAAAGATAGGAAACCAACAAGCTGAAACAAAATAATATCTCCAACCACGGAAACATAGAAAATCATCGAGTGAAGAATTTTCATTTTCGCTCGCAAGAACAAATTCCACATGATGCATGGTGTGTTAGAGTTTTTTGCGGGACTCACACGACTTTTTAACAAATGTCCCACTCCCATGTAGTTTCTTACTTATTTCCCAAACCCATATTGTTTGGAAAAGACGCCTCTTTGTTAGATAAGTTTTAAGTGTTGAGAATTCGTTATTGATTTAGACTCTACCTTTTAAGCCAAAAGGCATCCTTTTAAAAAAAGCTTCTAGAGCCTTTTGAAGAGATGCCTTTGGAAAAAAAATTTGGTTTAAAAGCATCTCTTGAAGAAACGCCTTTAAAAACTACATGGGTCCCGGAAATAAGTAAAAAAGTTTGTGGGTCAAAGAAGTAAAAAAGAAATTACATGGGTTACCATAAAAAATTTTGGTTTGTTATTGGAGTGGCGAAGGTACCAAATCTGATATTGGAGAAATAACTACTCCGCCAGCAAGAAGACCATCAAGAAAGACATGAGGCCCCAAAGTATCCCGATTAGAGAGCATGTCCTCCATATTGAAAATTGAACTAATATTTAAATCTAAAGGTATGTTAAGTAAATAAGCATTAGGTCCAAATTCAAGAATTGGCAAAAATGTCTCAGTGGATATAGTTATGTTATCTGTAGAGGGACATAGAAGTGACAAAAAAAAAAAAGGAGCAAAGGCATCAGAAGTATGAGCAAAAAGAATATCAAAAGTAGACTCTTGAGTTTGCAACTGTGATACTAGAGAATGTGTGACGACCTATTTTCATATGTGTCATTAGAAATTCCTTTATTTTTCACATGTATTGTTAGGCTAAGGTTTATTTCCTCACTCATGGGATCAAACGCCCTTCATGGATGCTCACATTCAGTTTGATTTAATATATAAATTATTTTCTGGTCCAGAGTATGAGGAATTTACCCGGGGACTTCACAACTAGATTTAAGGTAATAAGGATCAGGACGAGAAGGAATAAGTTTTTCTTTCTTGTCATTCTCTTTGACTTTGAGTGGTTTTATCAAGATGATCTTACTCTTATTCCTAAAAACACAAGTGTTATCTTTCAAATTGTGAGTCACACTAAGATCATCCATCCTAGGTTAACCATGTAACACATGGGAAACTTCCATAGGAACTACAATCACCAAAGGGAACTAGAATTAGACACCTTTCATGACTAGTGCAGATGTATTATCTACCCATGCTACACCTATGTTCAGGTTGTAGTTGCCTATGAAGCACAAACACTTCATTTTGGCTCAGGTGTCCGTGTCGAACACCGACACTCTCAGAGACTTTTCGAACAAGTATCGAACGTGCAAAAAAAGAGTGTCCAAGTTTTTTTATTTTTTCTAAATTTCAAACATGCTTGGGACACATTTTCTTTTTTCTTTTTCTTTTTCTTTTTCTTTTTCTTTTTTCCTCTTTTTCTCTTCTCCTTAGTTCTTTTTTTGGTTATATATATATATATATATATATATATATATATATATGTTCTATGTAATAGTTAGTAAATTCGTTTTCAAACTTGAATCATGGATGTTGATGATTTATTTAATGGCTTTGTTATTTTAATATCTTAATAATATTTTTTGTGATATGTGTGTTTTTATGCTACTTTTAATTGAAATAATGTTAGATTTTTATTATATGGTCATATGAAAAAAATTATATATTCAACGTGTCCGTGTTCTACTTTTTTAAGAAATGACATGTCTACATGTTCGTGTCGTGTCGTATCCATGTCTCGTGTCTGTATCCATGCTTCTTAGATAGTTGTATTCTAGTGAAAGTAGATTTTGAGACTATTTTAATGCGACTACAACCCTTAGTAATGAGTGTACGAATCTTTTCTCCATATTTAACACAAGCAAGGTAGAAATTCATGTGTGATCATGCATTCTTATCTTGAGGATTAGGTTTATTTACACCACACTCATTGGTATTGGATTCAAAGTTAGAGGGTTCCAAAGAATACCTTGATGTCGAGACCTCTTTTATCGAAGTGTCCTATATAAATTGTTTGACCAAACGTGGCGTAAACAAATATGTCATCCCTATGGTTCTCAACTTGATGATTTTATAAGGCCAAATAAGGAAAACGTTTGGTTAATTTTGAATGGTAATTTGCTCGAAAGTCCTCTACTATATTATTGAAGTTCCCATAGTCATCTACTTCATCATGAAAGTACCAAGGGTCCTCTATTTCATCATGAAAATACCTAGGTGAATCAAAGTAAAATCTCTATGTGAAATGCCTAAGGTACCTCTCCTGATACCTACCATGGGGATGAACGTGTCTAAGAGTGTCTTTCCTATCATCCTCAAAGAACCTAGGATACCTATCATGATAACGTTCTCATCGTTGGGCTGACCTTGGGTACTCCATTGTATCCCTTCCAATAGGTCTATATCTTGGTCTCATGGCTTTAAGATTAGACCTTTTTTTGTTTTCTTTTTTGAATTTTTTCTTTGTTTCAATTTTTTTATTTTATGAAAACTAATCAGGAATGAAAAAAGATAAAACTAAACACATTTCAAAACTACAATGTGGAGGTTAGGTGCAATGTTGTGAATGATGTTGTTGAAAGAGCAATCAAATATAAAGAGAGTGTTTCATAAAGCTTCAAAGTTACAAGTAATGACCTTTTTGCATATTCACTAACTCACCAAATTGAATTTAATACTGATCACAATTTTCAAGGGAGCATGCATACCTTTTTGATGCCCAAAGTAACATTTTCCATAATTCTATAGGTGACAAACAAGTGGCTGTTGTTTTCTCTAAGCTTTTAGACTTTTGGAGGGCCTTTTTTGAAAATTTTCTGAATGTGTGGGGCTGATTTGGGAAATCAGTAAAGTTATGGGGCTCTTCTGCAATTTCAGATACTTATGTGGGGGTTTTCATTTTGGAAAAGTTTGGGGTAGTTTTGAAATTTCAGGAAATATTTTGGGTTGGGTCTGGTGAGTTAAGTTGGGCCGATAGGTTAATGGATGCTTTATTTCTGGGTTGGGTCTGGTTTATTGGTAAATGGGTTTGAACTTGGTCTTCCTCTTGGGTTTAACAAAATTTGGGCTTCAGTTGGGTGAGGACTTTTTCAAGTAAAGAGCATGTCCAATTCCTTGGCTCCTCTACTGTTCTTTCTTGGGTTGCATCCATAGAAAAATTGTTTAGCAGTGTCTCAGTGAAGGATGCAAAATCTGTTACTTAACCAAAAAAAACGACGCAAAATCTGTTGATTCACGACTTCATTTTGTTGTTTGTTCAATGTTACTATTTGTTGGAAGGTAAATTAAAGCTTGCAATGATAGCAGCAGGCTTATTCTGAATGTAGGGTTCCCTTAATAGAAGGATTATTGAAGATGAGAAGCGACCTCTCCAAAGGAAATTTTTTAAAAAATTAGAATGATATCTTTCTTACCCACAAGGATAACTGGTCCAGTTAACACCATAATCCAGAAGTAGATAACATCATTCTTATGTAAATGCAAGACTCTTCAAGAAAACATAAACTGTGCAAGATAAAATCAAGTACCTCCTCCAACAATGCTAAATATCTTGCTTCATACAAATGAAGTGTCTTACTCTCGGAGGGGACAAGTGCCTGTGTTACAAACAAACTGACAAAATAAAAACATAGTATATGGAAATATAGTATGAATTAAGCAGAAAAATTAAAAAAGGAAAAAAAAATAAAAAAAAGAACCCTATACTTAGGTTTAAATAAATTTTTTGGTGATTTCAAAAAAGCGGTTAAAATTCATGCTTTCTCATATATTAAGTTAATAGTTTCTAATTCTTATTTAGAAAAAGATGGTATTCCACACACCAACGATGCCAACAAATCATAATGCTCAGAGTTTTACCCATTTATGTACTTTTTTTCTTTTTCAAAATACTACTTTTGTCACAAAAGCATATGATACTAAAATGAGGAAATGAAAAATAAAATAAAACCCTATCAATAAAATAAACTAGACTTAAGTGTTGTCAATGTTCATTATTTTTTTGGAGTGTGGTGTCATTTAACATAAATCTCAACTCTTTTGTAGATTTTCTAGGAGATTTGTGTTTTTTTTTATAAAATTCATTCAAAGGCACCACGAGGGTGCAACCCATGTACACAAAGCATATAATTGAAAAAACAGTCAGCGCCCTTTACACATTGTTGGAAAAACATAAGCCTGTATCAAAGAATTTCAAAACCATTTTGAAAATCCCTGATTTTAATCTCTTTAAATATACATGAATCAATCATGAGAAGGAAGAAATAAATATCCCAAATCTGATTTTTTTTATAAGATTCATTCAAAGGCACCACGAGGGGTGCAACCCATGTACACAAAGCATATACATTCAAAAAACAGTCAGTCCCCTATACACATTGTTGGAAAAACAGAAGCATGTATCAAAGAATTTCAAAACCTTTTTGAAAATCCCGAGATTTTAATCTCTTTAAATATACATCAATCAATCATGAGAAGGAAGAAATAAATAGCTCAAATCTGATTTTTTGATATCGAGAAGTTTCGAAACCTTCAATCTTCCTCTCCATTCCTCAATCGGCCAAGTTACCATGAGAGGGTGAGCTCTCAACGTCCCAAAGGATGTTCTCTGTAAAAAAAAAAAAACTATCACGTTGGGAATATGTGTACCACTTTTTGGTAGCTGGCCATCCCTAGGGGTTATAATATATAGAGGCTAGAGAGGGGATCATAAGGGACCCACAAGTCCTAACTCCAATAGGTATAGGAAGTTTCAGTTATCTCATAACTCCTTCAGAAACCTATTAATTATAATTTACACCACTATAAAATTATAATTGCAATCTAGACTTGTGTAAATCTAAATGACAGTAATTTCATAATTGATTCTCAAATCGATCCAATTCAATGCATCATATGCACTAGCACCCTAACTTGAAATCTCAATTTCGATGATCAAGATATATCATCCTATCACATAGAAGCTAGAGTGTTCCAGTCCTCTTAGCTAGATTGCCCAAATTTATCAAAATTGTGAACAATATTTGCAAGCCATAAGAAACTTATGATTATAATCTTCTGTGCAGAGTCAGACTCCATACACCATAATCACATACAATATAGCTTGAGGACTATCATTCATCTCATGAATGAAAATATGTGCTAAATGATGAACATAATGCTCATATATAATAACTCTTATTAATAAAGATGTCATTACACATAAGGCTTTTAGGGCACAAACCCAAACACATTCCCCCATAAACTTTACAAAAGAACCAAGATCAATTATAAACAATCCTATACTCAAAAAAATTAAGTGTGGAGCATATTAGATGTTTCAAAAAGTGACAAAGTGCTCCTAGCCTCCTCCCCCTCAAAGATCTCCTATTTCACTCCCGTCAAACTGCAGCATATTACAAATAAAGGGGCCACTCTCCAAGTATGTAAGACTTTCTTGCTTCGCCAACCCTCTGGCTAGCCTTTAAAAAAATCAACAATCATCCCAAGAATGACCTACTTAATGCCAAAAAGAAAAACAAAGTAATCTATAAATGAAGTGTCACGAGGCAAAACAAAAGAAGATGCAAAGGAAATTCTCTTAAGCTTTGCACACTACTACACCAATTAGCTAACCAACTCCTCTTCTTCGAATTATCAATCTTTAAGACAGCCTCCCAAGAAGCTAACCACAAAAAATGCAACCTTCCTTTGACTTCCAAACACTCCATCAAAGAAAAGGGATCCCATGGCCATCAACAAAAAGCCTCATAAAAGGACTTCACTAACAGAGTGCCTCCTCTTACCCTCCATCTAATCATATCATTTCCTTTCCCAATCCCTTCCACTTTGTAGAGAAGGACCAAAAACTCAGAAACTACATTAAGTTCCTCTCTTCTGGAAGTCCGAGAACCTTTCTAAGGCCTCTTGCCACACCAAGAGTCGTGCCAAAATCCAAAACGGGTCCCTAATAGTATTTTTTTGTATATGCCTTGTGCCCCCTCGTGGCGCCTGTGAATGAATGATTATTTATTTAAAATGAAAATTTAAGCTCTTTGACTCTATCTCATAAAACATACAAAAGTGTTTACAAAACAAAAAATAAAAAAGTTCTTAGAGAGTTAAGAGGTAAATAATAAAAGACTGGAAAGAATATAGACATTTTTTTGAAACATTACAATACCTCTCATTGGTACGTCTTGAACATGACAAAACCCATAAAGTCTGCCCAGCTCTATAGTAACCATCTCATAAACTTTGCCCATCAATTTAATGCGAAGGGATCGGCCATAAAACACTTCAAAAGATCCTTTATATCAGTAATTTTGACCAGTTGAATCACATATTTCTTTTTTGACTTTTTTTGTTTTTGGTTTCAACGGTCACTACTCAAATGGGCTAACCCATCCTCTGCCCATAAATCCCCCAACTCAGGCAAAGGTTCTCCGGTCTTGTATGATTATGTAGACACTTTATCGACCAGGCTAGCTAATATAAGAAAATTAATTGAATGTAATTATAGCCAAAATTTGAGTTCATATGCACATGTTAAATGTCAAATGTTACAAATAGGAAGCCAGCTAATTTTTGTTATCATGGTTAAATTACTCATTCAAGGGGGCATGGGTTCATGAACTGTGGTTCACACATTGCTGTAAATTTAGAGAGAGAGATAGAGAGAGATCGCTATACCTATTACGTCAACTACACTACGCAGCATAGAGTTTTTGGTAGTCAAGAAAAACAGGCTTTCGGTATATCATTGTAATTCCAATAAGATAAAAAATAAATAAAAACAGGATTACTTCTTTGGCAATTTAGACCCAATGACAGTGATAAATTTTTCCATAACTTTGAGAAAATTATTGCCTGAAACGATAACATAACAACAAGATGGAGAAGAGAATAAGAAACTCGCCTGGTCTATAGGGAAGGGAAGAAGTGGAAACTCTGCCTGGGACGAGCGCGCATTTGGGGTAAAACGGCATCGTTTATTTGGGCAGGAGCTCAACATTTCTAATAAGGTTCACTTGGATTGAAGAATCAAAACGCAGGAAAGGAGAGGGGCGGCAAGAGTCTGAGGTACGGGATTTGATAGGGTGACGGTAAGGGAGTACTCTTCTGGTAAGACAACTATTAACACTGAGACTGAGATTGAGATTGAGATTGAGAGACGGTTTAGTTTTACAACTCATGGTCACGGATGTTTCTTCTTCTTCTTCCTAATCAAATACTATATACAGCAGTACAGTTCCAACGGTTGGGGAGAGGAGAGTAGAGTATTCTAGAGGGTTGCTAGCTTCAGTCGCTTGTGATGTTCGAGTTTCGACCCTCGCCCTAACTGAGCTCCACGTCGCCGAAAATAATTAAATAAAGGCTCGATTACACTTTCACCCCCGTATAGTTTGGCTCAAATTTGGATTGCATCTCTCAATTTTTAATTGTAAATTTATATTTCCTAAAGTTTGGAATGTGAGTCAATGCAATCCTTCTATTAATACATCGACGTCAAATATAATGATAACTGATCATGTGATTATCACATGAGGAAAATTCCGTTATAGTATGATAATTATACTTATTTTCATAAATAAATAAAAAAAAAGAGGTAAGAAATTTGATATATCTTAAGGCTTACATCAACTATCACCATGGAGTAGAAGCATTTGACCTCATTCAATGAGGTAATAAGATGTGACATGTTGCATTCTTAGTAAACCACTATCTATGTAGTTGGGTAGGTTCCCAAATTCACAAATTTGCTTTAGTAAGTCTCATCATAGATGACTTCACAAATTATGTATTTGTCTCCCAAGCTCTAAATTTCTTTCATGGTCACAAGTTCAAATTACACCACTAAAAAAAGTCATGGTCAAGCTTCATCTTTTTTCTCACCATTTCAATAAATTCTTAAATAACTTCCAATCCATAATTGGGTGTTTCATTAAACACTTTTCATTTCTACTAGTAGATCCCATTTCAAATACATCTTTTAAGTGCATTCCCAATAAAAACTTTTCATTCTGATACACATTTTAGTATAAGAGAATGCAAATGAATCCCAAAAAGAAACTCTTCATGATTCACACAACAAGGAAGAACAATAGTATATGTAACGACACCAATTTGAAGTTGGTTTTTGTGGTTCTTGAAGATTTCAAGAGTTTTAAATTGATAATTTTTGTGAAAACATGTAAGCATTGAATGGTGGACAACGATAGTGTTTGATTGAGAGGAATTTTATCGAACAATTAGCAACTAAATTTGTTTTACCTAAGTTGTATCTATATATATATATATATATATATATACACTCACGCCATAATTTGTTTGCTACTAGTTTTATATGGTCATCATCTTCAATTTATTATGAGTATTGTCGAGGTTGTATAGATGGTCGATGGTCTCGTTCATGGATAGGGGTGCGAACTGCATATAAAGTCATTGCATATGGGTCATTGATGGTGGCTACTTCAGATTCAGACAAATGGTGGCGATAATCGTCATTCTTCCTAATCGCTGTGTTGTCGGTGGAAGGCCCATGGTAGTAACTTCAATCATATGTTCCTCGACAACTATATTAGTGATAAGTGTAGAACTAAAGATAGGCCTAAAGTCAAAGAAAAGGTTGTCGTCTTCTTGTTCTTCCCAAATGCGTGAAACAACAGTAAGGGTAATTTTATATTTTTCATCAATTCCGTTTATTGTTTAAGTCATTGTGTAACTTTAGGGGATATAAATGTTACAATTAAAAGTTCAATAGTACAATCCCAATTTGATCCAAATTATAGGAGTGAAAGTGTAATTTATCCAATAATAAATAAACAATCAAAAGTAAAGTTTTCTATTTAGTAGATAAAAAAAATTATTTATCAAAATTTACCAATTTAAACAAAAAAAAAAAAAATTCTATGACATTTTTTCTTAAGTGTCTTTTTGCTTTTTTGTACTTGTGTGACTATCAATCCTCTAATAATTAATAATCATGATAGACTTAAAATTATTAATTATCAATTTGTTTTATGATTTTTGTTAGTGAAATTTTTTTATCACAAGTATATGATTTTTTAGAATTAAGAAAAAATATGCATACATATTCTCAATGACCTTTTTCATGAAAATATGTATTATATATAATTTAAGTTATAAGAAAGCTCTTAAATTTATTGTTTAACTAAAAATGTACTATTAATTGTTATGTGATATATACACATACTACAAAGAGATTTTGTTTAAAATTTATGAAGTAGTAGAGTTAATAATTATTCATCATGAAATGAAATTGTTTCCTCAAAAAAGTATTAATTATTAAATATTATTAACTTATCAAATATTAATTATTAAAGGGCCAACTTCATAATGTAACAATGGTGTTGTTTGATAAAATTCAAAATTAAGTATGAAAAGGTTTTTGTACTAAATTAGTAGTTTTAAATGCTAAATTTGCAAAATTATAAATTTATAAGTGAACTTTTAAATTCAAATTAAGTTTTGAGATCATATTTCATTTAGTGCATTTAGAATTTAGTGATAGGTTATATCACTCTAAAATAAAATTCATACTCTTTTTTAAATAACATAATGTAACATTTCGTAAATTTCGGTAATATAACAAGAAATGAGAAATCGGGAATATTAAGTTTTGCATGATGATAATAATAATTAATGACAAACAAAGAGGATAAAAGACTTAAATAATGCTGAGTGTGCTATGTGCATGTTGTTTAGAATGTTAGCATTTGAAATAGAACTTGTGTGTTTAGACTCTCGAACATGTTATTATATGATTCTATTGTTGTTGTTAATGTTGTTGAGATGTTGGTGGTCAATTTGAAATAGTTTGGAAGTATATATCATGTGGATGATTAAAATAGATGAAGTATATCAAGTTTCTAGGAGAGTTGGATTGAGGTTTTAGAAAGCTCGTTCGAACAAGATCACTTGTTTTTTCGAATAACCAAGGCAATAAGGATAAATTTATGATTTTGGGAAGCTCGTTCGAACGAATGTATCACTCGTTCGAATAACTGAGACAATAAGGAAAAATCAGGGAATATTTGAGAGCTTTGTTCGAACGACTGTGTGGTAAAAAGCCAGATTGTGTCATTTTAAAGCTAAAAACTCTTACTTTCTCTCAACTCATTTCTCTCTTCTATTCTCTCAAACTTCAAAGAGGGGAGAAACCTAGGGTCCTTACCACTCTTAATCCCTTCATAAATCTTCAAGATTGAAGTTCATGAGAGCTTTCTAGGGCAAGATCCTTACATCTAGAGAAGTATTTTAACCACAAAAAGTTAGGGTTTCAAGAGATTTTGAAAGAATCAAAGGTAAAGATTAGAGTTTTCTCTCTTACTTTAGATTCCTTTAATCTCTTATAGATTTTAGATGATTTGAGTTTAATTGATTATAGTTTACTCTTCTTAGAGTGTGGGAACAAAGATTAGAGCTAGGCTTTGGAACTTCTCTCTCTATAAACACAAAGTTTACATTTTCTCAACTTCAAGGTAGGGAACCTAGGTTGAAGGTTAGATGTTCTCATGGAAATATTATGCATTCTATTTCATTTTTATAACTTGCTTTGTGAATATCTTATATATTTCTTGCTTTGGACCCATGGTAGGGATATCGAATGTCATATAGTTGTATCATTCTTGTCATAGTCATTTTAATGAGATGGAACTATGTGATTATGGTTTTATTAATGCACATTCATATATGCCACAAGTATATGTTTAAATTACTTGAATGATTGAATATCATTGTCTTGAATACCTTGTTTTTATAGTGATTGATGGATGATAGAGATATAGATTTCCTCTTGAATGTGCTTGTGAATTAAGTGAAGATTGTGTGAATGCTTTCTATTTGGAACTAGTTGAGTAAAGAGTGATGTGAGCTCGTTGATGCTACGTATGGGGATTAAATAAAAGGCTTGATTGATAAAATAGAGAGAGAAAGAGAGAGAGAGAGAGAGAGAGTTGAAAACTTGGTGAGATCGCGTTATTACCCGGGGATGGTGTCTCCCTTCGGTTTCAAACAGTAAACCCACACGGATAGTGGTGCATTGCCAATGGGTTAGTAGTCCATAAAGCGCTAGGATTTACTAGGGGCCATTAGTTGTTTGAAATTATAGTGTTGAGATTCAAATTGAGAGAGAAAGAGTTAGGGCTTTACGTAATGTACATCTACATTCTCTTTATGATTTATGTGAAACTCATTTATGGATATTATTCATTGTATCTCCATGGAATTGATCATTGAACTTGTTGACGATGTGAGAAATATCTTGATTATTTGATGTCACTACACATGTCATATGGCCACACTTTCCACCATCCTTAATCTCCCCTATTATAATCTCTATTGGAGTTGATGATTTAATCCTACCAGATGCAGGTAATGACAAGAAGCTAGTGACTTGACTACGTGGACTAGAAGAACTATTCATTTTGTTGTTTATTTTAGGATGTAACTGACCTTATGGTCTTAATGATGTAAATGTTAAGGCTATGGAATTCAAAACTTGTATTTATTTTGTATATGTATGATAATGGACACATTCTTTTGGACAAGGCATGGTTACCATGAGGTAAACACGACCTCTTTATTAAGTGTATGTAGCACAACTCTTAATAACGGTAAATGGATGTGTGTTATAAAGATTCAAGTAAAAATATATTAATTAAGGAAATATTTACCTAGTTGACCTTGTTCCTTAGGGTCACCCTCAAATATTTGGAGATCGGGGAATAACACATAATATCCAATAGAAAGGATAAATTGGACTCTCATATAACAAAACTTAAATGTAAACACCACATTTTGTGACCTTTGATTTCTTAAGAGAATTTCGATAATTTTTAAGGTTCTATGAGAGGTCTCCTCCCTTTTGGGGCTTTCTAGTACTTTTTATGAGTTTCATTAGTTGTTGCAAGCATAGAATATGTGAACTCATCATAGAATCAGTTTTCTAAGTGCATTCCCATTGGTTGGAGCATGTAAACCTATTATATCGGATCATTACAATATCATGATTTGATTGGTGAGTATATTGGAATATGTGATCATTGACATAAAGGAGTGTAAGAACAATTTTGCCAAATTAATTCAATCTGAATTATTTCAAAGCGATAAGGCCATGCTTGGTACACTAGAATAAAATGACAAAGGAATAGAATAAACTAAGGGATTACTTGAGATGGGAATGGAATAAGAATGGTCATTCTTTATTATGGGTGCTAGCACCGAAAAAAATGGAGAGTGTCATCCTTTTTGTGGATTTTAAGGGATCCCGGTTATCTTATTCCCTAAAGGTGGGGAGAAACGTCTCTTATGGGAGATAGAGAAATTGAGGAGCCTCTAGCTTGTTTTTGGACAAGAAACAACAAACCCGTTATAAATTGAACAATACATATGAAAAAAAAATTGAAAGGAATGAAATAAGAGTTACATCACTTTTAATCCTAAATACATATTAAGAGACCCTTTGACATGGATCAAAAGAAAGAAAAACACTAAAATAAAGTGAAAACCAAATAAATAGGTTCAGAGGCTAAGGTACAGAGTGGGAAGGTGTTAGGCACCCATTTTGCCCGATCTAAATGGATCGGCCTCAAATATTCACTTGCAATGTTATTTTGTCATGAGAAAACAGAATAGAAAGATGTGAGTCTAGAAAAGATAAATAAAGAACAGTCTAGCATAAAGAAATAAAACAAAATAGAAAAATAGAAAGAATATCGAACTCAGGTCCGAAGGATTCCTACATATCCATTTAGAAAACAGAATTAGAGTCACGCAGTTCTCCAGTTTATCCTCTTTTATCAAGAATGATAAAAGAGATGAGATCAACCGGATCTAAAGAAAATTGTTAACGGTTTGAGAGCATACCTTATTTGGTCGTAGGAGTCGGGCAACACTTCGGTTAGGAAAGTCTGATCTGGAGGCTTCAATTGGGCTAATCTTTGGTTGTTTTTCAGTTTGGAAAGTGTCGCTTCGACTTACTTCTTGAAGGGAAACTATCACTTCAGCGGGGCCTTGGGAGAGCGAGAGTTTTTATAGAGAGAACTCTAGAACTAAAATAACAGCGTAAAGCTGTGGAAATTGTCTCAAAAATTGAAGGCCAAGGGGCTCTATTTATAGGAAAATATGGAGATTTGATCCAAGGGTCTAAGATGAAAGCCTAAATTGGAGGGCTAGGATCATTTTTTGAATGATAATCATCTAATTAAATAATTATCCTAAGGAATGATTATCCTAACTAAATGAATTAATAAATAATTATTATAATGCACGAACCAATAGAATTGGTATCTACATGCAAGAACCAATGAGATAAAAGAGAAATATTATTTAATTAAAATAAACTCTAAAATGAAAACATCTAGGCTCAATGCAACTCTATTTAAGGAAATATCAAACAACCAGATTTATGGAAACTCTAAAAATGGAAAGTGTTAATTATGCCTAAATAGACTATTATCACTCAAGATTACCAAATTGCCCCTGATTCGGTGGAGAATCTCTAGATTGCCACAAGACATGTGAAATGACTAAATTATCCATAATTTGTCACTAATGGGGCTGAAATTAACAAATTACTCCCAGATGGGTAAAATGATATGAAAAGTACGAAAATTCCACTCAAATGACTAAGAAGTCATATGAGGGTAGGATTGTGCCAAAATTACCAAAAAGCCCTTAATGGATAAAAATGGGCCGAAATTATTGAAACGCCCTCCTGTGGGCAGAAGAGTCCTAACCAAGGTGGGATTCCGATAGGAAGAGTCCTAGTAGGTGTAGGACTCTGACAAGAGAGTCCTAACGAGAGTGACACTTTATCGGGAAAAGTCCTACATGGATTGGGACTCTAGCAAGAGAGTCCTAACAAAAGTGAGACTTTGTCGAGAAAAGTTCTACTTGGACTAGGACTCTAATAGGAAATTCCTTACCGGAGTGTGACTCTATCGGGAAGAGTCCTACTTGGACTGCGACTTTAGCAGGAGAGGCCTAACAAGAGTGGGACTCTGTCGAGAAGAGTCCTACTTATACTGAAACCCTGGCATGAAAGTCCTAACAGGAGTGGGACTTTGTCAAGAAGAGTCCTACTTGAACTGAAACTCTGATAGAAGAGTCCTAATGGGAGTGAGACTTTATCGGGAAGAGTCCTACTTGGACTGCGACTCTGTTATGAGAGTCCTAACGGAATAGGACTCTGTCAAGAGGAGTTCTAATGGAACTGAGACTCTAAAAAGAGAGTCCTAACGGGAATATGACCCTATCAGAAGGAGTTCTAATAGAACTAGGACTCTGGCAGAAGAGTCCTAATGGGAATAAGACTTTATCAAGAGTAGTTCTAATAAAAATAGGACTCTGTCAGGCAAGAGTCCTACTTAGAGTAGGTTTCTTGGTATAATTACCAAATCACTCCTACTTAATCAAGGGTCACAAAATAAGGTGTCTATAGAAAGCCCCTTGTTGATGGAACTTGCATGTAATATCCGGACCTGAGATACGACACGTATATCGAGGCAAGTCGACTAAATAGTGTAATGTGAGTTGTTAAGCTATATATCATAGTATTTCATGGAACCAAATGATTGAGGGATGTGAGTGGTTTGCTTAGTATACCTAGTGCTGGGCAATACCCGAGCACCTTAGGACCCAACATCGTAATGCGTGCATGCATGCATTTCCATGCACCACCTATATTTCACGAACATGTAGTGTACCTAAAATGAGTGTATGCATGCGCTATTATAAATGAATTTATATGCATGAGTATGGATATATTTTATGTATAAAAATATGTATTTATATGTATATAAATAATACATATAGTATAATGTATAGTTTGTATATATGTATAAATATTGTATAGTATATATTTATGTGTATTATATAAATAGAAAATGAAAAAGGTAAAGGTGAAAGGAAAAGAGGCTGCATATATGTTGTCACTGTGTGTGTGTGTATGTGTGTCATTGTGTGTGTTGTGCGGCTGAGAGGAAGGCAGCAGGGCTGCCAACCTTGAAGAGGCAAGTGGGGTGCAAATATATATATATATATATATATATATGTATAGCATGTGTGGTACGTGGATGGTAAGGGTTCAAAGGGCGGTCCTCTGCAGTCAAGGAAGGCTGCAGAGAGAGAGAGAGAGAGGTTGAGTCGGTTGTGAGTTTTATATATACGAGTTTGTGAGTTGGGAATAAATTGGAAACCACTAAGGGAAGCAAGAAGCTGACACTAGGAAGAATATTATCAGGATTTAGAAACAAAAGCAAAGAGGTCCGAGGGTTTAGAAACAGAAGCAGGAACCAAGAATTTAGGTGAGTTCATTCACCTACTATTTTTGTGTTTTAAAACATAGAATTTAGATTTATCCATAGGGTCTTGTAGAGTATATAATTTGAAAATCTTTGCAAAAAGAATCAGTTAAAATGTTGTTTAAATGAGACAGAAATGTCGAGTTGCAGGTTTGCATGATAATTAGAATTCTAAAGTTTTTGTGCTTAAAACTCAATTTTTATAATGGGGAATTAATCCCCTTAGGTGTAGAAATGAATTAGGAAAGAAATAGAACCAAAATTGTGAAGAAATCATAGGGAAAATGAGCTCGCCGGAAAATTCAATTCTTCACATAGAACCCTCTATTCGACTAGTTGTAGTGATCTAAACTAAAAACTGAGCTTAAATATGGAATCCTTGTAAAAATTGGAAGAAAACTGTATTGAAAAATGGGAGAAAATCCATCGGAACAGTGTCTCCGTCACCGGAGAAGACAATTGTTCACACCGGAACCCTACCGGTGCATGGCCAGGAGAAGAAGGAAACTGTTTGGTCTTGGGTCGGGTGGGCTACGGGTCGGATCCGGGTCGGAACCCTGACCGAAATAGAAACGGGTAGACTAAAACGACGTAGTATCATTTAAGTTTAAAAGATTTTAAATTGAAATTGGGAGTGTTTGGCTACAGGGTTAAGAAATTAAAATTGAAATTGAAATAAGAATAGGGATATCCTATCCCTGTTTTGGTAATTATTCACTGTTTGGTTATCCTTAATTAGAATAGGATTTTCTGAAATTTCAATTGAACCTAGAAGTTACGGAATTTACAAACTGACCCCCCAACTGTTAATTATTATGATTTCACCCCCCAGAATAAAATATTAATTTAATTAATGAATTTAAAATAATAGAAAATTACAAAAATGCCACTGAGTCAAAAAGTAGTCAAACGAACTTCGATTAAAATAAAAGAATAGTGAATTTGTATTATTTTGAGCATTCCTGGACTCAACCGTGGAGTCCGATTTGTGAAAAGAGGTTTCAAAAAGTGAGAACCCTAAAAGTATAAAATGACCATTTTACCCTTTATAGTAACGATGTCCAAATTAAACATATGAATAGTGTATTTTAACTATCTCGAACATTCTAAGACCAATGGTGAGGTCCGTTCAGCAAGATGAGGTCCCCAAAAAAATAAAAGACCCACTAAAAGTGCAAAATGACCATTTTGCCCTTTTTTAGTACAGAAGTCCAAATTGAATTCCGCAAAAGTCTAAATCAACTTTGTTCGATGTTCCGGGTTCAATAGTAGAGTCTATTTAAGTAAAAGAGAAACTAATAGTAAAGAGGCATAAAATTTGATGAATAACATAACTTATGAAAAGGTAAATTGAGATATATTATATATTGATGAATAAGGATTTCAAAGAGGAAGGAACAGTGACTTAAGTTTATTGTGAAAGAATGGAAACGATTTAAGAGGTAAGTAATCTCTGATCTCTGTACATGTTACATTCCCAGCCATGTCAATAGTTTTTCTTATATCATCTATTGTACTCCATACATACTAGAACGTTTATTGAGTCCATGTTGATATTGCTTTTATCTTGTGAAAAATGTTTATTGACTGTTGTATATCTTGATCATGATTTTTGTACTCTCTGTACAAAGGCCTCGAAGGGTAAGATTTATGATCTCAGCAACCCAGCTTACATTAGCCTGTTAAGGCAACAGTTTCTTTTTGCTGCTGAGATAGTGTTATTGCATTTACTGTTCATTGGATTTAGCATGATCTTGATATATTATATTGTAGCCGGATTTGTGCTCAGGTCATAAACTCCATCTGATGCTTACTTAGACCTACGGGTTGAGAAAACGAAATAAAAAGTGGTATTTAAAATGGTAGCTAAAGTGGGATCTGCGAGGCGAATACTGAACCGACGGGTTAGTACTTGGCTGAGAGATCGAGGAAAAAGAGAATAAAATGAATTAAGGGGTATGCTGGGCCCCAAGTTAAAGTGCATCCACATTTGTTGTTATCAGTATCTATTATTGATTATCATAGCTTGATCATGTTACACCATTATGAATGATCATGAGATTTCACAGCTTTTATTTGAGTGCATATGATTATACTTGAGACAGCTCATGACTGTAGCTAGTATAATTATATTATCAGATAGATTTTCATTGCTTTATCATTTGAGTTCTATCATCTGATATTGAGTTCTATATTCATTGACTGGCTAACACATCTGAATCTATCCTAGTTCTTTTATGGATAATGCTTTCTATATTCATGTACACATGGCAGAGCAAAGGAGAATTATTTATTGGGCTTTAGTTAGCTCACCCCAAACTTACCACCCCTTTCAGGAAAAGAAGCTGTAGAAGAGCAGTAGCAGTCAGCTAGATAGTAGTGGACATTTATTTTTGAAGTTGCAGTGTAATACTTAGTACAGACAGTCTTATAGCTCTCCCATGTTATCCACGTCTTGGGGATGAACAGTTGTATTAAGAAATGTTGTATTCCGCACATTTGTAAACATTATATAAATTACATGCAGCTTTTATTTATTTTCTTCCGCATTTAGTTGTTGCATGTTAGTAGCACTGATGTGTTACAAGTTGAGACCCTTGGTTCGACAAGTAGCGTCGGATCGGGTACGCGACACGAGATCTGCATAGGGTGGGGTCCCGGGTCGTGACATTATAAGCAAGTGAACATTAACGCAAGAAAAAGAAATACTCAATTTGACGTGGTCGAACTCATTCCTAAATAAGATTCCTATATATCACTCTTAGGGGAATCAGATCGTTCGTAGTTCGTGACTAGTGGAAATGAGTGTTGTCTTTACCTAATTTCTCTAAAGAAACTCGTCTCAATAAGATTGTTGTGAGGTTACGCCCATGAAAATGACTCATCGAAGTCTTACTTGGTAAGAAATGTGATCCTAACAAGTTTTTCGTGTGGTTGTGTTCTCATAAGATGGTCTTACGTCCTTGGTCGTTTTACCTAAAAGGGAATTCCATCCTAATAGGTTGATAAGAAAGAATGCGATAGACGGCTTACCTAGAAGGATTCCATCTTAACAGAATAATGAATTTGTATCCTCAAACGACTTACCTAAAAGGAAATTCCATCCTAATAGGTTCATAAAATACGTCTTCAGATGACTTACCTAAAATGAATGCTATCATAACAAGGTGATAAAATGCATCCTTAGACGACTTACCTAAAAGGGAACTCCATTCTAATAGGTTGGTAAGATGTGATGCGATAAACAGCTTATCCGAAAGGAATGCTATCCTAACAGGACTCTTCTAAAAGGAATGCTATCCTAATAGAGTTTTCATAAGATTATGTCCTTAATGAACGAATGTCAAGATGGATCACGTTTTTAGACAATTTTGTTGCAATGAGTTATGTCCTTAGATGATTTTTGTAGAGAATAAAAACTCCGTTGGTAATGTCAGAGTATATTTTGTTGGGAAGATGAATTTTCTCGAGAAAAGGATGATGGTTCAAACTTCACTAGGGAATGAACTGAGTTGACTCAGTGATCTTTATTTGCTTGAGAAATGAGCAGTTGTGTCTTGCTCAAAAGAGGATGGCTCAGATCTTGAGGGACCACTAAAGAAAATGCCATGTGCATAATCTTTGGAAAGAATCGTGAGTTACTTGATGGTGGTTTTGAATTAGTAGGCCGACACTACTAAATGACATGTTGGTCAAAATTGTCTAGATTTGCCAAATTACCGACTTTCCCTTCAATGTTTGTTATCGAATCATGGTGTATTTTTAGGCATACTTAGACAAAAGGCTTGATTTTGACAAGAAATGAGCTGAAATGGCCAAGATTCACGAAAATGGGCAAAAGCCAAAAAATTGGCCTACCCAGCCCTTATGTGCCGATCGACACACAGAAGGGGGGTTTTCAACCTCTGTGGGCTGATTGGCTACACGTAAGTGTCGATCGGCACTCAGGTTTAAAATGTTTTGACTTTTGATTTTCTCTATTGCATTCTTGAGTTCTCTCCTACCACTGTTTTGACCATTTTTTACAAGGTTGTGAAAGAGATTAGATTGAATTATTTGGAACTTTTTTTGACCTCTCGAAAGATCAAACAACTTGATTTCCAACCACAAATCTGAAAAATTTCAAGAGAAAATATCAAGTGAAGGTTATGGTGACTCGGAGCTAATGTTCGATATTAAATGGGATTTGGGGATGTCCGGAGTAGTGCATGGCACAATATTTTGATATAAACCAGCCCTAGGCTTTCGAAACAACACAAGCTTGCTCCAAGAAGCCGTGCACCATTTGTCGCAACGGTATCACAAAGGCCAAGTATGGATTTTCTTGAGTTTTTTTCCAATTGTTTTGAGATTTTTGAGTTGATTCTTGATGCATTTGATTTGTTTTTCACACTTTGAAAGCATTTTTGCATGAAATTTTGGTTGGTTGCATGCATGGGTATTTCACCCACGTGCCTTTTTGGAGATGCACACCACGCGCTTGTGAAAATACCTGAATAGGTAGTTTTTGCTTTTCCTTGATTTTTTTATTTTGGTTTATGATTGTTTGGCATGCTCATGGCATTTGGAAGGCTTTCTTAACACATTGGTTTTGATTTCTTACAGCCAAATTTGGAAATCCAAGCTCAAGCTCGACAATGGACATAGCAGAATGGTAGGCTGAGTTACCCATCCGATGTCAAGGACATGTGAGAGCAACCAATTTTGGGCCATTTTTAGACCGGATAGTCCATGTCGACCATGACTGAAAGATCATCTACGCTCTAGCCGAGAGATGGTAGGACATCACCAATACTTTCTACCTCCGATTCAGGGAGGTAACATTGACTCCGCTTGACTTATCAATGATCACAGGCCTTCAGGTCGGTGATGATCGAGTGTCATAGGACAGCGAAATTCATGGTCAGGTTGATGAGATTTTTTGGCTTCTAGGGTGGCGGCCCACACTGGCCTCCGGTGGTGCAGGTGAGAGTTAGGCACACCTTGAAAAACTTTTGCTCCATGGTGCCATAACACTTTTGAGGAGGACTAGCTGACCATAGTCTTTATGTTTTTTGTCTTTGGTCAGACCCTCTTGGCTAATGTCGGTGATACCATCCATCTTTGGTGGCTCCCTACTTTAGAGGATGTGGGGAACTTTGGGCGTTTCAACTAAGGATGCGCTATGATGGCCGTTTTGTACTGCTGGATGTGTGTACTATCACAGGCGGTCAGCAAAGGACTCGATCATTTCAACATTGTTTAGGAGGTACGAATTTCTAAACTTCACACTACTTTTGAGAAAATGTTATTTTGATTGACTTTTCTATTTTGACAGATTTGGGCCTATGTAGTCCTCTAGTTGTTGCCTTACTCATTGGTGGAGGAAGAATAAAACATATTTCCCCTGCATGTGGCGGTGGCAGAAAGAGAGTAAGCAGACTTGCAAGGGGGGCGAATGTGGTGCACAAATTTCGATGGGCCCTGGTGGTGCGGTGAGAGTTAGGCACACCTTGAAAAACTTTTGCTCCGTAAGTGCCGTAACACTTTTGAAGAGGACTAGCTGACCATAGTCTTTATGTTTTTTATCTTCGGTCAGACCCTCTTGGCTAATGTCGGTGATACCATCCATCTTTGGTGGCTCTCTATTTTAGAGGATGTGGGGAACTTTGGGCGTTTCAACTAGAGAGGTGCTGTGATGGCCATTTTGTATTGCTGGATATGTGTGCTATCACAGGTGGTCACCAAAGGACTCGATCGTTTCAATATTGTTTGGGAGGTACGAATTTCTAAATTTCACACCTACTTTTGAGAAAATGCCATTTTGATTGACTTTTCTATTTTGATAGATTTGGGCCTATGTGGTCCTCTAGTTGTTGCCCTACTCATTGGTGGAGGAAGAATAAAACGTATTTCCCCGCATGTGGCGGTGGCGAAAGGAGAGTAGGCAGACTTGCCGGGGGGCGAATGTGGTGCACAAATTTCGATAGGCCCTAGACATGTTCCAAGTAGACACGGTTAGTTCCTCCATTTGGAATTTTCTTCTGTTGACATATGATGAGAAAAACTCATGCTTTTCGTTTATGACAGAATCGATGGAACCCATGGAGAGTTTTCCCAGCCTCAGTGGAACAGAGTATTGGCATAGCACGTCGACGCTTGATTTTGGAGGGTCCTTTTGAAAGGGTATATTACTTGGGCAAGAGAATGGTCTGCCAAGTAGATACAGTTGCGTGACTTTTCCCGCCTAGGTCTCCCCCAACTAACATGAAAGACTTGGAATCATTCGACTCCGACCCTAATTTCTTGGGGCTTTATAAAGGAGTGGCCATGCAACGGTTCTTCAACTAATTTGGCCATATGACGAGTTATTTAGAAGAGCTGATGCCTCCATTGACTAGGGTTCCGCCTCCTCCACCTAGGTCCGGGAGGCCTAGTGTGAGTGATAGGTCATCTTAGGAGGCTGCCACCACAACGGCTGACGTAGGCCTATCGGTAGCTTTTTCGACTTTCACTG
Source organism: Nyssa sinensis (assembly GCA_008638375.1). Lineage (NCBI taxonomy): Eukaryota > Viridiplantae > Streptophyta > Magnoliopsida > Cornales > Nyssaceae > Nyssa > Nyssa sinensis. The sequence goes on from CM018038.1 coordinate 33,067,880, forward strand.
TATTAGTGATGACCGATGATGGGAATTTCAGGCTGGAAGAGTTATCCCGGCTAACTGGGGCTATTGAAGGACTACCGACTCCTCACAATTTGACTAGGGTAAAACTTTTTTGCTTAAAATTTTTTTGTGGACCTTTTTCTTTTGGATTGAACCAAGCTTTTTATTGGAAATTTTAGGTGGCTCAGACCATTTATGAGGAGGCCTATGTGTACATCACAGCCTTGAAGCATAAGGTTGCCTAAGTCACCGTGGAGTCGTGGTGGAAAGCCACTTGTCGGACAGTTTCTAACATTATGAGGACGTGATCATCTTTTTGGAATATTCATGCATTGACTGTATTTTGACATTACGTTGATTTTTGACTTGAAAATCACTATATTTTAAGCTGTTAGGGTCTCTCACCTTGAAAAGATGAATTGAGGACATAGTCGTCCCGGAGGAGGGATTCTAAGTGGGAGGCGAAGAGGAGAGCCGAAGAAGAAACGAGGGAGTCAACCGAGTAGTTCTCGCATTCAACTGGACAGGCTGAATAGAGCGTCGAGACAAGTGGTAGAGAGTGAGAATAAGGATACTGAGGCTCCTCCCCGTTAGTCTCGACAACAAGAGCAGGACGGCGAGGGCGCCGTTAGATGAGGCTTCCCTTTTTATTGATGAACATTTTGTTTGATGAATAATTTTTCCTTTTTTCTTTGTTTTATTTTGAACAATGAATGATCAATGCATGCATTTTTATTATGAATGTGTCCAATAAGAAATACATCAGCAAAAAAAATGAATATGAATTGGCATCCGACATATTTTGGATTGACAAAATAGGAGGAAAACAATAAAAACAGGCAAAACTGGTCAAAATAGTCTAAATTTTCTTTGTGTGTCGATCGATAATGAGTTTGTCTTATGTAGTTTCGTGACCTGTTGCGTGTTTTTGCAGTATTTTTCAAAAATTAGTCTCCTAAATCAACTTGGAAACAAACTTATGAGTATTTTAAGATATATTACAAGCCCTAAACCTCCCAACTCATCATATTCAGCCTTTTGACAACCCCATTGCTATATTTTCTACCTCTTTTCTCTAATGGTTTCCAGAATCATGGATGCGGCTGTTTTTTATAAACAAATCTATATATGGTTGTATTGCCTATCAAGCTTAGAGAAGATTAATTTGGGGGCATTGAGACTGAAAGCTCTTTTTTTTCTTGCCCAAGCTACCGTAGACTAGCATATGTTGCAGGCTTGTGCTCGCTTTTGGGATCTTGTTGATCACTAATTTTTCTTTCATCTAGAAGAAATATGTCTTACCTTTGAAGAGTAATGCGCTCTTTTTGATGTCACAGTTAAAGGTAAACTGATTGTCCTTTCTGTACAACATGGTTATTCTTCTTTTCTGTTTTCTTTACTTGACTTGAATGCTGAGAAGGCAAAGGAATTAGTTCAAGGTGAAGCTTTTTCCCTACTTCTAATACTGGAAATTTTCATGAATCAAGAGGCTAGTCGCACTAAGTTGTGTGCCTTCGCTTTGTTCATTATCCCGAGGTTCTTGATTGTCTAAGAGCCTAATCAGGCAATAAGGTTGTACAAATATCAGAATGGAAACCAACATTACATCACCCTTAGGTGGTGAATACATGAGAGAGTTATAACTGTACTGATCCTTTCCTATTGCATTTATAAAAAATGCCCTCTATTGCTTGCAAGCTCATATTGTCTACTTGTAGCGTCCTTTCTTGAAACAAATAAGTATGTCTGAATGAGCTAACAAATCTTAGTAAGTAAATTCCCTTCTCTTTGCCATGGGTCAGGGTCAACATCGTAAAAACATAATCCAAGATGAACAAGGATATGAAACATAATAACCAGTCATGAAATAAGATGCCATAATAGCCAATTAGGACAATAGAGAATCATAATAACCAGTCAAGAGTAATGGATAACAATGGTATGATGAACATGGAATCATCAATGAGCGTTTGTCAAAATAATAGTTATACTACCACAATTAATAGGTAACCAATCAATCGTAAGCCAATGGATAAGCTTTCAACACGTGACCATTCATAAGGAAAATATGATCATTCTATGGATTCAATAAGCAATGTGATATCAGTAAAATTTTTGATGCATATTACTGTTAGGGCCTATCATATCTTCTTCCTCTCCCTTGCGTATACAACGTCATATGTCTATTCATGGACTGTCATCTGTTTGACCCGTAGGTCCAGTAGCATCTCAGTAACCAACCTATTTAGTAAAAGCATCAGATGGATGTTGTGACTAAGCACAACTCCGGGTACTCATAACATATTATGACTATCATAATTCCACGAAGAGTGTATATATGTGGAATATCATTTTTCTCAGTAACGAGAACATATCTGTTGGCCTTTCAAGGCGTGGTACAAATGTACAATCAATCACGACTATAACAGTCAATAATGTCCACAAGATATAACAAGTATCACATTGTAGAAACAATAAGTATCAAGTACGTATAATAGTATAACTTTGGCAGTAGAAGGAATAACCATGGCTGAACATACCACATGTAAAAGATTGGGTTTTACTTACAACAATAACATCACAATCTATCCTTCAAGACTTTACTTATAGTAAGAACATAACAAGCTATCTTTCAAGACTTTACTTACAGTACGAACATAATATATTTTTCAAGACTTTACTTATAGTAAGGGCATAACAATCTATCTTTCAAAACATGGTACAAGATGTACTAGTGATCATGATCTAGGTATAGTAATTCAATCCTCAATAATTCCCACAACATAGAACAAATTCCAATTGTAAGCATCAAGTCCATAGTCTAGCTATAGCAATTCTATTCTCAATAATTCCTACAATACAGAACAAGTATCCATTTGTAAACATCAAGTTCATAGTCTAGATATAGTAATTCAATTCTTAATAACTTCTACAATATAGAATAATCATCCAACTGTAAACCAATAGATATCAGGTACATATTTCTATAAGATAGAACAATCATCAGCTTGTGGATTAATAAGGTCAAATAGGTATAAGAGTACAACTTGGGCAATATCAAGAATAATATTGACATGGCTAAGAAATACCGCATATCAAAGTGTCGAGATTTACTTACCTCTTGATAGTCCATTATATCTCAATAATTAATCACATTCTTCTTTCCTTTTGAAGTTCCTATAAATTAGTAGGCATATCTTAGCTTAATACTACGTATAGCCTATTGCCCTAAAATTAGTCAATTTCATGCATTGATATTTTAGTGTCTTATTTGGTAAAACGAACTCTACCGTTGAGTCCGGAATGTCGAAGAAAATAAGTTTAGGCTTTTACAGATTTTAATTTGGCTTTGGGTAGCATTAGGGGCAATATGGTAATTTGGTACTTTTACAGGTCTTACTTTTTTGATACCCCATCTCATGAAATGGACCCTTTCATTGGATTTAGAATGCCCTAAAATAGTAGGAATACACTATACTTTCATTTTATTTGGATTCCGGTATTTATTTCAATTAATAACTAAATTAATTTAATTAATTAATTATAATAATATTATATATTATTTATTACAAAATATAACCACACGTGCCTCAGTGGCACAGTGGTGTACGTGTGGGGGATAAGTGCCCACACGCCCCCAAGGTTGAGGGTTCGAACCTTGGCAGTGGCTTCCCTTCCTTATTTTCCTAAACTGCTCCCTTTTGAAAGAATAAGCCTAAGCCCAAAACGACATCGTGTTGTATTAACCATATGTGCAGTCGGGCAGGTTCCGACTTGAACCTGATATCCGACCTAACCCATACAGTCCTTCTTCCTCACGATTTTTTGGTGACTCTCCGATCACCATCTCCGGCGCCGGTAACCGGAATCTGCAAATTTCAAACTTTTTAAACTTCATTTTCCTACGGTTTTTGAAGCCCTTTTTTATCCTAATCCATCCTAAATTCTTTTTCGAACATGCAGGTATTATTTTTAACCCCTAAAACTACGTTTAAACTTATGGGATAGATAAAACCGATTTATCACCTAGACCTGCAAGTGGCCACTAAATGCCCATTTCTAGACCAAATTCATTGATTTTTGTTTCATTGTGATCCTCTGAGGGTCTAGTTTTGATCCTTGATCGCCAAATTAGTTTTTATCTGAGTTGGTTTCTGGTCAAGCTTCATCAACGGTGATTTCATGGTCTCTTAGGTTTTCACCTCTAAGGCACTCAAATGTTGCCCAAATATTTTCTGGTTAAACTTACAATACCATGCATGGCAAATAACTTTTTAACAACCTAAAATAGTGCTAATTTCTATCATCAAAATAGAAAAATCTGAATTTTGAGTTTTTGAATACCATTCAATGGCCTCCCTCTACTCTTGGTCTATCTGTACGCTTCTGATGGGTTCGGTTCTTTTTCCCTTCTCCTAGCTTCTTCCTCAGTTCCTCTTTCTTTTCTTTGTTTTTCTCTCTTTCCTATGCGTGCATATATATAACAATACCTACACACATACCTATACCCCCAAAAGATCTCACTTTCCACCGCATCTTTCTCCCTCTTCTCTCATTTTCTAGGTTTCTTTCCTTTCTTTTTGTTTTATATTGTTAGATATTTTATATATAATACTATATATATATATATATCATATGTATATGTATAGGTTTGGATGTCGGCACCTCACTTTCCTCACCTAGCTATATACATATATACTGCGTACAACACACATACACACTATTCTGCACCTCATTTCTGATATATAAATATATATATATATATATATTTACATAATACATACAATATACATAAGTATATAACACACACTTTCACACACACATATATACACACATTCATATACATGTATATATACACATATACTAATATATATACATACATATATATATACATATACGTATACGTACATTGATACCTACTCAAGGCTTGCTTGTTTATTATCAGGACATTCGAGATCGTTTATATTCCAAAACTGGCCAATTCATTTAATATCGAAAACAAAACCCTAACAGTTCGGGTTACAATGGTTGCTCGGTTACATTTCGAGTAGGGGTTTTACACTAGGGCCTACTGGACCACTAAAAGAACACCAACTGCAGAAAAACTATTTTCACTTGCCTATGGTACCGATGCAGTCATTCCTGTCAAAATTGGCATGCCGAGACCCTTAGGACGGATTGCTTTGATCAAGAGACTAACAATCACCAGCTTACGGAGAATTTAGATCTACTTGAAGAGATACGCGAGCAAGCTCGGATCAGGATTTAAGCATACCAGAAGATGAATGGCTAAGAGCTTCAGCTAAGGGTTAAAACCTGTCAATTTCTAGATTGGGGACCTAGTCTTAAGAAGGGTGTTCCCGAACACTAAAGATTCCACCATGGAAAAACTCTCCCCTAATTGGAAAGGGTCCTACAAGATAACCAAGATCATCAAACCCATAACTTATTGCTTGGATGATGTAACTGGGAAGCCTATGCCCAGGCCTTGGAACGTCGAACACTTACGAAAATATTATCAATAAAGAATTATTTTTGATTCCCTTCTAAGTGCCCTCATTCAATGTATAGGCCCCTAAAAGCCTTGTAGCCATTACAAGTGCTATAGGTCTGGTCCATTTCATTCAATGTATAGACCCCTAAAAGCCTTGTAACCATTACAAGTGCTATAGGTCTGGTCCATTTTATTCAATGTACAGACCCTCTAAAAGCCTTATAGCCATTATAAGTGCTATACGTCTGATCCATTTTAGTTCAACATACAGACCCCTAAAAGCCTTGTAGCAACTACAAGTGCTATAGGTCTGGTCCATTTCGCTTAACAGATAGACCCCTAAAAGTCTTGCGTTCGCTGCAATGTCTATAGGTCCGGACGAACAACTTGATAAAGATCAAGGGTTAAAGCTTGATTAAATTACAAGTTTTGAAGATCTGTGTTTAATTTAATTACAAGGTGAAAAGATCAGAGGCTTAAAAGCTTGATTCAATTACAAGTTTTGAAGATTTGTGCTTAATTTAATTACAAGTTAAGAAGATATGAAGCGTAAAGCTTGATTCAATTACAAGTTTTATCTATGCTTGATTTAATTACAAGTTGTGAAGATCTGAGGCCTAGAACTTGATTCAATTATGAGTTTTGAAGGTTTGAATTTGAAACCTAAAGATTTGAGGATGAAACCTGATTTCATTGCAAGTATCAAAGCTTGGTACATTATGACTTGTTAACATGCCAACATCCAGAAATTTCATAAGTTTGGCTGCTCTGAGTATTTTGTTGACAAATTATATAAGTGCTGTAGAGATTCTAATAGATCGAAGAATAACACACATAGTTCTGAAATAAACTAGATTTCATTTATAGTTAACCTAAAGTTTGGGAAAATTACAAGGAAGAAAACAAAAAGTACAAAATATTCCTAGTCTACTACTAGTTCGGTATCCCCTGAAGTACCAATATCGAGAGAGTTCTGAATCCGCTTCATCATCCTATACCATATCAAGATCACTCTCTTCTTCCTCTTCATCATCGTCCTGTACCATATCAAGATCACTCTCTTCTTTCAAAGTGCGTCAGCTTGAGGGAGTTCGGGAACCACTTTATTTTCCTCATCCTCCTGCGCTTCAATCTCAGTAGGGGAGACTTCAATGTCGTCTATCCTAGCCATATCTAGGTCAAGATAATTCTTGTGAAGCTTGGCCTTGAAGGTGCAGTACCCATGCTCGATCAGCTCTCCACCCATGTCCTGAACCTCAACCTTCAGATCAACCTCGGTTTGAGCTTTGATAGATTCGATAGTGTCTTGGACTTTCTTAAGGGTGGTAGATTGGAAGTCATCGAACTTCTTCTTGAGGTCTTCCAGCTCCAGAGCAAGGGCATCCTTCTCGGACTCCAAGATAGAGTAGGAATTGGCAGTTCCCCTTAACTTTTTCTCAATTGTAGAGGCAATGGACTAGGCTGTCCCCAGTAGTAACCTAGCCTCATCGAGCTCAGACTGGAGGGTACCAATCTACTTAAAATCGATATGAAAGTCCATGATGGCCGCAAGGCCATGCATAGCCTGAAAAGAAACAAACAACAGTTAGATCAAAATATATTACAGAACAACAAAGAAAAAAGAAAGAGGAAGAGAAGTACCCATCAGAACTTACCCTCATGTGGAATGACAGTAGGTCATTGGCGATTTTCTGTGCCTTCAACCCCTTAAACTTCTTTGGGCCTGTTGCCCAAGACTCTTTATAAGCCTTTTTCACGGCCGCATAGCCGGAGTCATCAGGTAAGGGGAAGTAACAACCGACTTTCTCTTCCCCCTTTTTTGCATAGGAACTACTGGTGTAGGGGGAAGTAGGGGCTCGTGAATAGGGGACTCCCCCAGATCCTCAGACACCGTTCGGTTTGGGGAGTTAGACATGAGTCTCCTTCTCTTCATTTGAAGGGGAGGCTCGGTAGGGGAAGAACTCTCCCCCACCTTCTTCTTCTTCTTCCCTAGAGCCCATCCGAACACCAAGGACTTCTTCAGGCTTTCAGCCCTATCCTTCACCAGCCCGACTTCCATCAGATTAGTGGGGGTGAGGATGGCGTTGTGCACACGGTTGCTGGTCTAGAGGAGTCTTTTGTACTTCTTCTGGAGATCAACAGTAAAAATCGACCTATTCCAAGCCCTCTTGTCTGCACAGAAAGCATAAAAATCAAATCAAACAACATATAAGCAAAAGGGAATCTAAAAGACAGAGGCAAAAATATTTAGAAAGGGGATCTTACCCTTTATCCCAGTCTTCCGGGGAAAGGTCGAAATCTGGCTCTCATAATCTTCGAGCTCTCATCCTCCTCTTACGAAGAAGTACCACTTATTCCAAGTCTTGTTGGAAGTGGGTATTGAGGAGAGGGGTTTGAACCCCTTGTCAAAAGACATGTAGAACGTGCCCTCCGACTTCAAGTATTTCAGGTCCATGTTGCTCTAAATCAACAGGAGGTCCACCTCAACATTGTTCATGTGACCTAAAATTATGAACCCTAACAGATGCCTCTAATTATTAATGTTTAGGTCAGTTGGGCATACATTGAACCAACTAAATAAATCCCTAATCAGAGGATAGAAGGAAAACCTAAGCCCGATCTTGAACCATTCAAGATAGACACAAATCTCGCACTGATCAATATCAGATGGACGATCCATTGGTTCGGGCACCCTACAAGTTACATTCGAAGAGAAGTCGAAAGCAGCCCTCGGAGCATCTATCATGTCCTGAGTAATGACGCTTTCTCCCTCTTCTTTTCGAGAAAGCCTACCTGAGTTTTCTCCTGCAACATTTCTAGGCTTTAAAAAGGCCTTTACTATCCTAAGTTATGGACTAGGGACGGGATGTCTAACGATTTTATTCTCTAAGTCCCTTGAGGAATTACTATCTATGATGTTTATTTATGATGAAACAGATGTCTTTGAAGAACCCTCTGTTCCATAACCAGTGCCTGACTAGGCATCAGAGGCCGACATTGTAGAAATAATTGAGGGGAAAGAAAAAGAGTAGAGAGAGGTAAATAATCGCGAGTAAACTGAACTTGGTTGGAGACTTGATTGGAGATTGGGCTTCCTACGCCAGAAATCGTCTCACTCTGTTTTTTCTGAGCGTGCGGCGAAGTTGTTTTGAAGCAACAACAATGAAGAAAAATGGCACCAATGTATTCCATCAGTTTTTATAAGGGAATGACGAGTGGAGTAATGGGGGCCCACAATTCTGAACCATCGCAACGTTTAAGGAAATGATGGCTTCGAAAATCTAATCGACGGCTGACGCAATAAATATCACATCAACGACTGTCGCAGGAGGCAAAGTGACGCGTTCATAATTATTGCACATAACTTTTCAGAAACCCTAAACCCTAGCTACGCAATCCGCTAAATTGAGGCTCGGGGGAAGGGGGAGTAGCTGATATACCATAAAATGACAAACCAATTCAAACATGACATGTGTGTGTATAGAGTACTTGCGTACACAGATCAAGAAAGACTCTTCTATTTATAACATATAGACACACGGGGTTCAGAGCTTCTTAGTTCGGGATGGCGCAAGATCTCTAGCCCTTCCTCTAAAACAGGAAATGCGAAGTATGTACCTAAAGGGGTCCTGAGCTGATCACCGCCTTACATGTTCTACCGACCTTGGAGTAAGGAAACAGAATTCAACATAGCAACTATTATTTTTGGATATCTTCAACTCCCTACTTTTATGACTCTGAATCCTAATCAAATTAGGAAATCTGTAGCCTATAAATAAAACCCTGTGGTGCGCTTTTAATTTATATTCAATTAATTTCTTTCAATTAGAGTCTTTTATTTTACTAACTTTATAATCGGAGTGGCTACTATCGGAGCCTACTTAGTGGACCTCTGATTTTTGAGTTCTTGACAAGTGACGAAGAACGGAAGCCCCACTGATCAGAAAGTACCACATCAATATCTATTATATATTTTACTTTCTATAATATAATATAGATTACCTACTACCCGTGTCTAATTAATATATATATATATATAGGTAGTATACGCACGGGCACGAGTGTGAAATGTGGTTACTTAGTATTGTGCATTTTTTTATGAAATTTTATTAGACATGTTGATGAATGATATTTGAAATGTTGGCATCGTTTATAACCCAATTTTATATTGTAAATAAAATTTTAAAAAAATATATTATAGAATTTAGGTTTGATGTTATATTGGTTATCAAACATGTTTCCTAATTTTGTTTTTATTTTTTATTTTAAAATAGTATTATTGTACCTTACAAGTTTTTTATTTTTGTTTCTATAAAAAATAAAAAATAAACATAAATTGTTTTTTGTTTTCAGAAAATTGAAAACCAAAAACAGAAAAGGTTACCAAACGCAATCGTAGATTTTAGTTTTTTTTTTGAAAAAATTAAAGTTAAAAGGAATTTTGGAGGAAAAATTATAAATGGGCTAAATAGTTTCAACAATTTATTCTTAATTTGATATAAAAACAATTCATTTATGTTGAACATTTTTATTACACTTAATGCCTTGTTTGGACGATCGGATAAGAAGGCGGGATTTGATAGAATATACTTGGATGAGATAGAATATAAAATCCCGTGGGATATTGAATATTCTGATCTAGTGTTTGCAACTAAGCCGGATAAAAGACTAGAAATATTGTTATATCTCATTCATATGTTTGGGTATCTACCGTATATAAGGTTCGGTCTTTAAAAATTAATTTTATGAAGACTATTTTTTTAAATATATGGATACGAGAAATTTAAAATTAAAATTTTATTCACTAAATCAATTACAAAATCTAATAACTGTAATAACAATATTTTAGAATATGATTGTATAAACATCATTCAAAATGTAATAGTTTTTCACTTTCGAAGTGACTCAAAAAAAATTATAGTCTATATTTCTAAAAATCATTCAAATCGATGATCACATGCATGTATATATATATATATATATATAAAAATAGGATAGCAATATATTATATATATAAAAAATATATATATATATATATATAAATAGCAATATATCATATAAAATAGGATAGCGATATATTATATATATAAAAATATATTATATATATAAAAAAATAATATATATATATATATATAAATAGTTCATTTATTGATACGAAAAATACATTAAAAAATCTGAAATATATTAAAAAAAAATTGAACAATGAATAAAAAAAGAAAAACTAATTTTTTAACTTGACTCTTTAACGTCTTCGTCTCTTTATATTGCAGTATTATAATTTTTTTATGATGTGACGTTATATTTTTATTCCAGTGAGATGTGATAACTTTGATACACCACCTCTTTGAGATAAGTTATATCTCACATAGATAGATATAAATAATTCACGGAATATAAATATATTCCACATAGATAGGATATAAATAATTTACGGGATATAAATATCAAATCTTATAAAAAAAAATACCAAATATAAAAAAAAATACCAAACATAAAATAAGATAATATTTCTTTTATCCAACTCTCTTATCCTGCGATTAAAAACCATGGCCTTAAAGCTAATTGACATACTTTGTGATAACAGTAGGATATTACGATACTCGATGAACAGATTGTATTATATTGTAAACTACTGGTAGCCCACAGGTGAATTGCTCATAACACATGTTTTTTCGAATTTTTGACCCGACCCGGGTACTTTTAAAATTTATTGACTTGACCCAAGTCCTTTTCAACTTAATTCCCGGACCTAGGTAGTTTTGAAAAGCGTATAAATCTTATACGCCTTTGAAGCTTTGTCCGCCTAAAAAGCGTATAAAAGTCATATAAATCTTGTAAAGTCTGCCACTTCATGATTGTTCCATCATTATATTTTTTCAATGCACCCATAAATTTTGGCAAGAAATTGTATGAGGACTCCCAATCTCCAAAAACCCTTGCCACGGCTTTTTGCTTCGCCATCCAAGCCTTCTTATAAGAGACTTGGTAGTTAAATTTTTGCTGCACATAGTCTCTAATAACAACTATTTTAAGAGATGGATCCGCTTTTATAAGCCCTTGGATTTCAGCCCCAATCAATATGGAATTCAATTGCCTGTGATCCCTGTTTACACCAGGATATAAGCAAGTGTGAGGTCCTTCAAGCTTTGTTATTTCAAACCACCCATGCTTCTTCCTCTTACAGGCACGCATTCTCTACTGGCAACCACACTCATCATGCATTTTACATCGTAGAGACCATATTTTTGAGTTTGTTTCCACAACCTCATATTGTTGGTGTGTTTTTGTATAGCATTTCTCAACTGATCCTTGTCAGCGAATATTAGACCCTTTGATAACTCATCCCTCATCGGGTCCCATACATGGCCATGAAGTGAAGAGCTACTATCCAAGGTTTGATTAGGCAACTCTACAGTACTGAAAAACGGTGACATAGGCTCATGCATTCGGGATTCTGCATGCATTCCATCAGAATCTTGCCCTAGTATGGCTTCTTCATCTTCCTCATCATCTTCACCTAACTCATCCATCATCCTTTCTTCCTCCTCCTCCGCCTCCTCGACTGAGTTGTGTGGACTGAGGTTTACGTCTACCCCTCTATAAGCCCAGGATGAATCATCCGCCATAGCAACTTCTTGAACAACAGTTTCGCGATTCGGCATTGCATGCAACTGTCGTGTTCCATCATTATATGGTGAGTTTGACATATTTGACTGATGGGACGGAAACTCCTCTATCATCGGTATATTTAGTGATGCATTCCCATAGTCTTGTGTTAGCAATCTAGTGAATGGTCCTGCCACCTGACTGGTTCCCCAACCTTGGTTCCAATTCTCTATTTCCACATACAAGTCGATACTACGTATTTGTTCACTCTCAAATATAGCACCAACCATTGCTTCAACAGTGTTATTGTCAACTATTTTCAATGGCATATACTTTGTTATTTGTGGTCCCAATACTGATGGAAATCTACAGGTCATTTTCAAGTGACATGAATTTCGATCCAACTGTAATGCATTACAGACGCAATCCACCATTTCACTGTAAGTAACGTCATGATTCACTCTTACACATGTTCTCGGAGTACGCACATCGTAAGAAAACCCTTCTTCCTCATAAAATGTGCTGCCCCCCAAGAATAGACATACAGTAGCGCGTCTCCGTGCCATTTATAACCTCCAATCTAGAATGAAAAAACTTAGTAAATTTCAAATTTTCAGCAATACATACAAACCAACCATAAAACAACCATAAAACAGCCTTTAAAAGGCATCAACATAACATCATTTATTCTCACTAATATACAGAAATTACATTCCAATTGGTAACAACTTTACACAAATAAATTTATTGATTCAAGATTTTCTTTTTCTTTTTTTCTGAAGTTTCTCCATCCAACTAAATTAACAAGCAATTTTTTGACATGTTTAACAAAATTCAAAATAAAGGACTTTAAAACTCATATATTTAAAATCCCTAGATTTTCAAAATCTGTTGTTTGGGATTAATTTTTTTTTTTTAAAAATAAACCTCTGTATTTATTTGTTAAGCTCAAATGAGTATTCATTTGGCAATCTTGCAGACATTCCTTACGATTTTCAGAATCTATACCTGTATCTCTAGAAGAATAAAGCAGCAAACCAGGACTTTGGTGCCTTTAGAACCAGGAGCTGCACAAAGGTAACAACCAGCTGCAGTAAGGGATGTCTGCAAGATTGCCATAACAGATCTGTGAATATTCAATTTGAAAATTAATAGAAATAGAGAGGTTTAATGTATGTACCTTGTAATTTCAGTATGAAAGTAGTCTAACAGCAATTTTGATGCCCCACCCCGAACTGGCCTGTGCCTTTGTGAGATGAACTAAGAGATTCAGATGAAAAACCTGTCAAACAGAACGGAGTGAGAGTGAAGAATTCAGTCTCACCGGAGGGACTGAAGCCAATCAGACTAGGAAGAGTCCAGATCCACTTGAGCTACTATTCCTTCTATTGATCTAACCAAGAGATCAGGAAAAACGGAAGAGAGAAAGACCGGTGTTGGTGGCTCCAAGAGAGAAAAACGGAACAGAGAGACGGAAGAAAAAGACTCTTTGTCTGCGCGGATATAGCCACATAAAAAGTGTATAAGATTGCTACGCCTTTAAAAGGCATATTAGTTTCCTACGCCTTTAAAAGGCGTATTAATTTCCTACGCCTTTTAAAGGCGTATCAATTTTGTACGCCTTTTAAAGGCGTAATACTCTTCTACGCTTTTCACCGAATATAGCCTCAAAAGCGTATAAGATTTATACGCTTTTGAAAAGTACCTGAGTCTGAGAATTAAATTGAAAAGTGCTTCACTCAGGTCAAAAAGTTTTAAATGTACCCGGATCGGGTAAAAAATTCCATGTTTTTCTATGTCATTTCATCAATTTTAAGTGAGATTTTCTTTTCAACATAAGTACGTGTCAGATTAAGTAATAATTGTGAACTCTATTTAGCATAAGTGCCCTCAAAATTCATATCGTGTAAATTCTGTTTTTTCAAATCAAAATAATAAATTAATGGAACATCCCGGGAAGACAATTTGGGAATGACAGCAACATTGTTGCCGTTGGGGCACTGACGTCGTATCTACGCAAAATACACGCATCTAAATCAATCGATCCCAGCACAAGAAGCCTCTGGAAGAAAAAGAAAAAAAACTGAGACTTCAAATTCTAGCGAGAGCAAGCATCGTCACGTTCCTCTTCCTTAGCTCTACAATTGTTTTCGTACAATCGATCACACTTGTTCAATTAATCGGCCTATCAACGAACATCAACGCTTATCGTCGTCATCCTCACCGTCTTTAGAAGTTACCAGAGTAGAAATGACGGAATCGCAGGGGGTCGCCGGGACTGCGTTGAATATTCCGGCGATCGATTCGAATACGAAGTCGTCTTCTTCTTCTCATCCAAAGCTTCCTCGACGGCTAAGACGGCGTCTTCTGGAGTCTAAAAGCCCTTCCACCACGGTCGAAGAGATCGAAGCCAAGCTTAAAGAGGCCGATCTCCGTCGTCAGGTACCTCTCTCTCTCTCTCTCCATATGTACACACACATATGTGTATATATAATTTTTATTTTTATTTTTCTTGGGACTTTATCAATTTTTAATAAGTGCTCTGTTTGGATGGTTAGAAACCTTGGAGAAGAAAGAAATGTAAAAGAAAAGGAAATTTTGAATAATGTCGCACGGCTTAGCATTAAGTTAGTTGAGCAGGGAAAATGTGAAATTTACGTCAACCTGAAAAGTTAGCATTAAGCTAGTTGAGTTGAAAATGTGTTTTCTCGGGTCCCAAATCTTTAATGATGCAGGAGTACTAAGGATGCAAGGATAATACGTGCTGCTTAGGACTATCACTCGGGTCATTGAGTAAAGTTTGGTATAGGATTTTCCTTCTTTATAGTGTGTTTGGATTGAAGGAGTGAGAAGGAAAGGAGAAGGAAGGAAAACTAATTTTATGCTTGGTTTAAAGATACTGAAGGGGAGAAGAGGAGAGGGAGAATCTTAAAAGTCCATTTTGCTCTCCTTCCTTCCGAAGTAAGAGGAGACAGAAGAAAATGATTAGAGAGTATAGAAGTGAATTCCTTTCTACTCACATAATTAAACATTCATTTCCTTTCTCTCCGCTTGTTTCGTAAAGGAGGATTACACGCTCCTCTCCTCTCCCCTCATTAGGTATCTAAACATAAAGGAAGGATTAAATTCTCTTCTCCTCTCCCTCATAACTAATCCTCTCCTCTCCTCTCCTCTCTCCCCACTTATACAAACAAACTGTTAGGGAAACACTAGAGAGTTTCTTGTAACTATAAATATCAGTATGTGGCTGATAAAAAAAGCAAATATTAGTTTAGTGGAGACTGTTGTATCTCTGTTTCTGGAATTCTGAAAAACTCAGAAACAGAGCTGTTTTTTGGGCTGTTTAACTCTAGAACTGCAGCTATTACCGTTCCAATTTCAAATATTTCTCCTTTTTTTTTGTTGCTCTGTTTATTTTGCTAGAAAGTCTCAAAAGGTGTAGTTTTGCACCAGCTGCCTGTTGCAGCAATAAGGTTGCAGATCTTCACCTATTTGCTACATCAAATTTGGTATGAGAGCCTACAGCATAGGTTTTGAACCATGGTCGGATGTGGTAGAGGTCATGATGGAGAAGGAAATCAGGGTCAGCATACAGTGATGGCTGAAATGTGCTGGATGATTGAAGATTTTCTGTGGCCTGTGCAAGCACTCCAACAACGGGAACAAGCAGAGGCCCGTTTGGAGACTCTGGAGGGAAATTGTGATCTTTAGACATACTGGCAGGTAGTTTTGAGGATGAAAACATTGAAGAAGAGGAGAATCCCTTCCATGATGCTGGTCACAACAACATGGAGTGGAATGATTGGAGGACAGATTAGTATGAGCATTTGATTAAGTGATGGAGGAATCAAAATCAAAGCTGCTTGTTTTTGTGACAAGATGCATGCCAAAGTTTATTTGGATTGGGAAACAAGTTTGTATACTTATTTTAAATGGAAACTCATGACTAAAGAAAAGGAGGATCTGATTGTAAAGCTTGAAAGCAATGCACTTCAATGGTTGAAGAGAGTGGATGAGTACCATGCTCGACAAGAAAAATCAGCATGTTGCCCAAAAAGTCCCCCCCCCCCCCCCCCCCAAGGGTATAGGACTTTCTTAGTTTTTGATTTATCATCTAAACTGATCTAATTCAGACTGACTTAATCCTTTCCACTAAGTGAGATGTTTGTTAGCTTGTAAGTATTTTGAGCTTTCCCTTAGTAAGTTTTCTACTTGTCAAATTAATTTCTTATCACTAGTTAAATATTCACTAGATTGTTCAAATTCAATTACTCAACTATATCAATCAATACAAACAAATAATCACAATTTAATTGTTTATGTGATCGCTTTCTTAACTATTATTGTGATGATTTAATAATGATTTCTCTAAATCAGTTTTAAGACATTCATCGAATGATATTTTATTGATATATGTAATAGATGTCCTAACTCAATCAAATATCTATTGCCCATTTTATCATTACAATCAATCAATCAATCAAACTTATGGCTATGACTTAATCATGCATCTAGCAAACACAAGATGAATATGATAAGTGAATCAAGCCAAGTCTAAGTAATAGCACAGGGTAAATTAAAGCAATCGCACAAAGTAAGGTGAGAGGGAGACAGAAAAAAACACAACAATTTTTATGTGCTTCGGCCCTCGGCTGACGTCCATGCCTCAATTATTCCACCTTGAGGTTTCTCTATCAATCTCCTTCCTACACACAAGAACCCATGAAACTTGTAAAGGATACCGCACCCTTTTACACGATCTTCAGGTGAAGACCAACCTTGTATGTGAGATCCCATGGAAGTCACAAAGGGATACCACGCCCTTTTACAACCTCTCTTTTTGGATGAGACAAGGTAACTCTAAACAATTGACTCCTCAATGAGTTTGATCTTCTCAATGATAGCTCACTATTCAATGTCTCCGTCACGAGACTGATATATTAATGGATGCCCAACAATAAGTTTTCTTTTGAGATAGATTTACATATTGAAGCTCACTCTAAGAGTTATTGAAAAGATTGAACAAATAGGCTTAATGAATATATCAAACTAGGGCCTGGAGCTTATGATCTTGATGAATAATCAATCCACAAAGTTCTCTTTACTTGTTCAATCATTAATAGCTTAGCTTTTATGGGCCTTTGAAAAATATAGTTGTTAGGCTTTCAATCATTTCAAATTTAGCCATTAAAAACTAAGCATTCTTTTCTCAAGTCGCAGTTTTAGTCGATTATAGCTTTTTATTAGTCGACTGATACTTATCGTTTTACATCAATGAAGACATTCTGTCTCCATCAGTCAACTACTTCCTGCAGTGACTATATTCAGTTGGGTTCTACCATTATCAATCGTCTAATGTTTAAGATCAGTTGACATGACTGTTACATCCAATGACCTATGAAGCACGGACACTCTATTTTGTGTCACGTGTCCATGTTAGACACGTGTCGGACACTGACACTCTCGAACAAGTGTCCGATACTTGAATCATGGATGTTGATGATTCAATGAAATTGTTCTTTAATTTTTATTTAATGACTTTGTTATTTTAATATCTTAATAATATTTTTGCCATTTGTGTATTTTTATGCTTATTTTGATTGCAATAATATTAGATTTTTATTATTTAGTAATATGAAAAATATAAAAAATTTAAATATATTCTACATATCCCTGACGTGTCCGTGTTCTACTTTTTTGAGAAATAACGTGTCTACGTATCCGTGTCCCATGTTCGTATCCGTGTTTCTTAGCCTATGATTGTACCCTGGCTTTGCTAGATTTTCTAGAATCCACCAGATTTGTTAGAACCTTGTTTCAATTTCATGTCTTCTAAGTAAATGTCCTTATTTAATTTTATTTTTCATTTACTTAAGACATTAAATATCAATAAGAAAGTACCCCTTATTTGGATTGAATAAAAGTATTTAGAAAAATAATTCCCAGAGGGTAAAGGTAAATTTTCCATCCAAAGAACAAATTATGATTTTTTTACTCAGTATGCTTTTGTCACCCTTTAAGTTCTTAAGGTGCAATCTCAGAATGTCTATCTTGCATTGAAAGTATGTTCTCACAAGTGGGGGATAAGTTGTTTGACGTAGTGGAGGATGATAAGAGCAATGGTGGGGAATTTCAGATCATCGAAAGAGGTGTTGGGGGTTGTTAGAAGGCTGTGGGTGATGAGATGGGAGTTAGAATGGTTGTGTGACAAGCTGGAGGAGTTGTTGAATGGCAAGAGGAGGGCGGTGTTCCCGGTTGGATTACATGGGAGGACTAGAAGTTTGTATCTCTGGCGAGGCTAAAATAATAGAGAAAATTTTACTAAAGTCGAAGGAAAGTCGGAGAAGGGGACTTGAGACATTTTTCTTGCTTGAGGATGCGTCTAGAGGTAGCTGGTTGTTGTTGGCTCAGGCCTTTAGAATGTTGGGACTGTCTAAACCCAAAGCGTGGAGGGTGGACAAGGGCACCTTCCTGGAGGTCTCGAGAGTTAAAGGGTGGACGACTGACCGACCCAATTTTGGTCGAGATGAGTTTGACAAGAGAACGGGAGGATAATATGCAGGTTCACATGGGATCCTGTGCAAGTTATTTGGAGTTCCTCCAAAGATGCATAGTGGGGAGAGTTGAGGGGGTATGATTCGCTGGTGCCGGAAAGGGAAAAAGAATTTGCCTCTGGGCCCAGAGGCATTGGGGATTTCAGGTTTTCCTGAACATCCTGGATTTGTATGGGACATGGTTCTTGTTTGAGCTTTTGTCAGAATCAGATGTTAATCGAATCCTTCGGACTGGGCTTTCGAAGGGCAGCAGGTGCATCTCCAGAGGTGGTCTCCAACGGGCTGCTGTGTAGAATCAGGGCAGAGGGGTTCGATCTGGGATAAGAGTTATGGGTCTACCAGATTTTTTTATAGAGTTCAGGAGTTTTTAAGGCGGTCGGGGAGAGATGGAGAGGCTTAGTTGTGGTGGACAAATCGACGGTGGAACATCGGCAATTGCAAGGGGCAAGATTGCTGGTTCACTCCAGATCGGAGGAAATCCTGGCTGTCATTTGTCTTCAGTGCGGGAAGTGGCACTTTGTCCTTCCGGTATGGTCGGAGGAAGGCCCTCTGTGCTTGCGTGAAGGGGAGGCTGGTTGGAAGTCATAGAGGGAATGCTTGAAAAGGAGAGGATGGGGGTGATCTAAGTTCACGCATCGAGGGAGTGTGAGGTGTGGAGCTTGCAAGTGGACAGTGGGGTCAGTCAGTGAGGGACGCAACACGTCCTTATTTGAATTTGAACCTAGTGGCTAGGGGAGGAGGGCCGTGTGGCCAAGGAAAACCTTCTGGATTGAGGGGCGAGTGGACTGATGTAAGGTTTGGACACTTTGGTGGTAGGGGTTATAATAGGGCCCATTTGGCTAAAGGCCTAGTAGTGGTAAAGCCAGATAGTTATAAAGGGTATATGGGCCAAACTAAGGGGCAGTTGGGCTAGATGCAAACTCAGGGGGAAAGACCTCGGCTCTTTCAGGGCAAGGGGGGTAAGAGATTCGGGCCTTGCAGAGGCCCAAAGCAAGGGGCTAGAACCTAGATTGTGCCGTAGCAGAGAAGGGGTTGAAAAGGAGGGATGTGAGGGAGGGTAATCTCATTTCATCTTTGAGGAGTTGGCTGGGGAAGTTCGACAGAGGGAGATAGGGGATGGAGAGGAAGCACCGAAGCAGTGAACTGTGTTGAGATTCAATAAGACAACTATGGAAGATGCTGCAGGTCCTAGAAGTTTCAATTAGACTCCGGAGCAGCAGGCAGAAGAGTGAGGTGAGGATCAACAGTCAGAATGTTGGAATCTGATCGAAGCAGTATTCCAGATGAGTGTGAGTTCTTTCAATATCTGGAGAAAAGCTTTTGCAGGGGGCAATTTCAGTTCTCAGAAGGGGTGGAAAAGGGGGGCTCCTTTGCTGTAGAGGAAGCACTGGGAGGAATGCCTTGGAGTGAGAGGGTTGCAGGGGAGGGTCGGGATGCAGACATAGTTCAGAGAAGGGAGATGGTATGGTTTTGAGATAACATTGGCAGCAGGAAGACTTGGTTGAGTGTGGTCCCTTAGTGGTGGTGTGGCCAGAGGGTTAGTCAAGGGGTATGACACAGATGGGGGAGGTGTTCATCAAGGAATCACTGAAATTACATTGAGTGGTGACGTCAAAGTGGGTGCTGAGAAGGATGGGGAAGGTTAGTCTGATTTTAGGGGTACCTTGCACTGGTTTCGAAGAACGTATGATGAGTTTGTTAAGAGAAATCATCATGTGCAATGGTCAGCCAAGGATTTGCGAGAACAGAGATTCAGAGTCGAGCAAAGAGGAAAAATCAATAAAGAAACTGAGAGTTATGAAAGAGCAATCTTGTTGAGTGAATTACGAGGGACAGAAGCAACTGGAGGGGATAGAGGTAGGGCAGGGTGAGTTATTGAGATTGGGTGCTCCATGAATTTTAAAATCCTTTCTTGGAATGTGCGAGGGTTAAATGACCTAGATAAGAGAACTGTGATCAAGGGAGTGATAAAGGAGGGGCATCCTGATCTGGTTTGCATCCAGGAAACGAAGGTGTAAGGGTTGGGATGGGGTTGGGTGAGATTCCATCTGGGGCTCTAGTTGGGTTAAATGGACAACTTTGGATGCCAGGGAACTCCGGGTGGAATCTTAATTGCTTGGGACTCTAGAAGGGCCAAGTGCATTGATCTGATTACGGGAGACTTTTCTGTCTCTAATAAGTTCGGCATGGTCAAACAATCTTTTCAGTGGATTTTTTATGGGGTGCATGGTCCAGTGGTGGACAATGTGAGGGGCAGGTTGTGGGAGGAGCTGAAGCATAACCCCTCGGTTTGGCAAGACCCTTGGTGCATTGGAGGGCACTTCAACGAGGTTCGTTCTCCAGCCGACAGGTTTGGAGGTGACAAGTTAACAATAGGGATGCGTGAGGTTAATGATTTCATCAATTGTTAGAGGTTGGTAAGGTTCTGTCACGACCCACACCTCACATAGGATGGAGTTATGGTTCATGACCGACAACCGAGGCCTTATACAGAATCGAATGGGTTATATAATGGATAGTTTATTAATATAGCGGAAGCGTAACATTTTTGACCTGTCAAGTTCACATCAAACTCATACCAACCACATTCGATCAGAGCAATTCTAAGTTTAATATCAAACTCACACTTGCAAAATTTATTACAAGTCATTTACATCTACAACTGACCAACACACAAAAATAGCCATTGTATATATACAGAAGCCTACATAGGTTCAAAAGAGATATTTGCAAGTTCTGCTACACAATTTTACAAACTTTTATTCCTTAAGTTTCCTCTCCATCTTAAGCTTCATTACCTGAAAAATTGGTTGGCAAATGGGGTGAGTTAACAAAGCTCAATGAATAATACCAATGCCCTGTCATGGGTTTTTATAGCAAAAGAAACTTTAAATAAAACCATGGATATCAAGCATTACTAAAACAATTCAAATGCATTTTCAGAAACGGAATTGCTATTTAAACTTTTGAATAGCAATAAGTAGCCTAATAGAGCTCATAACAGATATCAAATATTATTTAGTATGCCCAATACAACGGTCGGAATGGAAAAATCCGCGTCGACTCGAATTCTGAACGGAATGTCATATATAATGTCAGTCACTTATAGTGACACTGGAGAAATCTCTGGCGTACTTACAGGGCCTACCGGCTCTTGGTCCCCTGGTAAGGACATAGTAAAAGGGGCTCGTGTAATGACATCTACAGAAACACATTCTAAATTATGTGATTATCCATGGATTTGCAAATCTATTTATCAAACATACTTATAAAATGTACTTCAATTTCATCAATAGAGAATATAGTATAGTGCTTTGCTTGTTAAAACACATAATAACATGTTTAACAATATCGCATTCAATTCACCATTTTAGGGAATCCGATTACTCACCTTGTGCTCTTAAAGCACTCGTTGATTCTCTCTCTCTCTCCTAAGGAACCCTACATACATATATTTCATATTAGAACCATATTTGAGTGTAATGTAACATTATTTAGTTATGCTTGTTCCATTATAGTTCAAACAACATAATCTAGGATTATGATAAAATTCCTCACATTCTAATTCCATTGGAGCGTCCTTTGACACTTGTTGGAATTCATTTACATCAAATATAAAGTTTTTTAAACAATTGGGACAGTAGCTGCACCATCCCCATTTACTCTGCTTGTAAGCTTCATTTTTAACTCCAAGTGTTGATCGTTTCAACACTTATATCTAACATCTTGAATCATCATTTAGACAAATCATTTAACTTTAATTAAGGTGTTTTCCTTTAATTTCTAGCAGCATTTTTCCTTACCATTTCTCTCATTTAGAGTCCATTTGATAATTTAATCATGCTAATTATAACCTATGTAGTGCTAGGATTGTTTTAACACCATTAATCATTAGCCAATTAGTTTAATCAACACTCATTAATCATGATGCATCCTTCTATATCATATTTGTTGCTCTTGTATCCATGTAATTACTATTCTATGCAAAACTTGTTAGGACTTCCAGACTAGTTTAGAATTTCATTCAATTCTTAATTGAATTTGAGTTCTTAGTCATCTTTAAATGTTTTTTTTCCAATTAAATTAAAGAATAAGAGATTAGGACTAGAATTCATACTTTGATTGTTCAGGTATTCAATCTTTAGGTTAGTCGTCTTTAAGCTTCTTTCTTTTTCCTTCTTGTTTTCTTGTTTTCTCTACTTTCTTCCTTGCTTTATTATTTTGTCCAACACATTTTAGAGAGCTTCTTGCTTGTCTCTACAATTTATTTTGTAAGGCATAATAGATACAAACATGTATCTATATGTGGGCTAGGTGTCACCTTGTGAACTCCTACATATTTGAAGTGTCTTGCTCTTATTAGTTCTATATTTCTTCTCTCTTACTAATTTAATTTTTTTGTCCCTTTTATGTATATATATATATATATATATATTATATGCATAATACATACATATATATATATATATAGATAAATATAGATAGACAAATCTCTACACAAGCTCCTCAAGAATAGTCAACAATGGTGGGTTAGATATTCCAAATTGTGGGTCCCTTGCCCATGTGAACAATTGTCTTTCTTACCTTTCTCTAATTTAAATTAACTTGGATAATTATAAGGCTTAGGTTATAACCTAGGATTAGTACAAGTCTGTTTCATTTAAACACCCTAATTAACCCAATTAGGATTAACTTAATTCACTAATCATGTATTAAGATTACTAATTAAACATAATTAGTTTAGATATAGCAATTTTTAAGAACCTTCCAATAACCTATCACAAACTAGGTTAGTTTAGTTAAGTATGCTCTAATTATGCTTAACCTTAGAACAAGGATTAACCTAATTAATTATGTTTTAGCTCAAGAATCATTTTAAAAGCCTACTAGAAATATCGTTTTGTTCCTAATTTCTCTTATTAAGGATTTTAATTATTGCCTCACTATTCATACTAGTAAACCCATCACTTTGAATCACACAGTCATGCTTAAAGCATACTCTAATCCACACTTTATCATTACTTGAAGTGGATTCATATATAGCAATAAAGTATAATAAAAGTAATAAGATGTAGGATATTACAGGTTCTCGCTAGAAGAGGGGAGGTTCACCTGGACTAGTGGTTATTAGAAGCCCTCCATGTCATGGCTTGATAGATTTTTGGTTTCAACTACATGGGAGGAAGAATTCCCTGGAATCTCTCAGGAGTGTTTGCCAAGACCTTGCTTGGACCATCACCCAATCTTGTTATGTTGTGGTGATTTCAGTACAGGTGGAAGCCCCTTTAGGTTTGAAAATATGTGGTTGGAGGTGGAAGGGTTCACAGACTTAGTGGCTCGATTGTGGCAGAGCTATGTATTGAATGGGACTCCAAGCTTTTGTATTGCCAAGAAGCTAAAGCTGCTTAAGGAAGACTTAAAGAAGTGGAAGAGGGAAGTTTTTGGTAACATTAAGGTTAAGAAACAAGAAATTTTGCAGCTGCTTCTGGAGCTGGACTAGGAAGTGCAGAAAGGCCCTTTGGCAGAAGATAGAAGGATTGAAATAGAAGGTTTAAAGGGAAAGTATGACATGATTATGAAGTCTGAAGAAATCTTGTGGAGACAAGAGTCTTGGGTCCTTTGGTTGAAAGAAGGGGACCGCAACATCGGGTGGCTTCGGCTCATTATAGGAGGAATAGAATTTCAGCTATAACAGTCTTAGATAGATATTGAAAAGGGTTATGATCGTGTCAATTGGGGGTTTCTTAGGTGTATGTTGAGGAGGATGGGTTTTGGGGAGACTTGGAGGAGATGGATGATGACTTGTGTGGGGATGGTCTCTCTTTCAGTTTTAGTGAATGGCTCCTCGGCTGGCTTCTTTTGGACTTTGAGGGGTTTAAGACAAGGGGACCCACTCTCCCCCTTTTGGACTTTGAGGGCTGGAGGAAGTGGGCTTGCTGAATGGTTTGTCAGTGATGAATAGAAGTGGCAGCAAGGTTGATATCTCCCATCTTTTGTTTGCAGACAACACTGTCATTTTCCGTGAGCCTTCTGTGCGGCAACTTAGATTCATCAGGTGTATTTTGGTTTGCTTCGAGGTAGTGTCAAGCTTGAGGATCAATCTTGCCAAGAGTTTTCTTATTCTTATTGGGGAGGTGAGGGACGTGGAGGTTCTTGCGAGCACCTTGGGATGTAGAGTGGGGTCTTTTCCCGTGACTTATTTGGAGCTTACTTTAGGAGCATCTCCTACATCCTGTGCAATTTGGGATCTAGTGGTGGAAAGGTTCCAAAGGAAATTAGCAGATTGGAAGGGCTAGATACTTTCAAAGGGATGGAGGCTTACCCTAGTGAAGAGTACCCTGGGCAATCTTCCTACATATTTCATCCATGTGTTTCCTGTTCCAGCCACGGTGAGTAAGAGGCTAGAAAAGATTCAATGAGAATTTTTGTGGGGTCATGAGGGTAACATTAGGAGGATGCATTTGGTCCGTTAGGATAAGGTGAGGAAGCTGGTTTCTTTAGGCGGTTAGGAGCAAAGGACTTGAAGAGCTTCAATAAGGCGCTTGTTGGCAAATGGTTATGGAGATTAGGGTGGAGAGGCCCGGGTGTTGTGGAGGGAGGCTATTGCGACTAAATGTGGGTGTGGGGAGGGAGACTAGAAGTCAGGGGTAGAGGGGCCTTGGGGTTGCGGGTTATGGGGGACTGTTATGGGAGTGTGGTGGGAGTTCTGGCAGAGGGTGAGTTTTGTAGTGGGAACGAGTTCTCGGGTTAAGTTTTGGGACCATGCTTGGAGTGGGGATGAGCCATCGAGGGTACTTTTTCCTGATTTGTATAATTCGGCCCATAATTAGGGGGGCTTGGGCGAGAGAGTGTTGGGACTCGGGAGAGGTTGGGGGGTGAGATGGTTTGGAGTCTGAGGTTTAGGACAAAGTTTTTTGACTGGGAATTGGAGGAGGTGGGTTTGTTCCTTTCTCATATTCAAAGGGTGAGGATAAGGGAGGGGAGGGAGGATGCTGTGGTGTGGGAGCCAGATAGAGATTCTTTTTCTGTCCAAACTTTCTACAGGAGCATGGTTGGTTTTGCTGATCTGCATTTTCCTTGGAGATTAATTTGGCATTTGGGGGGCCCCTCTTAGAGCTTCTTTCTTTGCTTGGGAGGCTTCGTGAAAGGCCATTTTGACAAACGAAAATTTGAAGAAAAGAAGCTTTCACATGGCAAGCAGATGTTACTTGTGCAAGAAAGAGGTAGAGAGGGTGGATGATGTGCTTATCCATTGTCCAATGGCACGAAAAGGCTGGGTTTTGAAACATGCTTCCCTATGTCTTATGTGGAGCATTTGGAAAGAGAGAAACAGTCGTGTCTTTGAGGGGGTATGTCCCTCAAGGATAACTTTATGAGATTATTATATTTTTTGGGCCAATGCGGCTTTTCGTGTAAATGCTTCAGCTATAGTTGATTGTTTGGGGTTGTTAAGACCTTTGTAAGTTTATTTAGGTTGTATGGGTTTGCCCCCCTTGGGCACCTTAATGTCATATCTTATCAAAAAAAAGAAGCGAAGGTTCTTAAGGTTCCTATTGGGTTTTAATTTCTTAGAAATTGTTATTAGACTAAGGATGGTAAGAGATTCAAAAATTGAGACTTTAGATAATTCAATTCTAAATAATAATGATACCTAGTATGTTTGCCCAAACATGACATCTACTTAGTCAAAATCCTTATGTTCTATAGTCAGGTTGACCTTTTCTTCCTAGGAGTACTTTTGGGCTATTCCAATAAATCTAGAGACCTTATAAATACTGTATTCAAGTTAAGTTATAGGTCCCAAAGTCTTTCTAAGATCATATTGAGCGAAGTGTTCAATCAAATGAAGTAACTTTATCAAAGGTAACTCAAACACTCACTCACCTCTTCGATCCAACATCTTCATGCTCTTTGCACTTTCTTTTTCTTCAATCTTTTAACTTGAGCTTGAGCTTGATCTTCTTTGACATTAGGTTTATCATTAAACCATCTCATTATACCTTGTTGTTTTTTAGGAGTGAAGTATGCCTTAAGAGCTTCCTTTTGATCTTGATACTTCATAGTTCATGCTCTAATTTGCTTCTTTTGAGCTTCATGCTTTATAGTTGATGCTCCACTTGCTCCTTTGTTCCTTGTGTACCTTGGTTTGCATATCTCACTCAATTTTAACCTATTAGTATACATCATCAATTTTTTTTCTACCCTTGGGTAGAAATTTTGAGCTAATGCAGCACACGGCAGCACATGAAAGCAAATTTGTGAAAGCAATTTTTTGCAGGCTGATTACGTGATTTAGCTGTATAAAAAGTTCTACTTATTTTGAAACAGAGAATATGTTGGTGGAAGAGTGTAGATTGGATTAATCCATTTGAGATGAGATGGGGGTAGTGCATTTATTCAACCTAAAAGATGCATGACAATATACTTTAATGGCAGAAAAGAGAGGGTGATGCGAGGAAGCCACTCTCTGGATGCATTGATGGTGTAGCCTTGAGGAATTCAGGTGCTGAAAGTCAATATACAAGCCCCAAAATTAATCAGGTGCTCCTATGACTAGTTGAGCAAGTGGTAGCTATAAGGGTGGTTCTGAAATGCGTGGAAAGGGAATGGAAATCATGAGATTGGGTGAACTTGGCTGAATTTGAAGATAAAGAGGAGGAAATTTTAGAGCCAATTTATGAGCAATCGGATGATTAAGAAAAGAATGTGGATGTTTTTCCAGTGAAGGGGGAGACTTTGGTAGTATGATGAGTCATGATGACATCTAAGATGGAAGAAAAGGACTGGAGCCTGGAGGTGCCACTATTTTCCGCACACGACTAATGTGGTGGAAAAGTGTGCAATGTAATCCTTGATGGTTGTACTAGCAAGAACATCATTTCTACGGAGGCTGTAGAGTAGTTGAAGTTATTGTCCGAGAAGTATCCTTATTCCTTACCTCTACAAGGTGGCATGGTTTCTGAAAGGGAACGAGGTACCTGTTAGTTCTTGTTGCCTAGTCAAATTTCATATGGGTGATGAATTTGATGACGAGGCTTGGTGTTATGTTGTGCTTATGGATGCATGTCATATTTTCTTTGGAAGGCTATGGTTGTATGACAAAAACATGAATTGGTATACTAGATTACATCATCAAAAGAGGCACTAAAACATTAATGTCTTACCCATTTCAAGAAGACACTGTTACTCCTACTACCAGCAAGGTTAATGGCTTCTGAACAGGGCAAAGGTTTGAAATTGAGAGTAAGGAAACTGGAGTCGTTTATTCAATAATTGGTAGGAGCATGAAGATAGAACAATTCAAGAATATCCACTAGAACATCAACAAATTTTTGTAGAGTTCTTTTTTTTTTTAAATATATTTTTTGATAAGTAAATTACCTCGGGTTTACCACTAACGGGGAGCATTCAACATGCTAATGATTTTGTGCATGGTGCAACTTTACCAAATTTGCCTGCTTACTGAATGCCATCTTGCATAGTGAGCTAAGATGCAAAAGCAGGTAATGGACTTGATTGCTAAGGGCCTTGCGCATGACAATATAAGTCCATGACTCCATGTGATGTCTCAGCTTTAAAGGGATGGTTCTTGGAGGATGTGCACAGATAGTTGAGCTATCTATAAAATTACCGCTTCCAGGTTTGGATAATATTCTTGATATGCTGGTTGGGTTTGAGGTGTTCTCCAAGATTGATTTGCGAAGTGGGTAAAAGTTGAATTCGGATGAGAAGAGGTGATGAATGGAAGATTGATTTATGACACTGGATAGCTCATACGAGTGGTTGGTGATGCCATCTGGACTCTCAAATGCGCCTAGCAACTTCATGCGCGTTATGCCTTATGTACTAAATGGGACTGCTCGTGGTTGTCTGTTTTGATGATTCATTTTCACCAAGTAATGGAGGTAGCCTTTTTAGAGGGAAGAAATATCCTCGATGGAGTTCTTATAGCCAACGAAATTGTTCATTGGTGGAAGAAAAATGGTAAGTCTGGTTTACTGCTCAAGCTTGACTTCGAAAAGGCTTTTTACAGTGTCAATTAGGAATTTTCTTTTTAACATGATGGCAAATTTTGGTTTTGGTCCCAAATGGTTGCGTTGGATAAAGGAGTGCATCTCCATAGCAAGGGTATTGGTTCTAGTGAATAGGTCTCTTTTTGCTGAGTTTGAGCTAGGCAAAGGCTTGCGGCAGGGCGATCCCCTTTCTCCATTTCTTTTTAATTTAGTAGCTGAAGGGCTTAATATTCTATTTAAGAGAGCTAAAAATTTGGGTTTAATCAAGGGCACAACCTTAGGAAGAAAGCAAGTCTAAGTCAGTCATCTTCAATTTGCAGAGGATACCCTTATTTTCTATGAAGCAGATTGGACCGAAATCTACAACATCAGAAGAATTCTAAGGACCTTCGAAATAGCATCAGGTCTGAAATAAACTTTCCCAAGAGCACGATATGTGGTGTGGGTGCCTCTTCTGAATTTGTGAAGGAGGTAGCTTTGGCTTTGAAATGTAAACGCCGGGGGTTGCCACTTAAAGTACCTTGGTCTCCCGCTTGATGCTAACCCCAGATTAAAGAAGACATGGATTCTAGTAATTGACAACTTCAAGAAAAAGTTATTACCTTGGAAGAAAAGATTGTTGTCTTTTGGCGGTAGAATTACTCTCATCAAATTAGTTTTGCAAAGTTTGCCGGTGTTTTATATGTCTCTCCTCCAAATGCCTGTATCAGTTGCCCAAGTAATTGACAGAATGTAGTCTAGTTTTCTTTGGGGGGACAGTGAAACCAGAAGGGAAATCCACCTAGTCAGATGGGACAAGGTCACGATGGGCAAGATTGTTGGTAGCCTTGGAATCCGAAAAGTAAGAGAGTTCAATGCATGCCTTCTTTTGAAATGGTGGTGGAGGTTTGGTATTGAAAAAGAATATTTGTGGAGGAAAATCTTGTGCAGTGAATATCACTTTGTGGGTGTCGATTGTAGTTGGTGATGGCTCTAGAATTTTATTCTGGAAGGATTTGTGGCTTGGTGATGAGCCTTTAACTGCTTCCTTTCCTAGGCTCTTCAATCTTTCAATCCTTAAAGATGGCAAGTTGGTAGATTTTGCTGCTCTGATATCTAATTCGGAGGCTTGGAGCCCTTCGTTTCGTAGGCCTCTTTTCATTTGGGAAGAGGACGAGCTAAATAGGCTCATCAATTTTCTTCATAATGCCCCTCCATCAACAGTGTCCCAGCTCAACAAAATGATTTGGAAAGCTCACAATTCTGGTAAATTTTCTGTTAACACTCTTTATAACTCGTTTGAGTCCTCTCTTGGTCCAAAAATTGAGACTCTCAAACTTTTATGGGAAAATGCCTCCCCCCCCCGGAGTCAAGTTTTTCGGGTGGTTAGATTGGAATAACAGAATCTAATCGGCAGCATAGCTTTTAAATTTGGGGATCCTCTCTGATTCAGCCTCTTGCTCTTGTTTTTTCTGTGGTTGAATCCTCCCATCATGTTCTGCTCTCATGTTGGAATGTTTGGAGGATTTGGTCTGACTGCATTAGTTGGTGGGGCTTATCTTGGGTGGTCCCAAACTCTTTCAAAACTCTTCTTGATTGGTGGTACAGCTTTAAATTTAAGGATCTAAAGAAAGTTATTTGGGAATTCATTCCCATTGCTATTATTTGGACCATTTGGAAACAAAGAAACAGTGTCTTTTCAACAAGGCAGTGCCATGTTGGGAAAAAATCAGTGATCTGGTTAAGGTTAAAGTGGCTTTTTGGGTTAAATTCAAGTTGGGGAGGATGGACTACTCTATCAATGCTATGATATTTCATATTCCTCAGATCACCAATGGATAGCAGACTACTCCCCGCTTGGTATGCTGGCTGCATGCCTTAGTGATATAGTGATTTTTTGGCCGTGCTTTATGCTGGGTCAATTTATGCTGGTTTCCATTCTCTGAGTTTCCGCTTTTCCTTGGCTCTCGGCACAGTTTATGTTACCTTTGAAGTTTAGCTTGATTTAGCTTTAGTTATTCAACCCCTGCTTGTGGTTGTTTGGGTTGGAAGCTTTGGTCTTGTACTCAAAATCCCCAGAGTTTTGGTCTCTTGGTGTAGGGTGTGGTGCTATGGATGATTTGGCTGGTTGCAATGTGCCAACCTAGTCGGGACATTGCTTTCCAGCCCTGATGCTTTTAGCACTTCCCTCCTCTCTTTGTAATCTTTTTTCTTTTTTCTGGAGTCTCTGTATGCACTTCTTGTGCTTCTTTATTTAATAAAAATTCTTCTTTGTTGATCCAAAAAAAAAAAGCAAAAGGAAGTTCGGCCCCAATTTGTAACTATTTGTTATAGCTGCTTGTTTCCCTGCTATTTATGTTTTTGTTTCTTACTTTTGTTTAGACACTGCTAGTGTCTTAGTCTCTTTATGAAAGTCATGTCTTTTATTTTAAAAAGTCAAGTCAGTCACTTAAGTAAAGGTTAGTATGGTCTTTTGTTTTTTTGGGGGGAAACACTAAGGAGTTTCTGTGGCTATAAATATGAGCTTAATGGAGGCTGTTGTATCTCTTTTGCTGGTCCTTATAAAAACTCAAAAAAACCTATTCTTGGGCTGTTTGACACTTTTACCCTAGAACCTTGGCTATTTCAACTTCGTTTATTTCTCTGTGTGGCTATTTTTTCTTTGTTTATTTTGCTGAAATCCCCAAAATGTGTAGTTTTGCTCTCTGTAGCAACAAGGTTGCTGACTTTCACCTTCTTGCTGCATCAATTAAAGCTTTGACATTTAACATTTTCATAGCAACCAAACAGAGAAAAGATCATTTATTTGTTCTAGTTAGTTCTGGGCAACAGAGTTATATAATATTCATGTGTCAAAGCAATAAAATTATATAATTTAATGTAGCAAGGAAACACACATACAGCTTTTTAATCAGTTTGTGATATTTAATTTTCATGTATCATTGCTTTTGATTCAAGTTCTGAATGAATATTGTCTTTCGGATGTAGCAATTCTATGAGTTGATGTCAAGCAAAGCACGGCCGAAGTTGAAAAGTCCATCATGGTCGTCTTCACAAGAGGGAGACCTAGGTCAGCGACTCAAAGCAAAGCTTAATGCTGCTGAGCAGAAAAGGTGAATTTTTTTTCTAAGAAGATTG
The DNA here is from genome assembly GCA_008638375.1 of Nyssa sinensis. Classification (NCBI taxonomy): domain Eukaryota; kingdom Viridiplantae; phylum Streptophyta; class Magnoliopsida; order Cornales; family Nyssaceae; genus Nyssa; species Nyssa sinensis. Next base: position 33,099,661 of record CM018038.1, read on the forward strand.
TTCTTGTCACTAAAAGTGATGGGGATCAAGAAGGACTTCATGTTCCATTTATATTTGATCCTGGAGGATATATATTGTTATGTAATTTTAATTTTATTTAATTTATATTTTCATATTTAGGATTTGTTTGAGTTGATATAGGATATGTTTTAGTTCCTTAATTATTGGATTTGAGCAAGTACTTTCTATCTTAGATAAATTTGAGTGTGAGCATCCCGAGCGAGCATTTGATCCCATGCATGTGGAAATAACGCAAGTTTCTCAAGATTTATTGGAGCCAAAATTTATTACACCATCAGTGTCACTAGTGTCAACCCAAGAGTCCATTTGCACTAGTTCACTTGATTCTATTCCTGTATCAGACCGATTGTGTTGCATCTGTATCTGTACTACATTCCTCCACAAATTTTCCATCTAAATCCGTTGGTAAATTTTCTGCTCTTATTGCATTTGGACCTAATGCTTATTTACTTGACATACTATTAGATTTAAATCTAAGTTCAATTTTCATTATGGAGGAAATGCTATCTAATTAGGGTCCTTTGGAGCCTTCTATGTTTCTTGATGGTCTTCGTGTAGGTGGTGTTGTTATTTCTCTGCTATCAGTTCCGATGCCATCACCACTCCAACAACAAACCATAGCTCATGTGGAGTTTGTTCTTATGAGTCAAGTTGAAGATTCTTTCGTTGTTGATTTTCGTCGTTTATGTGGAGAGTGTTGTTCCACTGGCACTTGTTGCTACCATGATGTTTTTCATCTTTCACTGCCGTTCTTCAATTCTAACTCGCTGAAGTCGAGTTCTTTTTAGTCAGGGAGAAATGATGGGGATCAAGAAGGACTTCATGGTCCATTTATATTTGATCCGGGAGGATATATATTGTTATGTAATTTTATTTTTATTTAATATATATTTTGATATTTAGGATTTGTTTGAGTCGATATAGGATATGTTTTAGTTCCTTAATTATAGGATTTGATTACTTTGAGTTTTCCTATATAAGGGATAGGTTGTATTGGATAGACTTAGAATTTGATTATTGATATTGAATACAGTGCTTTTCTCTTGTTTTTCTGATCTCTTCTATCTTTCTTCTCTTCTTTAATCTATTCCTTCCGGTTCTACATCAAAAAGTTAATGAGGTCGTTATAAAAGAGTATTGAAGCTCAGTGCATGTCTTGTGAAAAATATGATAAATATAAGGGCAAAAATGAAACAAAAAATAGATAAAGAAAGAAATAAATTAGAAAGTGGAAAACAAAAATAAGCAAGTTCTTAGGAATCAAAATCACGAAATGGGCTCTTAAATCTATTTTTTTCTTCACACATCGTAGATTTCCAGTGCAACTAAACTGAGTTTTTCCCTGCTGCCTCTGCTTTTTTTTGAGTAAGTTTAATATAGGAGCCTCAGTTGGAATCCCTTGATATAGTGGAATCTACATCAGGAAACACTAAGATTGATTTAATAATCCATGGTATATACAAGTATTCTGCATGATGGTTATTTTTATGTTGGTTAATGTTGTGTTGCTTCATTTGCACCCATTTGTCTTCTTAATTACTCCACAATTCCATCTAATTTGCAACATCATTTTTTCTCATGTTATTAAGTTTTCTTTGCATTCAGATTCTTTAGCTGATGCTATAGAATGTGGATAATTCAATTTATCTTTTGACTTACTTGTCTTGCTGATTTCAGTTCTTTATCCTTTAGGTGACCCAAATTATAATGAAAGATTGCATGTTCCATATATGATATTGTGCAAAAGCAAGAATTTGTCTGACCAAGTGCATATCGTTTTCAATTTGAAGTATAAATTATATTTCTCTTAGTGCTTATTGGCTTCTTATTCATAATCATGTCAAAGGTTGAGCATTCTCGCAAAGGTTCAGAAGCGTTTAGCCAGGTTGGATGAGCTGCGGCAAGCAGCTAAAATTGGAGTAGAAACGCGTTTTGAGAAGGAACGCGATGAGCTCGGCACGAAGGTGGAATCACGGGTTCGGCAAGCAGAGGCAAACCGGTTGCTTCTCCTGACAGCTCATAGGCAACGGAGCGCTGTAAAGAAAGAGCAGACAGCTCAGTCATTGATGCAGAGGCTGATTCAGGAGAGCAAGTATAAGGAGTGTGTGAGTGCTGCAATTCACCGAAAGCGTGCAGCTGCTGAGAAGAAACGGTCCGGATTGTTGGAAGCGGAGAAGTCAAGGGCACGTTCAAGGGCATTGCTTGTACGGAAGATAGCTAATTCTGTCTATAGTCAACGGGAGATTGAGAGGAGGAGATTGAAGGACCAATTGGAAGATCGGCTTCAAAGGGTGTGTTTGTGACTTTGTGTTTTGAGTAAAGAAGCATCTTTCATGAAATGCATATTTTGGCCGTGCTAATTTTCCTATTGCTGTTACTATTTTTCTCTTTTTTTAAATTAATATTTTTTATATTTTATTTTATTGATTTATTTAATATGATTAGGCTAAGAAGCTAAGAGCAGAGTATTTGAGGCAGAGAGGAAGTTTGCGTAGTAGAATTCGTGCCAATTCAAATGTATTGGTTGAACAGGGGGAATTTTTATCAAGAAAGCTGGCAAGGTAAAAAAGCTGCTCTGATTTTTTAATAATAATCTATTAATTCACTTTCTGAAGTTTTTTTTTTTTTCTTCTTTTTAGTCAAAATCATAATAATATCTGTCTAATTATCTATACTACATGAAAAAGTGTGAGGTTGCAAAGCCAATGTTAAAACAAGGGCTCAATTCCCAAAAGAACTCCCCTGCCACTGGAGTCCAGTAAACATTATTTGCACCTGCAGCTGCGGAGGAGAGTTGATCTTGAAATTAATGTCCCTTTTTTTTTTTTTTTTCCCCTTTTTACTGAGTAAGTAGTTTAGTATCAAGTTGTCATTGCAAATTTATATGGCAAAATTTTGGATAAATTGAAATAAATTTCTGATGGGGTTTTAATTTCCCCAAGGACCTCATTGATTTATGAGTTGGTCTTGACTTAACTGCCACCTGAGATTTTTATTTTGAGAACTAAACATTGTTCAATTGATCTTCAATGGGTAGTGTTTCCCTTGATAAGCCATTTCAATTGACAAATCCCTTGTCAATTTTGCAGCAGATTCTACAACAACGAAAGATTTAGAGAAGGGTTTTACCAGGTTTCTTCACCAAAAATAGAATGGACGGTTGAAGATTTAATTTTGGGTATTTATATTCCATTAATAGCATGACTGTAAGATTTATTTGAAGCAGTCAGTTTAAACTTCCATTTGTGGGTTAGACTGCTTTTTTCTTTTTGAAGAATTTTTAAGTAATTTGAAGACAATAAATATGATGCGGTAATTTGTACTGATTATACCCAATTTATATTGTACATGCTGGTGTAAGTGAGGAATGGGGGGTTTGCGAAGAGCCTTCCACCCAAGATGACCAAAGGACAGGTGGAGTGAGTAAGGGGATACAAGATCGGTGGAGAAGAGGGATGGGTGAGAGGTCAGGACAAGTGAGGTCAGTCGACGGTTATCTATTACGACAAAGAGTAATAAACAGTCCTTTTCTGAGGACGAATCTTCTACCCCTTTCCCTTTTGGGGAAGGGCGCTATTTATAGGCATCTCGAGTGTACGACGATTAGGGTTCCCGTTATTCGCGCTTGCCATGACATATGTCCTTTCCTCATTAGCCTGGGTACTTGATAGGAAGATTGCCTAATCAGTCAATACCGAGCCCTCTCACCAGCCTCCAATACACTAAATCCCATATTCCCGAGGTGGGTTACAGCCCGGTGTGTCACAGTTCGCATCAGATTGCACCGCGGGTCATGACCAGGTCACACATAGGAGCAGGACCAAGATTGCGGGACTGGGTGTGACCCATCTCGGCTTGGAGGATTACCACAACCGTAGGGTTAGAGCACGGCGCATCTTCGGAGCGTACCAAAGCTGGTTTGAGGACATCACCTTCGAGTGGATGCCTCACGACTATTGTCTAGTCACCGCCTCGGACTAGCACCGACGGGTCCATTCGGCTCCCCTTGGCATTTGGTTTTGAGAACCTCGACAAGTTGTTCTTCTGGAGATCCCCTCGTCCGTGATGCCCATTTTTGGTTGCTTTAGTAATTGCTTCGGTGGTGATATTTCGACACTGCCGCCTCGGCTATTTCGGCGGATTGGATTGCCTCGGAAGTGGTGTTACACTTCCTCGGATATTTTTGCGGATTTGTTACCTCGGACGTAGTCTTGCAACTAGATGTTAGGGCGTTGGGAGCTCCGCACTTAAATTAGTATTTTGGGAATGTCAGGACCAATAGTTGGTCAATCTTTTTGTACTATTCTATTTTGGAAAAATTATGTAATTAAGTCCCTAAGGACAATTACCATGCAATATGTTTAACTTTTAAAAATTTAGCAAGCTTTGTATGTCTGTTAATTGTACCGTTCTGTGAGTGGCAGTTCTAGGTAGATGTGTGGAAAGAAAGGAAAAAAAAAAAGAGTTTTCATGCTTCCGCAAATTATATTCAAGGCCGCACCACCGTCCGACACCGTCGCTTTTGGTCCACCCGCAGGCTCCTAGGCTGAAGGGTGGCGGTCGCGTCCCCGAAATCGGCATAGGCCAACTGCCGCCCAACCCCTCCCTCCCTCTCTCCCTCTTCCCTTCCCACTCTCTCTCTCCCTCCCCCTCTCTTGCCCACCACCCCCGCTACTTTCCCTCTCAGACGGCAACTACCCCCTCCCTCTCCCCTCGTCACCCCTCTCCAGCACCACAATGCCCATGGTCTCCGGTGAGCATCAACATCAATGGCCACCGCTGAACCTATCTCAACCTCCATTGTCAAATCACAAAATTTCATCAAAAAAAATTAATTTACATAACGTTGAGCAATAAAAAACGTTCAACAAATTCAAACACTGGCGATAACCTTCGAATTAAGGAAGACTCTGAAGGTGTTAATTCGTTTTGATTTTGGGTTTGATTTGTTTTGATTTTGCATTCTTGATATTTGTATTTTGATATTAGGGTTTTTGATTGAATGATGTTAGGATTACGAGTCAATTTGTATGTTGGCAAATCCTGTTTAACAAAACTAGAGTTGTATTGTATCTAAGTCCATGAGTGTCATGTACTCAAGTCTTGTGGGCGAGCATCCGAGTAGATTTACATTGTTGGACACATAAAGGTAGTAAAAAAGTAAATGGATGGCACACATTGTTTTTATAAAATGCTTTCAAATTCATTGGAGTGTGTTTAACACCATCTTGATTTAATTGACACATGTTTTTAAGTGATAAAAATGTTTTATTAAGTGTAAGGTATCAATACAATCAAGATAGATCTTATTTGGATTGAGTAGAACACAATCTGTTCAAAACCATGAAGTTCGAACGACCTAGGCATCCAACTCCATAAGCTACTTTGTGCGATCGTGTTTGATTGGCCGTTCAAACAACCTTGGAGGTCATTTGAACGACCTAGGGGTCAAACTCGAGAATGAATTCGTTTGACCTCATTTGATAAGTCGTTCGAACGACCTATGTGCAGTAGGGTTTCCTAATACGTTTTAAACACTGTTTTTCTGCATTAAACCCTACATATTTAAGGGGCCTGTTTTACACGAAAATCAAGACTTCTTGTTTCAACTTTGAGAGAAGAAATTCTTATTTTGCAAAGAGCTTTGGGTGAATGAATATCATTGAAAATCACCTAGAGATTCAGCCTCTTATCATCAAGAACCCAACTAGTGCATCATCAAGCAATCTTGGTAGAAGTGCAAGTGCAAAGGATGTTGGCTTGTGCAATCGGTGGAGTTCGAGGTAACGAGGATTCATTGTTGTGGTTGTGTTTGGATCCCTTCGTGGATTCGAAGGCAGTGTAGCTGTGAAGAACGCTTGTGGAATCAAGTTCAAAGGAAGATCAGAACAAGGTTGGCAAGGCTTGAGGTAAAAAGTCGTGCGAGTCAATTTGGAGTGGATTTAGTGCTAGTCTGAATAAGGTCCTATGGTTTTCTCACATCAAGTTTCCACTTAAAAAAATCTTGTGTGTTCTCTCTTGTGTGGATGCTTTTGATCATTATTCATTTATTGCTATTACACACATGTGAACCATAAGAGTTGCACTAAATGAAAGATTTGCACTAAATCAAAGTGAAAACACAATCATTCAAATTAAAATTGACCAATAAATTCAATTGTTGAGTTGATAGACCAATTCACTCCCCCCCCCCCCCCCCCCCCCTTTTTCTCTAGGTCTATATCTCGCTATCTAGATCATACTAGAGCCTCTCAAATGGTGGTGTTTGTAACTATTGTGGTGGTGGTGTGGTCTGAGAGAAGGGGAAGAAAGTGAGAGAGAGGTATGAAATTTAGAGATGGAGTAGTAGCATAAAATGGGATGATGGAGAGAGTGAATTCTCACAGAGGGGGAGGTGAGAGATGAATGAGGGTAAGGGTTTTTGATTGAATGGTGGTGGTAGTAACTTTTGTGGTGTGGCCTGAAAGAGAGGTGCAAGGGGAAGAGAAGTGAGAGAAGTATGAAATTTAGAGATGGAGGAGTAGCAGAAAATGGGATGAGAGAGAGCGTGACTTTGCACAATGTGATAGGTGAGAGATGAAGGTAAGGGTATTTGATTGAATGGTGGTGGTAGTTACTGTTGTGGTGGTGGTGTTGTGGTCTGAGAGAGAGGGGTAAGGAGAAGAGAAGTGAGAGAGGTATGGAATTTAGAGATGGGGGAGTAGCAGAAAATGGGATGATGGAGAGAGTGAGTTCACACAGAGGGAGAGGTGTGAGATGAGGGTATTTCTGTCGGTTCACTCTTGAGATGCAGTGGACGTGTACTTAGATGGAGTGCCAATTTCGCTGCCCCAGATGTTATCTACATTTAAATTTCGATCTCCTACTTTTACCATGTGCACAACGTTTTGCGTATCAAAGTAAAAAAAAAAAAAATTCCATGTGCAATGTGCATGTGGGATAACAAGTATTGCAAAATAAATGGAGAACAAAGGTCTAGTAGAGATATCTTTATAGAGCACAAAGAAAAAATAAAAATTGTAATTACTTATTGTAGGACATAATTTGACCCTGCTACAGGGATAGAATGGTCCTATGTTACACTCTGGTGCAACTGTACTCCTTGAAGCCAATAATCACTTTATGAGCATGCAGACCAGTAATTCTAGTAACACCATTAGTTATCTGTCCTAAACAATGTTTCTTTTCTAGAAATTATACCGGGCTTCTGGAAGGCAGCATGAGCTTTTCTTTCCCAATTAAAATTGGAAAGTGAAACTTAAAAGAGTAATATAAGTTGGGAGGAAGCTACCAACATATCCTTGATATATGAAGAGGAAAGACAGATATTAATAGACGACAACCTAGGTTTCTTTATCTATAGAACTGAATTATGAGGGAAATTGGTGCGCAGAGGAACTAAAATTAGGGGAATTGACAAATTGGGTCAGGTTTGTGAAAAAAAAAAACTCTGAACCTTGTGTGGTTTGGAGATTAGTTGATTGAAGAGTGCAAGCACTGTTGTAGCAGAAACGAATCCATAAATAAGAAAGAAATGGAGAGAAAGAGATAGAATAACACACGATATGAATACTTGATATCCGTGCTCAAATCTATAGAAGAGTTTTACACTTATAATCAAGGAAATCATTCATCCAATTTTAATTCAGTTATAAATGAATCCCTAAATGAGAAAGAAATGGAGAGAAAGAGATAGAATATTACATGATATGAAGCCTTGATATCCATGCTGAAATCTATAGAAGAGTTTTACACTTCTAACCAAGGAAATCATTCATCCAATTTTAATTCAGTTATGAACGAATCCCTAAATGAGAAAGAAATGGAGAGAAAGAGATAGAGTATTACATGATATGAAGACTTGATATCCATGCTCAAATCTATAGAAGAGTTTTACACTTATAATCAAGGAAATCATTCATCCAATTTTAATTCCGTTTTACGATACGGGCCATTGCTAGCAATTCCTATAGATGCACAGAAACCATCTAGAAATTGGCTCACTCAATATTGTAACCAAATAGGACCTGCATCAAAATGGAAAATTTCTAAGCTACTCATAATCTGGGTTGCAAGTTGCAACCCAAGAAAAGACTACTAACACAAGTCTAAAAAGAACACTTAGAATTTATAAACTCAACCAAAATAGAAACTTTAGAATGTATGAAGCTTTGAAGATAAAAATTTCTGAAATTCCTTAAAACGATCCTAGCCATAAATAAGAATAAAACACCATAATATGTAAACTTCTAAGATACCACGATACTAGAGCTAATGACACACGTAATGCTTATAAACTTGTTTTTGTATTCTTGTCACTTGTGCATTATTCCCATGGATAAATTTTCGGCCTCAAACACAAACCAAAGCTTGAGGTAGGCAACAAGCTAAGTGGAGCTCATCCTGCATCTTGCCATTATTCTATGGGCCCAAGCATATGGTGACATATTTAGAATAAGTTGGATCTTGATGCTTCTTGCATTCTTGTATGGTGAACTTGAATGCTGTGCCACAAGATCTTTTTCTTAAAAGAAGCAACTTCTTTTAACTCTACAAAGAACTGAAATTATTTTAATAGTCCAATAAAATCATAGTCTTGCAATTCAAATTTTATGAGAATTGATGAAATAATCTGTTTTTTTTTTCTTATCAAAATTATAGACTTCAGACTTTTTCTCGATCACTTGATGATGCAAAACCTATGGAACTAATGAGGCATGTAGCTGTTATAGACTTATTTTCTCTTGTTACTTATTTATATATTTTGGAAATTATACACATTTATATTTATATGTATATCATTTGCCCAAAAGGCAGTGATGGGCTAGTGAGAGGCATAGTTGATCCCCATAAGTTTGCAACTGGGCAATGATTAAGTGGGCACTTCCTTGCCTTGCATACCACTTTCTTTTCTTTTTTTTTTTTTTTTTGGGGGGGGGGGGGGGGGGGTGTAGGTACTAGGAATGTGTGGTTTTGTATATGTACTGTGCTGGATGAGCTTCTGAATGAGGGGTAGTTGTCCCCTACAAAAGTTTCAACTAGGCTGTGAAGAAAGAACTGGGTATTTGCTCATCCACTTCCTTGGTCTTGCATGCTACTTGTTCTTATTTTTATTATTTGGAAAATGCATGGGGTGTTCCATGATGGTTTGTCTATCATCTGTACTCGATGAATTAGCCCAGTGCACTGGCTGCTGACATGATATTTGTTTTTATATGGATGACATAGCTTGGAATTCAAATGAACAGATAGCTTTTCCCATTTTATATTCTGTAGAAGTATTTTCTTTCTTGACCCAAATATTATAAAACGGGCACTATAAGAAGCTGAAAATTGTTCCTTTTTCATTTCTTTTTCCCCCCTCCTTGTTTATGTTCTTCTTCTTCTCCTTTTTTCCCCCCATCTTTTTTCCCCTTTCTGGTACAGCAGCAGAAATGTAATGCATTGCATTGCATTTTCAGGTATTGGAGGCAATTTGTGAGACTGAGGGGAACAACTTTTGCCTTGACAAAAGTCTATGTGGCATTAGATATCAATGAAAGATCTGTTAAATTGATGCCGTTTGAAGAGCTCGCTCTTCAGATTGAGTCAGCTGAGACCATTAAGGTTGTAAAAGCTTTACTTGACCGGTTTGAGAGCCGTATAACTTTGAGAGGGGAAGCTACTTGTGCAAGTGATATATCTAGTTTGGAACCCATTGATCATCTTTTAGAACGAGTTGCTTCCCCTCGTCGAAGGGGCAATGTCAGTAATGCTACGAGAAGCAAAGGAGTGAAAAAAGTAGGGTCTAGAAGAGAAGTAGCTCACAGTTCAGATAAATCGTCAAGGTATCCAGTGAGAGTTGTTCTATGTGCTTACATGATATTGGGACACCCGGATGCAGTTTTCAATGGAAAGGGGGAGCATGAGATTGCTCTTGCTGAGTCTGCTGAAAGTTTTGTTCGAGGGTTTGAATTGTTGATTAAGATTATATTAGATGGCCCCATCCGGACTACTCAGGAGGGAACAGCCTCCTCAGTTACAAGTCGAATGACTTTCAGATCTCAGATGGAAGCATTTGATAAAGCATGGTGCTCTTACCTGTATAGGTTTGTGGCGTGGAAGGTTAAGGATGCTAAGTTGTTAGAAGAGGATTTGGTGAGAGCTGCTTGCCAGATGGAGTTGTCCATGATGCAGACTTGCAAGATGACTCCAGGAGATAATGGCGGTCTTTCTCCTGATATGAAAGCTATCCAAAAGCAGGTACCGCATCAATCTTAGTTAATTTTGAAGCAATCTCTTATGGGTAACTTTGTTTTTATTGACTAATGTTTCCTTGGAAATTTCTTGGTGATTGTAGGTGACCGAAGATCAGATGATTTTGAGGGAAAAAATGCAGCATTTAAGTGGTAGTGCTGGGCTTCAACGCATGGAATGTGCTCTGTCTGAGACACGGTCTAGATTTTTTGAAGCCAAGGGGAATGGGAGTTCATTAATAACCCCAGCTGCTTGTAGGTCATCTCCAAGTTTGCCTGGGTCATCAGATGGTCTTGCAGTTTATGGTTCTGATGAAATAAAGAATCTGGATGAAAACCATAATAGGTCAAACTACGTAGTTCATTCTTTGTTCAAGGCAGTTGACTCTTCCCCAGGAAATGAAGTCGATTCTTCTACTTCTAGATGCAGTACAGATGGCCATTCGAGCTCGGATGCAATGTCGGTGTCAGAGAATGAAGTTCTTGTAAATGAAATTGTACATGAGCATCACCATGGTTTTGCTGATAGCTTGGACGTCAGTAATGAAGATAAAGAGAGCATTAAGGTTATTGCATAAGTTCTTGTCTTTCTCATATCACTTTCTCTGTGTATATTGTGTGTACATGTTGTGGGGGTGTATATATATATATATATATATATATATATATATATGGGTGTGTGTGTATATAATAATCTATAAATGGTTCACTAGTGAATGGATTCTAAAGAAGTGTAATTGCTTGCTTCTTCTTGGTCATTGTGCAGGCAAAAGTGAGAGAGACAATGGAAAAGGCTTTCTGGAATGGTATTATGGAATCCATGAAACAAGATGAGCCTGACTACAACTGGGTTCTTAAACTCACGAAGGAAGTCAGGGATGAACTGTGTGAGATATCTCCTTCGAGTTGGAGACAGGAGATTGTCGAAACTATTGATATTGATATTCTCTCACAGGTGGTGAACTTTATCTTTGCTATCAGTCTGCAGTAGTGCAGTGTATACCAATTGTTGCTGTTATCACTATATCATGTCAATCAACTTTCCTTTTGTTTCTTCTTTTTCTCATAGGTGCTGAAGTCTGGAAGTTTAGACATGGATTACCTTGAAAGATCCTAGAGTTTGCATTGCTCACTTTGCAGAAACTTTCTGCTCCAGCTAGTGAGGATGAGGTGAAAATCACTCATCATATGTTGTTACAAGAACTAGGGGAAATTTCTCAAGCTGGAGATAGATCAAATGCATCATTTGCCCTATTAACGATGAAGGGTCTTCGTTTTGTTCTACGGAAGATTCAGGTGTGTTAGCAGCCTTCAGTGTCTCTCTTTTTGTTTCTTCCATAAAATCGTACTGAAATTCAAGTACTTTTGGTATTTTAACTAGAAAGCCATTCGTGGTGTTGGTTCTACCTAGATGGGGTGTTGGGAGCGGTGAACTGGGTAGAAACTAACTTTTGGCATTACTTGTACAAAATCGCCGCCCTTGGGCTCGGACCCCACAGTGATCTTTTACTATTTACACCATGTGATGGCCCCTACTAATGGTATTGTAACTGACAAGTGTGACTGTTAATTGCATTGCATTGCATTATGTGATGTATAGAAGTTTCTCCATTCATTCATATGCATGATATTGTTGAGGAACACTGGGTGGAATTCAGGGTTCAACCTTTTGGTCAAGTTGGCTAGTCCTTTGATAGTCTTCCCTACCGAAGTTCAGGTCAATATTTTCACTTCCGTTGATTTAGGTCTTGATCTTTGCTTTTCTGTGCCAGATTGATAATTGGAGCATTTTGCAGTGCAACAACTTAAGTGCATGTCAAGCTTTGCGCCAGAAGGGGGGGGGGGGGGGGTTTATTAACTTCTCCCCTAAATGACATGGCCTAGAAAGCAGAAAATGCATCCTTCAATGGCACTGTCCATAAACACTATGCATGTCACTTAGTAAACAGGAGAGCCCATTGATTATCCAACAGTTGAATATCTATAATGTGGCCGTGAAAATAGGTTAACTATTGTTAAGAGTGTTTGCTTGTTTTATTATTTTTTCTAAGGGTATTATTGTATATTCTTTTGTGTTAATATATGCAAGAGCAGAAGGAATTAACGAATGTCTAAACCTTTTTCAGTTCTTCTCTTTTCTTTCCCTTTTTTTATTCTTCTTTTAATTCTAAACTCCATAGCATACAAGTTAACTACTATAATATTGGATTTAGGAATAAGAGGAATGTGAAATCACCAACTCATCTAAAAACTTAAGCTGTTAGAGAGGTGTAACATTTTTATTATATTCTCTAACATGCCCTCTCACATGTGGCCAGTTTGAGCCTACACGTGTAAATTCATATTATGGGGGTGATGGTGAGGTTTCAATACAATACCTTTTTACCTGCTCTGATATCATGTGAAGTCACCAATTCATCTAAAAGGTTAAACTATTAGAGACGGTGTAACTTTATTATTATATTCTCTAATAAGGAAGAAAGGCCAACCATAAGTTTTGGAGCATATTATTAAACAAGAAACTGGTTCTGAAACTAAGCATAATTGAATCAGCATGTTAAAGTGGATTACTGGAAGGAATAAGAAGGAATGATTTAGATTGGGTGGCAGAAAAAGGTTAAACAGCCTACCATAGCGGAGATCAACAGATAGTAGCTAGCATAACTAGGGTGTGCATTTCTGACATTGGGATATCATTAGACAGGTGCTGTGATATGGGTATAATTTGAGCTAGGAAATCTGACCCAACTTGGCAACACACATTCCTGCTAAGTTTGGGTTTTCTGTTTTCTCAATTATTCAGTCTGTTTTCAGGGTGGGACCAACTGATCTAATAATTAAGTTTAATTAAGGATGTGTCTCACTGACATATGTATATCATGAAATTCCAGTACTGGTACTGGTGCTCACTTTTCACTATTTTTTTTTATAGGTAAATCACACACACACACTCTTTGCCCCTTAAGGGAACTTGAACCCTCAACCTCCCATATGGGGAGGTGGAGGACGTACCAACCAAGTTAGAGCTTGTTGGTGCTCTCTTCTCACTACTTGTACATTGTCTTATGTAGGAAATTTTTGTATTGAGGAAGAAAATGTACTGCTTCATTTAACTAAGAAATAAGTTTAAAGACAAGGAAGTTAAAAGGTAGTTTTTTTTTTTGCACTGCTTTGTGATTGAAAATTAGGGTTTGAATAATGTCTTAGGATTTGTAATCAAACTTTTATGTAAAAGGTGTCTTGTTGGCACATGTATATCATGAAATTTGCATACTGGTAGTGGCTGTTGATTTTCACTAATTGTACATTGTCTATTGTAGGATATTCCTGAAATTGAGAACGAAAGTTGAACTGTTCTACTTAAAAAAATGTTAAAAGAAGAGGAAGTTTATAAGTTATGGCTTCTTTTTGGTTGGAAGCTAGGGTTTGAATAATACCTGAGTACTGCCTTTTTGTACCTTTGTTGTATCATAATCTGTGAAATCTTTGCTCTGTAGCTTACCGTACACTTGATTTAATTTTGTCCTTGTCTAATGTTGGCTACTTCTCTAGTAGTACTACTAGTCTCTTTCATTTTCCATAGCTCACATAAATAATTTCTTCAACGGAGGATATTGTATGCTACTCATCAACTGCGGTAGAAGGTGTAATAAGAGGTTATTGGTTTTTGGGCTTCTTTAGGGTTTGAGAAATGACTAGATTTTCCTTTTGCTATGTATTTCTTGTTAGAGTGTTTTAGTTATTTTTTATTTCTAGATAAGGGTATTATTGTATTTTCTCTCTTGGTAATGTATAAATATAAGGTGTATGGGCAGAAGTAAATTTACGAAGTCCTAAACCTTTCTTTTCTCTAATCTTAGTTTTGTATGTAAATTTTAACTTGGTATCAGAGCAGGTTGAAAATATTTTTTTCCCCTAAAACACAACCCACGACTAGAAAGACTAGAAGAAAAGAAGGTTGTTGACGTCACTTTCCGTTGATGACATCACACTGGCGTCATTTTTCCGTCAATGACATCATCTTTTAACAGCTACTTCGGGTGACCAAAATACCATGTTTACACTCGCTTTTCCATGCTGACTCCTCTAGTATTTTGTGCGAAATTTTTTGAAGCCATCTAGAGGTGTTTTTCTATTTTCAAATGTTTTAAAGATTATTGGACCCTTTTTTTCGATCTGCATTTTGGGAGGTTTTGAGGCTGTTTCGATCCTTCAATCTGCTATGGAGGGTTGCGTTTTGGTTCTAGGGATCTTGTTTCGATAGATCCATGTGCATTTGGGTATTCTTGGTGTCGATATGGTGTTTTTCTTTTTGGTGTTTGATAGGTCTGTAGTGGATTACTTGCTAGTTTGAAGTTTCCTTGTGGTTCCTCTAGTTTACGAAGGTTCCTTTGGTCGCTATATTGCCGTTTGAGTGTTAGGTCTCACTATTTTTGCTATTTCAGTGTTTGATCTTTGTTGGTTCCTCTAATTTTTTGAACCTCATGTTCATACGACAGTTGGATTTTGTGATTCTTTGAAGAAGATATGAGACTCTATTACAAAATATTTCTCACAACAGTGTAATGTTTCTTTGGTGTATGAGCAGATTTTCACTACTAAACAGTTTGGGAAACCATTATTTGAGTATTACAACATTCTTAAGAATTTATGGGATATGTTGCTTTAGTATTGTCCCTTTACTATTGATTTGGAGCAACAAAAGCGTTATTGGAAAGATTTTATGATTGTTTCCTTGAACTTTAAGGAAAGATTTTATGATTGTTTCCTTGAACTTTAGTTTAGATTCAGATCTTCATGGCTTTAAGGACCAAATTTTTGCTAGTGAGATTTTGCCTACTGCTGGTAATGCGTATTCCCATTTACTATGTTCATCTCTAGGACAGAGCTCCATTATGACTGGCTTTATTGCTTATTCGTTAGATTCTTTGCTTTAGTTTCGAGCAGTGGTGGTTGGGGCTTCGGTTCTCGTGGTTTTCGTGGAGTTTCTAGAGGTGATGGTCGTGTTGGTGGACTTGGTGATAAGAAGTGTGATCATTGTGGTGGTACTAATTATACAGAACTTTATTGTTGAGTGAAGTATGGTAAGCCAAATTATGCACATTAGGCTATGGATGGTCCCACACAACCTCTGCCTTCATCTGGACCTAATATTCCCTACGTATTGCTTTTCGTTCTTCATCCACTGCTACTTTAGCCGATTCAAGTAATGTTGCATGTGTGGCCTATTCGTCTTTGTCCTGGGTTATTGATTTTGGAGTTAGCTCTCATATGTTTGGTATACCATCTCTCTTTTTTCATTTGAATCCTCTTAAGCACCATATTGTTTTAGCTGACGAGTCATCTTGGTTAGTCCTTGGTAATGGTGTTCTTCGTCCTACTCCTTCCTTATCATTACCCTCCAGTTTTTATGGCCCTGATTTTCCTTTTAATTTGATTTCCATTGATTAATTGAGTAAAAAGCTTAATTATTCTATAACATTTTCTCCTACTTCCTGTGTTTTTTAGGACCTCAAGATGAAGAAGATGGTTGGTTCGGGACATGAGAAGGATGGTCTCTATTACTTGGATTCGAGTGGTTTCTCCACTTCCTATGTTTTTTAGGACATCAAGATGAAGAAGATGGTTGGTTCGAGGCATAAGAAGGATGGCCTCTATTGCTTGGATTTGAGTGGTTTCTCCTCCCTCACTTCATCGGCCTTGAGTGCAACAGTTTCGCCGTCTCCAGTGCACTTTCGTTTGGCTCATTCTTCGTTGGAAAAGCTCAAGTTAGCTATTCCTGATTTGAACCGTGTATCTAGTTTAGAATGTGTGGCTTGTCAATTGGGCAAGCATCACCGTGGTTCGTTTCTGAATAATAGTCATGATCGTTAGTCTCACTGTTTTGCTTTGACATATGGGGGACCGTCCCATGCTTTTAGTTTGAATGAATTTAATTATTTTGTAATATTTGTGGATGATTATTCTTACATGACATGGTTGTTTTTTATGAAAGAACGATCTGAGCTTCCAAATATCTTTTTAAAGTTCAATAATGAAATCTTTGTTCAGTTTAGTCAACGAATTAAAGTTCTTGGCTCAGATAATGCATTAGAATATACACAACCTGTCATGAATTCTTGTGTTGCTCATAGTATTATCCATTAGACTAGTTGTGTTCACACTTTCCAACAAAATGGTGTTGTTGAACGGAAGTATTGTCATGTGTTGGATGTTGCCCGCACATACCATCAACTGTTCTAAATCATCAGTCTCCCTTTTCTCTTTTATATCATAATCTCTCGTCCGTTCAACTTACTTTTTGTGTGTTTGGTTGTGTAGTTTTTGTTCATATTCTCGATCCTGGGCAAGATAAATTATCACCTCGTGCTCACAAATGTGTTTTTCTTGGGTACTCTCGAACTCAAAAGGGTTATAGTTACTTTAGTCTTGAGTCTCGCCGCTTTGTCAGTGCTGATGTTACCTTCTCTCTTGTGGCCCATCTTACTATTGTTTTCAGTGCTGATCTTACTATCTATTGTTGTTAGTTGTTTCTGTTCATTACACCAGCTTGATATTAAAAATGCCTTTTTCTATGGTGATCTTCACGAAGAAGTTTACATGGCCCAACTTCCTAGGTATGTTGTTGCTGGTAGCGAACATCTTGTTTGTAGGCTGCGAAAGGCTTTGTATGGTCTAAAGCAGTCTTGTAGTGCTTGGTTTGATAGATTCAGTGTTGTGGTGCTTGCATATGGTTTCCATCGTTCTACTTCTAATCACTCCATCTCTGTTCGTCACTCTGTAATGGGTTCCATTATCCTAATCGTCTATGTGGATGATTTTATCATCTATGGGAGTGATTTTGCTGGTATCGCAGATTTGAAAAGCCATATCAGCCAACACTTTCATACTAAAGATCCGGGTGGTTTTGGAGAGTTTTGTGGTTTATGGGGCTGTTAGACTAGATTTATATTGAGTTTGATTATGGTTTTATAATTGCAAAATTTAATTATTTAACTTAAGATAAAAGGCAGTGTAGCATGGTGGCAAACTGATAGTATAACATCTAAAAGGAAGAGGTGGGGTTATGAAAAAAAAGGTAGGAGGATGGAGGGAAAGGAGAAATCTATGCAATCACAACTAGGTTTAAGAAGCTATTACTTAGGCTCCATTTGGTTTGTGGAATTAGTGAGGAAAAGGATAAAAAAAAATTTGTGAAGATCATTTTTTTTATGTTTGGTTAAATATTCCTCCTGTAAACAGTATAATTTTTTTGTCAGTGTGTAGACCACGTACCCTAAGAATCTTGTTGAAAGGATCAAAGCACATCATTGGAGTCATACCATGGCCATGCACCAATTTCTAAGAGCTCCCTAAGATCTACCCCCAACCTTAGGCAATCAAAAAGTTATAAGAGGAAACACTATGAAAGAAATATACTATGAGGTACTGTTGAGAACATGAGCCAGGCTGGAGTATCCAGGATGTGAGGGAGGTATGGCACTATGGTTCGAAGGGAGATTGGCTCAATTCACTTAAGAGTCTCAAGATGGCCTCGGAAGAGCCCCGCCAAGTCCAGGGCTAAAGCCTGGTGTCTATTAACCCAAACGAGGAAGCATCCTTGGAGATTAGTCACATGTCACCATTCTATTGGTCTGTGTTTCAACCGGTGATTTATAGTAATGAAGTTTATGTGGCATCCTAGTCCATGTAAACACCAATAAGATGCAACACATGGTAGACATATTCCGCGGTGAACCAAGTACCCATAATGAGAATTGCACCCAAGGCAACTACCTTGTCTCAGTCCCTCGTAAAATGAGTGTACAGAGAACAATTTAGTTCAGTGCCCCAATCTTGAAGTCTCTCCTAAACCTAGGACACCAAACCGTACCATTATCTGAGGAAGAAAGGGCCTCCATGACTGAGCGTCTTTATTTGTCGAGATTTGGAAAAGGTCATGGAATCTATCTTTCAGAGCTACCTTCCTGCACTATAAGTCAAGCCGCCCTGTAAGTCTCATCTGAAGCCTTTCCACGACTGCATCCCAAATAGATTTAGCTTTGAAGGAATAACTTAAAGGAAGCCCAAAGCAGGACGTGGTAGGGAACCACCTTGCACCCCGTAGTGTTCTGTAAATCGAACATGAGCAGAGCCAAAATCTGAGAGCTATGTCTACAGAAACAACAAAATATGAAGTTTCCAACCTTCTGCTTTCTCTGCTGCAACTATAAAGTTAATGCAGCCTCTCTCACTTTCTAGTACAGACCGTTAATAGGGCCAACCTATCTGAAATTCTTGCACATAAGCAATAATTTTTGAGCCTAAAATTAAATACTACAAAATGAGAATGAACCTTGTTGACGTGCAATACTTTGTTTATTAGGTGGAGGAAATACAATTCCAGAGTCTCCTCCTCCAGTTTGAGTTTTATGATATCAATGAAGGGGAAAAAAAACGGACATGTATCATCCTTTACGTACGATATAAGTAATGCATCACTGATATTGGTCAATTACTAGCTGCTGCTTTATATGTATTGTAGATGCTTTTGTATTTTAATTATTTATTTGTGAGTGACACACCTCATTTATCAGATGATCTTATTACAATAGGCAATACCCATTAGTTAGCACATGGAGTCCAAAAGGAATTAGAAATTCAGAGGTGTGGACTTGTGGGACAACCCAATTTGGTTGTTATCAGATGTATTTAGTTGGCTGGTTGGTCTCGATTGTTTAGCTATAGCACATTTTTCACAATTCACAATGTTTTTCCCATATATCCATGAAAAGAATATGGATTTTTTCTCTTTGTAATGTAATGTACTTCACTGTAAAATTAATGCAGGCACTTAAGCATGAGATTAGTAAAGCACGCATAAGGATTTTGGAACCATTCATAAAGGGGCCTGCAGGTTTAGAATACCTGCAAAAAGCTTTCACCAACCACTATGGATCTCCAAATGATGCCCCTGCCTCTTTACCGCTGACAACACAATGGCTCTCTGCTGTGCGGGTTGATTCTGAGCAGGAGTGGGATGAGTACATAGATTCTCTATCAGCTTTTAGAACAAGCAATGCCAGGTGTCCTCAAGGGCTCCCCTCCACAATATTTCGTACTGGAGGTAGTGTACCAGTCGCATCAAAAATTGGTTCTCCAGCTACTATTTCTACAGGTTTAATTGTTGACTCCATAGATTTTCTTCATCTTTTTCTTCTTTTCTATCTGATGTTGCGTAACAGAGTATGCCTAACTGAATTCCTGAAATTGTTGATGTTATTTTATTGTGCTTAGTCTCTGAACAACCAGAGTGCAAAGGAGAAAAGGTTGATTTGTTGCTGAGGCTTTTTTTG
Organism: Nyssa sinensis; assembly: GCA_008638375.1. Classification (NCBI taxonomy): domain Eukaryota; kingdom Viridiplantae; phylum Streptophyta; class Magnoliopsida; order Cornales; family Nyssaceae; genus Nyssa; species Nyssa sinensis. The sequence goes on from CM018038.1 coordinate 33,119,252, forward strand.
TTGAAGCTTGTAAGTGAGGTTGAAGGGTTGACAGTGGAAACTATGCCTGAAACTCTTAAGCTAAATCTCTGTAGGCTGAGGACTGTTCAGTCTCAACTTCAGAAAATCATTGTCATCTCTACCAGGTGAGTGGATATTTAAATTTCCATTCTACCTTTTTTTTTTCATTGCCTCTAATTGCTGAATAACACATTTGCATGATGACTGGGGCATTGTGGTTGACCTACCCTGAGACTTCACCACATAAGATTGTTAGAGCTATTAGTTTTCAAGTGTCAGTCTTCATCTTGATGATGACAGTGGGACCTGTACACCTTGTAGCTACATATTTGTTGCAATATGTCAAAGAAACATAAAAAAATTTAAAAACCATGGAAAAGATAAGATAACATGGAGCATGCATTAGAATAATTAATGGGACAAAATCTAGGTGTACCATGTATATATGATATGCTTTATTACATATGCTACCACATTGGTCTACTATAATATTTTTTCTCGTAAGATTACAATTTTATACTATGAAAAATTGCTGATCAGTACCTTCTATTACTGGGGTATAAATATCTATACTGCCCAACTTTTTTACATAACTCAGAAAATCACACACCCTTAAAGTTCTTGTAAATATATTTCCTAACTAGTCTTCAGATTTAACATTGCGTGTTACAATCTTCTTTTTCATTACCATGTCTTGTGCAAAATGACAATCTACCTCTTTGTATTGGGTTAAATCATGGAATATTATATTAGAAGAGCAGCATAGTTGTCACAAAACATGTTCATAGGTCTGTTAATAGAAAATCCCATTTGCCTGCAAAAATGACTTAACCTAAATCATCTCATGTGCCATATGTTCACAGTTCTATGATCAGCTTCTACACTTAATCTGGCAACTACATTTTGCTTCTTGCTCTTTCATATAGCCAAGTTTCTGCCCTCAAATGTACAAAATCTTGAAACTGACCTTCTACGATTCCTACTACTCTCTTACCCAATCTGCATCAAAGTTGCCCACAACATCAAGAAAACTAGAATGTCCAAGTATTAGACCTTTTCCTGGATATGAGACAGCTTCCCAATGTTGCTTCCTTGGACTTGCATGAACTAATAACTCCAGTTGTAAATGCAATATTTGAACGAGTCCCTGTTACATATATAAGCTTCCTTACCAATATTCTATATCTTTTTCAAGTTTCACATTAAGATTGACAGGGGTTTCAACTGGTTTGGCCCCTAAAAGACCTCTCTCATTCAAAAGATCAGTAATATACTTAATTTTTGAAAAGGAGATTCCCTCCTTAGATTTAACAACCCTTTTGTGCTTAAGAAATATCTCATTTGACTATATTCTTTCATATGGAGATGTGCTTACTAAGATGAGTTTTAAGATCAGTGATACCTTATGTGTCACTTCTAGTAAGAACGTCATCATGATACGCAAGAAGAATGAGAGTTCCACTAGGCCTCTGTTGGATAACTAACACCTTTTACTTATCACCAAAAAATAAAAATTGTAAACCTTGCTACAAGTTATTCTTTTAAATGCTTAATACTTCTATCATGATTAAACTTTTTATTTTTTGATAAGTAAACTTTCATTAGATAGCACCAAGGGGGTGCACCCAAGTACAAAAGAACATATACAATATTCTAAGGATCCAGACACAGTGTAAGAATGACAAAAAAACTATCCAGAGCAACGGATTGGCCCTATTATTTCTCTTCCTCCTAATGCTTCACCAAATGCAAAGAGTAGTCATATGTCATGCCTTTCTAACTCTTCTAGAAGAAGGAGACGTTCCCCTCCAAGGAGATAGACATCCGACCTTGACCGAGGCATAACCTATCAAATACCTAACAACCCAATCAAAGGACTCCAAATAGCCCAAGTGAACTAGCAGGAATTAGAATATGGTTCACCGTTTCATCCAAACACTTGCAAAGGTAACAAAGGTTAACCAAAAGTTTTCATCTTCTTCTTAAATTATTCAGAGTAAAAATTCTTCCCAAACCATAGTCCAGGCAAAAAAGCTATTTTTAATGGTGCTTTTGATCTCCATATAGCCTTCCATGGAAAATGCCGATCCCTCTCACTTAACAATAAAGGTAGTATGTCTTTACAGAAAAATCATCCCCTCTGTACACCCAACGAAATATATCCTCCTTTGAATTATTAAGGGGGATCTTGTACAAAAAAATAAATAAAAATCCACAACCTCTGCTATCTCCCAATCATGGAACGACCTGATAAAACTCACATCCCAAACCAAAGTATCCTCAGAACGCCTAAGGCGACCCACAAAAGCCCTTCTGTTTGCTGCCACCTTATATAAGGATGGAAATGCTGAAGAAAGAGTACCACGATCACTCAAAACATCATTCCAAAAATTAACTCTACTACCATCTTCCACTTTTCATCTAATGTGTTTAGAGTATTCACTCCACCCTTTTTTGATGCTTTTCCATACATGTCCCATGAGAAGATCTAACTTCTTTAGTGCACTAATCTCCTTCTTCCACTCCATATTTTTGAGCGACCACCTTTCTCCTCGAGCTATCCCTTTCCCTGCCAAACCTATTTTTTGGATAAGTAAATGCTAATATATATAATAGACAAGTGCCAAAGGGGGCACAACCACATTAAAGTCGTTGGAGCACTGGCATTTTGTTTGTGCAGCGTCCTATCCTTAGACTAATATGCAACTCCACTATTATAAGAAGTCCAAGGCTTACCAATCAAATCATAACAGCTCTCAACTGTGACCTTCACCCCCACAATATTTACATCTATGAACTCCTCCATCTTGACCTCCACTACACGTATAACCACCTCTATTGCCACCTTTGACATTCTGAAAATTGTTAGCATAACCCCTAAAACCACTAGAAAATCCAAACTGACCACTGAATCCACCACCACCACCACCAAGGCCATCACCTCTAAAAGAACCCTACTTAAATTCAGCCATGACAAGAAACTAGATGACAAAAGAGCTTTTACCACAATTCTAGTCTATCTAGTGACCAACTAGTGCACCCCAAAATAGATTAAAAAATAACACCAAACAACATGAGAAACTAATTACAAGCTGATTACAAAAAAACCAAGTTGCCCATGCTCAACTCAACAAAGCCTTATCCCAACTATTTGGGGTCGGTTACATGAATCTTGTTTCACCATTATACTCTATTTAAGACCATTCCTGCATAAGCTGCCCATGCTCACCAAGGACAAATAACTAAGTAATGATTGCTGGAAAGCACCCTGTGAATGTTACCTATGTAGAGCCCAATAACCTTTTGTAAACAGTACTGTCAACTCAAAAAGCATTCTATCAAACCACTTCCATTCATACTATGAAGCTCATACCACCTTCAAACAGCCACCATGGGAAAAAAATGATTGTATCTTTGATGATAATTACAAGTGAAAAGTGATATGATAGTTTTTCTTGTTCTAATTTTTTTCCTTGTTAAGTAAGACAAACACACCCACTTTGTCCCATTTGGGACTCAAACCCTCAACCTCCTCTTTGGGAGGTGCAGGACATACTGCTCAAGCCAACTCTTGGCGATTTGATGGACTTATTTCCCACATGAAAATGCTCCTTGGGGCCGCCCCAAGAACCAAAAACAAACAGTACCAAATCAAGTAAAAATTTGAGAAAAACAGATCTGCACAGAACTAGAACGTACTTCAAAATTGTGGGGCTATGGCCTTCAAATGGCTTCAACCCCTTGAACCAGAACAAGAATTAGGACACCCAACCACACCATGTAGTATAGTTCTGAACTTTCTCATGCTATCCATACAATACCGATATTTTAAAGTAGAAAGATCAAATGGAAAAATAGGGAAGAGAGGTGTACTAAAAACTTACAAAATTACCCTTATTATATTATACTACTTAAGAAGAAGAAGAAGAGGAAGAAGAAGAAGAAGAGAGACATACTAAACAATTACAAAATTTCCCTTATTATATTATACTACTTTTAATGATTTGCTTTTGTCAGGAGGTTATTTATTCAATTATCTATTCAACCTCCTTGCATTTAATTTCAAAACGAAAGAGAGTTGCATTAAAATAGCAAATTTTTTTTCTTAGAAAAAATTGAAGTTTTTAACATATTTATTGTTTACTGAATTATGTAAAATCTATTACTTGATATGAGTAGTCAATGGCATTGTTAGCTATATTTTTAGTCTCTCTCTCTCTCTATATCAGTTAGGCATCAGCTGGTATCTGTGTGAGCAATGCATATCATAATACATCAAGGTCATCATATACTTAACACCTCCAAAGCATTACCTTTTATTTAATATATATTAGAGTATTAGTAATTGTGGTTAGATGCTGCTGATGTGTCTTGGTATTGGTTGGTAGCCTGAGCCATATAGAATCCTACTGCATAAGATTGGGTTGCATTGAATAGGTAGTCCACTAACCAATCTTAGTGCGCACATTGTACAACTTGCTTCCACCTCTCAACCCCCCCCCCCCCCCCCCCCCCCAAAAAAAAATAAATAAATAAATAAAAAATAAAAGACAAGTGTATCTATGCTTATACTGACCGTATTCTGAAATTGTTAATGTATCCTCAGCATATTGGTTCTGCGGCAAACTCTTCTCAGTGAGAAGTTGGTTACCAGCCCTGTAGACATGGAGAATATAGTATCCCAATGTGTTAAACGGCTCTCTGAGCTCTTGGATAGTGTAGAAGATGTGGGTATATCAGAGATTGTTGAAACAATGAATGGGTTCTCAGAAGGTAATGATGTTAAGAAGCTTCGAGCAAGGAAAGAGGTTATGGCAAACATGTTGGCAAAGAGCTTGCGAGCTGGGGATGCAATATTCACACGGGTTTCCCGCACTGTTTACCTGGCAGCGAGGGGGGTTGTGCTTGGTGGGAGTGGAATCAAGGGTAGGGAATTAACAGAGATGGCACTCAGGCGTGTGGGGGCAGCTCTTCTTACTGAGAAAGTGGTGGAGGCTGCAGAAGTGCTGGTTGTGGTGGCAACGGTGTCCAGCCGTGTTCATGGACCATGGTATGACCAAGTGATTAAGAATATCTAATTTTTTTTCTCTAAAGAAAAGCAGCAACAAGAAAAAAAAAAGGAAAATCTGTATGATTCACATTTTCTTGTAAATAAAGATTTCTATGTTTGATCTGTTAGTTAATGTGCAGTTGCACAGATGTATTATGTGTGCAAAGAGAGGATATTCTCATAAAAGGCGTGTTAGTCCTCCCCTAGTAGTATCATGGAGGCGTAAATTATGTGAAGAAGTAAATAGTTCATCTTTTGTTTTTATTCTTATTTTTTACCTTTTACTCTGGTCTTATTTGGATTTCGAGAATAGTCCTCCTCATTCAATCTCTCAACTAGATATCAAAATTTGTGAAGAAATTTTTACAAGTAAAAAGGGAAGTCAGCATGCCCTTAGCTAGCTGCTTTGGTCATGGCAGGCACTTTGATTGACTAGGCATGTATAGGATAACGTTTCATGGTGTATGTTTTTTTGTTGATGATATTGTCTTAATTGATGAAACTAAAAGATGAATAAATGATAAATTAGAGATTTGGAGAGAAGTTTTAGAATCGAAATGGTTCAAAATAAGTCGGATAAAAATTGAAAATCAAGAGTTAATAAGAAGTGAAAATTTTCGTCATCTAGGTTCTCGTATTCTCAAGATGGAGAAATTGGAGATGATGTTACTCATAGAATTAAAGCAGTATGGGTTAAGTGGAGAAGTGCATCAAGAGTATATATGTGATCTGTTTATACCTTCAAAATTGAAAGGTAAATTTTATAGAAGAGTTATTAGGCCAGCCATGTTGTATGGAACAGAATGCTATTAGGAAATAATGTGTTAATAAGATGAGCGTAGCCGAAATGAGAATGTTAAGATGAATGAGTGGTAAATTTTATAAGAAATTATAGAATTAGGAATGGACATATTCGTGAGATAGTATGAGTAGTACCTATAGGAGATACGATGAAAGAACATCGACTAAAATGGTATGATCATGTAAAACAAGAACTAATAAATGTACCAATAAGAAATAGCGACATGATTAATATTGGAGATCATGTTAGGGGTGAGGGCAGCCAAAATTAATTTTAGTAGAAATAGTTTTAAAAAAATGATAATGGGTAGCTTAAAAAAATATGTTAATGGGTAGCTTAGCGGAAAAAATGACCTTAAAAAAGAAAAGAAAAGTGAGATATGATTGATGTTGCCGATCCTAAATAATTGAGATAAGGTTTTGTTGAGTTGAGTTGATTTGTTGAAAAAAAATGCTTTTGGGTTTTCTTTTTTGTTTTCATTTCTTGCAAACATTTTACAAATTTTAGTTAAAAACTTAAAAATGAAAAAAAACTAAGAGAATGAGATTGAACTATTGATTTCTATAAACTATAAAATTTTCACGATTTGTCACTTTTTATAATACTTATACAAAATTCTCAAATTTTCTTTTAACTCCGCTGCAATAGAATATATTAGGATTCAGAGTTGTAAGTGCTGTGTAATGGCATATTCCGTGTGACAACATGTCTTGTACGTGCTGTCTAATTCTATGTTGCCTTGTGACTGGATATCATTGAAGATGAAGTGAAGCTCAATAGCTTTAGCTTTGATAGGTTTGAATGGTAAGTGGATTTATAAGACATACGACTTGAGTTGGATTGCACACACTAAAATTATTTTCAAAATATGTAAGTGTTTTTTCAAACTTGACTTTGTTTTATGTTCGCTAATGTTATGTTTGGTTTAGATTATTTTGGCATCACTAAAAGTGATTAAATCAGTTTTATTTTGAATATTTTAGTTTGGTTAACGGAGTAAAAATAATTATTTTATAATTGATTAATATATAAAAATAATTAAATATTAATTAGGTCTCTTATTGATTATTTTTTAAACGACTTCATAATTATAGATAAGAATTTGAAATTAAAAAAAAAAAATCACTTTTCTTATATGCAATATAACCAAACATGATTTTTTATCTAATAATTTTAGTATTAATCAATTATATAATAATTATTTATGTAATAATCAAAATTAGTTTAAAAATCTAAACTAAATGTAACCTAAGTGTCAAAATGGTTTTAAATTTAAATATTATAAACTGTCAAGTTTGTTTGAACGAGGGGTTGTTTCATTCAAAAAGGTATATTGGCGATGCCTAATTTTAACTCTAGAAGCTTTTGATTGATGTTGTGGGATACTGGTTCGAAGTTCGAACATGCATTAAAAAATATGGTTTTTAGAAGTCTAGTATGTCTTATTTAAAACAATTTGATATGTAGTTCAAACAAAGGTTGTTACACAACAAACTTGGTTCGAATGAAGCCTAACTTGATTCGAACGAGCTATGCATAAAATGTGGCTCGAACTAGGGTTTTTGGTAGTTCAAATGATGGGTTTTAATTGAACAAATTTTGACAAAACAATGGACCTCATTCGATGTTGTTTGATAGGTTGTTTGAATGAGATGTGACTTCGTTCGAACAACTCTTGTTCAAATGAATCATTAGTTAGTACGAATGGGAATTGTGACAGAGTCCCATTTGACCTAATTTTCAATTCCAATATATAGGGGGACTTAACATATTGTTTACATAGGCTTTGGCACGATTTTCATACTTTTTTTTTTGTAGTTTTCTAAGTGAGATAAAAAATCAAACCCCTTGATTCACACAGAAAACACATTCCTTGATGATCATCAACTTGACTTCCATCTTCTATATTTGATAGTTCTAGCGCAAATGTTTCTGGCTATAGCGATTGGTGAGATCGAGGCTCGTGAATTTTTTGAGTTGTGACAATGTTCAAGGATTCAATGTTGTAGTTTTTAAGAAGAGCTTGCGGATTTAAGTAGAAGAAGTCTAAGATTGACATCATTAAAGCTTGAGGAGTCGAGTCGTCGTATAAGTTGAGTCAAGTCTGTACTTATTCTTTTCAAAGTAGATTCGTGCAGATCTACACTAGGTCCCGTGATTTTTTCTTTTTGGGTTTTTCATGTAAAAAATATTGGTATTTTATTTGTGTAATTGATTATTTATTTTGATTTATTATTCACAAATTGAGATTGCACACACTTAACATTAAAATACTTGCACTAATTAGCTTGAACCAATTTAAACAAATAGAGCCTAAATTTTTTGTTAATCCATGAAGAATCGTCTTAGTCGACCTATTCACCCATTTTAGATCAAGTAGCAGTGTCTAGATTAGCATATTAACTCTTTCAAAGAGGTATCAGAGCAGGTGTCTTAGCACATTAATCATATTTTCGAGTCCCATCATCACAAGGTTCTGTATTTTCAGTAAAATGATTAAAATGCCCTTTGTTCTTAATATTCGATTTAATTGTCATCGCTAACCTATATAATTAATGTATGACATCAATCTTAATTAATCATTAATACACAGTTATATATTTAAAATCATTAATTAATATTAGGAAATTTTCATATCATTATAGGAATATCCTATTCACATAGTCAATTATGAGACTGTTAGGAAACCATTTGAGCCATAGGATAAGAAGGATTTAGGGAAGAGTGGTTGGAACACTAAGGGTTTAAATTCCGTCTCCAGTGTTGTTAATGTTGAAGATCTTTGATGTATTATGACGTGTGAAATTTCCAAGGAAGCCTGATAAATCTTGCAAGCCACACACGATGGTACCAATACTATCAAGATCTTTAAATTACAAATTCTTACCTCTAGGTTTGAGTTGTTGATGACAGAGGTTGTAACACATTCTTCGAGATCTATGTAAAATTGACTGATATAGGAAACTTATCCTTCAACTTAGGTGAGAAGATCAACTAGCAAAAGCTTGTTAGGAAAATCTTAAGATCTCTGCCCGAGAGATTTCAAGCGAAGGCCACAACTATTGAAGATAGTAAGGAAGTTGGATCTCTTAAGATAGAAGATCTAATAGGGTCTTTGCAAACATATGAGTTGAATTTGAGGCAACCCAAGAAAAATAAAGGAATTTCTTTTAAATCTGTAAAAGAAGACTGATTTGCGTCTGGTACCGAGTCTAACTAGATGAAGCTGGCATGACCATATTCTAAAGAAATTTAGGAAGTTTCTTAGGGAAAAAATAAAATTCCATAGGTTAGACTAGTTCCTCTAGGAAGTCTTTTCCAATAAGTTTAGGCCAAATAAGTCTTCTAAAAACTTTTAACTCTAACAACAATGACTGCAAGACTTCTCAGAACTCCACCTCCACCATAGAGTGCTATGATTTTCATGATCATGGTCATATAGCTATAGAATTCCATTTGAAGAAGAATAATAATAAAAGTAAGATGATAGGGTTATGAAGTCGACCTTAACTGAGTTAGACTTTTAGTCCAAGGAGTGAGTAACTGATCATTTGAAGAGGAAAGAAACTTCACTACTTTCATTGTCACTGTAGGAGAATCAAAGAGATCACTTCCCTTAGTTAATTGTGATATTAGTAAGATTAGTGATATGTTCATGTTAGATTAGTCAATTGAAATTTTGAGTGAAGTAGAGGAAGAGGATAAAATAAGCTTCAAGCTGCATATAATGAGTTGTATGCAGAGTCACTCAAACTGAAGAAGGAAACTTGAGTTTGGCAAGTAAGATCAAGTTGAGTGAAAAAAAGAAGAGTTCATTAAAGGTTGATTTGCACTCATTAGTTAGCTAAAGGCTCATAGAGGTACTCTTTTTAAAAAATTCAACGTGGTAGAAAAGAAGCACAATTCCCTATTAGAGAAGGATGAGAAATTGAAAAAAAAAAAAAAAGATCTTTATGAGAGTAAAGACAATAGGACGAGCCTGGAAGAAAAAGTTCAATAGTTACACTTAATGTCAAGAAGTTTAAGGAAGTGAAGGTTGATCTTGAGGATAGGTCTAATAAATTAGATAATATGTTTAGGTTTATCCAAGTCAAGAATTACATCATTGGTCTAGGTTTCAAGTGTAATCAAAATGAAAAAAATGGAACCAAGTCCGATCAAATAATCAGCCAATAAATGCTCCAAGAAAGCCATTAGAGTTTGTTCCTCCCTAAGTAACCTAACAAGGAGAATCCACATAATAATGCACCTTTTTGTACCTGTTTCCAAGTTGTGAGTCATCCTAAGAAGTTATATAGATAATTTAGGAAGAAAAAAAATAATAACATGCCTCAAGAACAAAAACACAAGTTGTTGAACCTAAAATAGCAGTCAAACACGTTAGTCTAAAAATATAAAATTCTAGTTGACAAAGTAGACTAGTTGACCCAAGCTTCCAAATCTAATGTAGACTCCAAGGACATGACTAAGAAGAATAAGAACAAGACAACGGCCAAAACGTAACCTAAACCAAATTCACCAAAGGTTAGGTCTACCTAGGATAAGAAAGATGAACTAAAGTGTCTTATGGTTTACACTGCTTTCAAGGTACATAATAACATTTAGTGATTTTTTAACAGTGGGTGCTCTAGGCATATGATTAGTGATAATTCCTTATTTTCACACTTTGAGGATAATAGATATTGGATCTCAATTTAGTGATGGGAATAGGTCTATGATTTTTTGCAAAGGGGACAATTCAAATAAATATATTTATGTTGATTATTTGAAGGTAAACCTCATTAGCATTAGCCAAATTCTTGATGATATATTAGTGGTAACTTTTATACAAAAGGAGTGTAAGGTTTATAATGGAAAAGGTAAATGTGTGTTTCAAGGGGTTAAGACAGTAAATAATTGTTATGTGATAATTCCCAGTCTATGTATCATTTGCAATAGCGCTAAGGTTGATAATTATGATTAATGGTATCAAATATTTGGTCATTTGAACTCTAAGGATCTTAACAATCTTTCAAAAATGATGTAATCCATGGTTTACCGAAACTAGGAAAGACTTCTAGTGAAGTGTGTGAGACATGTCAAAAGGACAAACAAATTCAAAAAATTTGATGGCACTTACTACCTCTCGCACATTAGATTCGTCCTCATGGGTCTTATGAAGACTGAGATTCTGAAGGCAAGAACTATGTCTTAGTAATGGTAGATGAATTCTCTAGTTATTCCTTAGTAGTTTTTTTGAGGGAGGTATGATACTTTCGAGGTAATAAAAATCATATGCTAAAGAATTTAAAATAAAAAATGATATTCAATAACTAGGATGCGTAGTGACCATAGGAAAGAGTTGGATAACTTTGACCTTTTTGGGTATTGCAATAGGCTTGGCATTAAGCAAATTTTTTCTTAACCCATCACACCTCAAGAAAATATTATTGTTGAGATGAAGAATAAAATTATTCAAGAAATGGCTCGTGCTATGCTCCATGGCAAGGATGTGCTAAGGAGATTTTGGATTGAAGTAGTAAATACTACTTGTCACACAATACGGTTTACCTTAGACTTGACACTTGCTACACCATATATGAGTTGTGGAATGGTAGCAAAACTTAACCTTAAATGTGAAGTTCTATAAATTAACCAAAGGCCATTTTGGTAATTTTCCTATCTTAAGTGAGAAATATATAATTAGTTAAGTTAAAATGCACTAAAACAATTATGAAATTAAATATTTGGTAATATGTAAGATATTGTAGATCTAAATTGTAAATATAACAATTGTTTGAGTTGGTGTATGCTATGGGGTCACAAAGGACAAAATGATGAATTTTTAAGAGCTTAAATTGGAGAAACGGACAGCGTATTGGGAATCTATGCATCAAAATTAGATAGCCTATCAATTTTGGTGCAATTATGAGATAATGAATTTCTGGGTGAGCGTGTGTGCACGCGCGTGTAGGCCGGCAACATGTTATCTCAATTTTGGTGTGAAACTTTTTAAGGAAAATTGCTGTGCTTTTCAAAGAGATGACATGGCTAATTTAAAGCCACGCAAGTGTCTAAAAGGGAGTGTTATAGTGTGTGCTAGTGTACCATAATATGTATATGTGTGTATCTTGAAAAATGTGCAATGGGAACTCCCTTACCCTCTATTTGTGCTTAGGTCCTGGTGTGATACTAACCTAAGAGAGGGGGGGTTTGAATAGGTATATACTAATTTTTAGATATTTACAAATCTTTAACCACAACACTAACAACTACTTCAAATGGCAAAAATATGAGAATTGCAACTACCATTAATATTTAACAATTGTCTACAATTCAACAATTATCTCAAGACACTCAATTATGCTATTAATTAGTGTTGATTAATATATACCATTCAACTAAGCCCAATTGAATCACTAGTTCAATTTTAGTGTTAATTACTCAATTCAACTTAAAATTCAACTAAGTGCTCAATCAACAATTCACCAATTCAAAATACAATTCAATTTGTCCAATTAATGTTTTCAATTATCAATTTCATATTCAATGAACATAATCATGAAAACCTAATTGTCAAATTAGCGAAAATGATTAAATCTAGCAAATTAGGAATTGTAAAGACAAAAGAGAGAAGAGTGTAAACCACAATGATGACGAAGAAACTACCTCGAAAAACTATCCTCGGTGAAAAGCTTTGGAGCCGGCCATGCTTGGGGAAGCAATTCACTATCATCGAGATTGAATTACACATAAAAAAGACACGGTCTAAGTACATCTAGCACCATTTTATGCATTCACGTTGTCAACCTCCCTTGAATCCAAAAGCTCTTCATAGATGAATTCTTTATACAACCGGATCTTTTTTCGGTCTCGGACTCATCCGACCGAGCGTCTTCACAATTGTGAATCCACACAACATCAGTATCTACCGATTGCTCAATGCCGAATCCTCAAGGTTGAACTCTCTTCTCCAATGGTTAGATTAAGTGAATTGGGGGTTCTTTGTGATAATTAGGATCATGTGAAATCGATCAAAATCAATCGGTGGATTGAATAGAGAAATACATGATATGCAATAGATGTTGTTCTCTCATGGAAGCTCTTAGATCTAACAATTTCAAAGCTCTCACAAAGATGGACTCTTTCTACTCTATTCTCTCTTTCTATAAAACTGAATTTTTGTCACTTTATATTCGAGAGATCGGATCTCAAAAACTGCTTGAAATCAAAAAACAATTCTGTTATTACGCAAGGTTCGTTCGAACGAATATAAGAGGAACATCAAACAAGAAAAGTTCAAAGGTTGTAGTCCTTTATTTGATTCAGATATTTTAAACGAATGAAAATAAGCAAACCTAGCTTCAGTTGTTCGTTTGAATGAGCAACAAAAGGTTACTCATTTTTGCTGTCTCTTGTGAAATTAATTTCCCTAAGATTTTGAAATATGCATATTTGGGAAGATTGTTTCACAAACACAAGACCACTACACACATGATGATATAAAGACTACTATATGTTATGCATGCAATGTGTGAGATCCAAATCACAACAAAAGTCCAAATTACTTAATTACCCTTCAAATACCAAGGTGACCGGTAAATGATCACGACAATGAAGCTTGAACCTTTTTGGTGTAGAACGAGCATTGAGGTACGACTAAGCTTAGAACTAATGTAGTGATTATATTTAAACCACGTTTTGTCAAAATTTGGATTAGCCAATTACAATATTGGACCCCATGGTCCTAACACCCTCCCAGTTTTCTCTCGTCTGCCCTATTTGTCCCTTACCTTTCTTCAGATTCTCATTCTCTCTATATATCCCTATCTCCAGATGTGTGACAAAAGTGCGTGTGTATCCGTGTGTATGTATAAATGTATATGTGTGTACATAGGAGAGTGATTGATACACCATAAGAAGAACTCGATTTTAAGCTTGGTGAAGGAAAAAAAAAGATGGAAAAAGAGGCTGGAAAAAATGGCTTTATCATGCCCCCTAACCCGGAGGGCCAGACTAAGGGGTAATTGGGACCTCGAATGGAAGGTAATAAGACTAACCGTCCTAATCAAGTATATAAATTACGAGCCTTTTTTTTTAATTGATTTTTTTAATTCTTACTTTTTAATCAGTTTCGGTTTGGTCTCATGGTTAGACTTGTTCAAGTCTTGTAACGAGATCAAATAAAAATGATTACATTCAAAGGCATTATACCAACCATTTAACAATAACATACAATATGGTAATGTCCAAAGCTAAATCTAATACTCCTTATTTACATAACATATACAATAATGTCTAAAGGGTACAAACACCCTTAATAAATACACTAAATGAATACAATAATGTGAACTAAATACTACAATATCCTCAGTCCATTTGTAATGCTTTAACAGCTTTTGTCCTCCAGTCTAATACTTGCCATTCACATGAATAGTAGGGGTGAGCCATAACGCTCAGTAGGGTTTCCCAAAATACAGAAGCAAGTAGCATGCAAAAACTAATGTAAGTTCAAATAGGACAATCCCTAATATCCAATATGCATCACAAGCACACAATAACACCTTCCACTAATAACATGCGTGGATAATATAATGAATAAGGCATGAAACCACTCCCCGTGGTATAACAATAGCAATAAAATAATCAGTATATGCAAAATTGAATACTAGACATAGGTATATTCATACAAATCTCACGAAGCACCTCAATTTTCTATTTTAAAGCCACAAGAATAAGATATATGCAGGACCGAATCTTAAGATATAAATGTAAGTCTATAAACTTACGAAGCACCTCTATTTCATGTTTAAAGCCATAAGAGCAATTTGTATGCATGACTAAATTGTAGTTTTGACAAGTATCATGAGTAAGCATTTCATCTCATATCTCAATGATCTCAATCCCATGAGTATCCACCTAATTGGCCCCTCGGTAAGCCTATGTGTTTTATGGGCTACTAACCCAATGGAGACAAACGACCACCCATGCGGGTTTACGACTCGCAAGCTGATGGAAGACACCATCCTTATCACAAATAGAAACCTAGGTAAAGCGCAATCTCATAACACTCATGAGCACACAAAAGATGTGACTAATTCCCATCCCAAGTCCTTTTCTCATAAGGCCATCCCCTTTCATCATCCCAAATATCTTAATTCCACACCTTACACGATGTTCATCAATATCAATATCCCCTCAAATCTCACACCACTCGAGTATATGCAACAATATGAATAACAAAATCATCGCAGTCCGCTGTGATCACTAATAAATGTCAAATAGGATATCTGATTTACAAATAATTATAGAAGCAACAGTGATCATATACATTCATGACAAAAATAGAAATGATAGTCAGTATCAACACAGTGATAAAATTTATCCAGTAATATTATGTAGTAGTCTAACATCATGGCAATTAATATAACAACCATATCATACCGATACATTAATCACAAGGTATATATATATATATATATATATATACACACACACATAATGATAATGATAAACATATTATGGAGATCAACTAACAAGTACATACATCAATAAGTCAGGACATGACCCTAGTCCCAATCATCACCCCACTACAACGATACACTGCTTATGTCTTTCATAATGTCCATCAATTGCCTTACGCACCTATTGTTCCATCCTCGGGATCACCTTGGCCCTTAACACTCAGGTCTCTTATCAAGTCTTAAGGTTTTCTATGGCTAACTACACATTAGCCTACATATCGAGTACCTGTTTGCCCAAATGAATATAAAAAATATGTTCCCGGGCCTCAAAAACCCTAAAGAGGCCCTATTGTATTGTTTTTAAGTCATTTGATTGTCTTTTAAACCCATAGGGAGTTTTCATAATTTATCGGGCAAGCTATGCGTCTACCGACATAAAATCTCACAAAGCCAATCTTGGAATCGGATCTAGAAAATCCAATAACCATAAATGTGTTCTCTTTACATTTTATTAACTTTTATAGATATCTATTGTCACATTCCAGAACCACCATGTGCGGACTATGGATAATAACCATCCAGTTAGACACCTCGCCAATACGCTAACTCTTTTTAGCATGTTGACGACATGTTTAACCAAAAGCCTCTTTACATAACCAAGTAGATTGCATTCAGTCGTATAAAAACTTGTAGCGAAAATCTGAGTTTGTAAAAACTTTTTATTTGAATGCTAGTCACACTCAACAGAGCATAAGTAACGTTACATCAGAGTTACAATAATATCATCCCAATATTACATTAAACATAAATGTTTGCACTATTACATCATTCACTTTCTGTGCTTACTCTAAGCCGTCACAATAACCTGGTATTTGCCACCTCAGGTTGGCACTTCCATAGCTGGGATACTAATCCTCTTCTAGCTATAGTCTCTATTCATCATAGCTTACTATCATCTACATTTGTAGCTTCTTAGTCCTTCTTGAAAATACGCAGAATGAAACCTATGAGCTTTATGAAAGGCTCGTGAGTAACATAAGTTCCCTGTTGTAGGTTTCTGGAAAAAAAAAAAAAAACCCCTTTTAAAGCCTTTTGTGACTTTGCATAAGCTTTTATAACATTTAGAAACATTTATGACTTTTGTAACGTTCATGGCTTTTATAAACATTCTTGGCTTTCATGGATAGAAGTTAAAAAATAGTATTAAAAGCTACTGACATTCTTAAAAAGTACTCATATAACTGATTGCAAGGCATTTGAGAAAATGCAGATTCTTTTGCCAAATAGTTTTGCGAGGTAAAACATAGTAAGCATAAAGCTATAGTTAAAAACTCAGTGATGAAACAATGTATATGCCAATCTTTCTTCCTTTAATCTTGTATTGTATAACCATATGAGTGGCTATTCAATCTTGTCTTGCATAGTCATTTGGGCGACTAAGTGTAATCTAGAGCTCTGGGCCTACACAGCCTAGCTTAACCTCCCAACCGGGCATGACTATTCGCCATGAACTAAAATATTATAAGGCATATAGTATCATGCTAAATCATGCTTGCAAAAATTTTTATTAAGTTGTCCATATCATATAAATCATTTGAAGAGATGCTAATAAGCATTTAAAAATATGTTACTTAAAAGCATGTAATTCAAATATCAATCACTGTATTCTGAAAACTATAAGAGTTATATTTAATGTAAAGGTACTGCATGTAGTATCGTAAAACTGCAAGAGCTATATTTAATGGAAAATCCCTATTTCAAGGTTCAAGGTTACTCATATGTGGTCTAGAGTCCACAATTACTTGCTTACTCAGCTTGCCTTGACATGCCTCTTATCTCTATTTCTTCCTTAGTGATCCTAAAGCATGGATCAGAATACATCTGTACTATATTAGTATAAATACTCGACTTAATCTTTGTTTACTTAACGTACCTAGTCTCTTCTGGACTTAGTCTTACTATTTAGGATTCCCTTATGGTCTTTAATTAGGGTTTCTAACACTTTTTAGTTCATCGTGTGGCTTACTTTAGCCTCTATGAATGTTTTAGTCATTTGCCCATTCTGTGTCTTGTATTATTCCGTACTTCATTTATCTTATCGGACTTCATCTTTGAGTCCAGAGGGTCTTTTAATCATAAGACAAATTCCTCTTTTACTTTCTATATTCATTTGATTGTTTAATTAAGCTCTAGGGGTAGTTTTATAATTTTACCATTCATATGTCTTGTTTTCGGTACCCAATTATCTTAAACGGAGCTCATTTCTGGACTCGGAGGCCCCTATATACATTGGTATGGTTTCCTCTTTATGTCTTATGCTCTTCTGGTAGTTTAATTAAGTCTTAGCGACGTGTTCGTCCAGTTTCAGGCTGTTTCGGTATTCTATTTTTCCTAAACAAACATCACTATTAGGTCTGGAATGTCGAAGATACTAAATTTAGCTTCTTCCAGATCTGAATTAGCCTTCTTGTAGTTTACTTTGGCTCTAAGGACATTTTCATAAATTTACACTTTCATGCAGGACCATATTCGGGTACCCTGAATGCTCAATTATACTTTACTATTAGGTACAGAGCGTCCAACAATGTTAATTTTGGCCCCTTTTTAATTTTTCGTAGTTAGTCTAATAGCCCGTGAATCATTAAGGGCAGTTTGGGAACTACACATTTCTATGTGTTTGCATTTTTGGTATCTCATTTAATGAAACAAATTTCACCATTGAGTCCGGAACGTCGAAAAACCTTACGGTATATACCCTTGTAGTCATTGGTGTTCATTTGATAGTTAAACTAATACAATAAGACACACTTGAAATTAGTCCAGTTTGTGTATTTACATATTTCGGGATCTCAATTCCTAGATTGGACTCAGCCATTGAGTCTGGAATGCCCAAAAACATTGGGTTGGACTCTTTTTGCATTTTTCTTCGATACACTGTATTTTGGCCTAGGGGTAAAACGGTAATTGAACCTAATTAATTAAGGGCTTAAAATAATTATTAAGCCTTGTGGACTTCTTGTGAAATTGATTACCAATATCCCATATGATAAATTATCCATTTCTATACTTGCGTGAATATTGGAAAATTTATTATGCCCTTCACTAGTGAGGATTTACTATTCCATAAATATGGACATCTCTTGTGCAATTCTGATGATAATGGAATTTTTAATATGAGTGCTTGAGGTTGTGATCTGTTATAATGTCCATCTGATTCATAGATGCTTCTGGACCTACGGGTCGAAGTCCATAAAGGACATGATACATGTAAAGAGCTCTAGTACTATTCAAGAGCCCAGGTGGTGGGGGAGACCTAGATAAGCGCTTCTGAGGGTATGCTGGGCCCTATCTGTTTCAGCATCTATTCTGTTAGTATTCATATCATTTATTGATATTCTGATATTGCACTCTTTGATTATTGACATGCTTGCTATGCTTATTTTTTATTATTTGATGATGTACCTCTATTTATTAATACGCTTGATTGATGGTACATTTTGATTACTGATATGCCTTGCAAGCCTATCATTTGATCCGATTTGACTATTTGTGATACCTTATGAATTGTGGCAACTAACTATTGTATAGGCTAAGTCCCCATTGTTGAATTGTCATTCACTTGTATCATATTATTATGGGACGTGCCTGTTGGATCCTCATGTCATTTATATTATTTCACATTTTTGGTAACTGGCTATTGTATTACCATATCTTTTGCTTGTCTTTGATTACACTCTTTCTGTACTAACCTTGACACATAGCAAAGCAAGAGAATTTACTTACTGAGCTAAGTTAGCTCATTCAGATTTATACATTTTTTCAAGAAGGGATGCCGTAGACGGACAGTAGGGGGTTCTCTAAGAGTAGGCGTCATTTTTTATGCAGATCTGTCTTTGCAGAAATTAGTGGGCATTTTTTATAAAGTTGTAGTAAACTATGACTAGTACTGTTTTAATTCTCCCATGTGTCCACGACCTGGGGATGTTTTATTTTTGTTTTAAGGAGCTGTAACTTAAACACTATACTCATGTTGGTCTGTAAAACTTTATTATGTTTTCCACTGCTTATTTATTTAATTTCACATTAATATCGTTGATCCTTAATCTGAAATTGTTAGGGATGATCTAAAGGCCGGCCGCGCGATCCTTAATCCGCATAGGGTGAGTTTCAGGTAGTGACACAATTCCTTTTTGTGCTCATTTGACATGTATTGATGTTGTACATGTCTTCTCCTAGTGGGTTTACATCGCCTTCTAGGATGACCATCAACCCATAAAAGAAACAATGAGAGACCTTGAGTTAAGTGTTGTGTTGAGGTAACATCATCCTTATTTGTTTGGAAGGAGTAACCAACTTAGGCTTAAAGGTAGAAAGAATAATTTTAATGAATGAAGATGACTTGTTAGACATGTTTTCAAGAGTGCCTTTCACACTCTTAGCTAATTTAAGTTCTTCATCAATTTTTACACCTAATTCCTTATTTTCAATTTTACAAGCCTCTAGGGACGATTTGAGATTCCCTACCTCACCCATTAGGATATTTCTCTCTTGTTCTAAAACTTCAAGTTTTTCTAAGAGATGGCCTTAACTTCTTCAAGTTGACTCAACATAGTTTGGTCAACTTATAAGGAAACTTTTTTCCTTTCACTCAACTTTAGTTTCCTGATTAATTTCATGTTAGCCTTCTTGATATTAAGAAATCTTTAGATAATTTCTTATAAGAAATTTCTATGTTAACTTCATTTTCATTCACACTAATCTCAAGATAATCACCCCTCATTTTTTACACTACTAGGTATCTAATCTTTTGCCATTGAGAATAAGCTCTAATACCACTTTGTTGGTGGCTCCCTTGGTGTGAAACTAGCCTAGAAGAAGGGGGGGTTGAATAGGTTTGTACTAAATTTTTCCATTCTTTCAATTCTTCAACGACAACACTAACAACTATAAGGATAACACAATATATGAATTATAAATTCAATCAATATTCAACATTTACGATCAATTCAACTATAAGCCCAATCCACCCAATGTAATAATCATGTAGTGTTCAACATACAAACCATTCAACATAAGCGTAATTGATCCACTAATCCAATTCAAATGCCAATTTCATAATTCAAGTATAAATTAGATTATGTGATCAATTTTTAATTCTACAATTCAATTTACAATTCAATTGCTCAATTATGGTTTTCTATTATTCAATTGATGTTCAAATTTCATAATTCATGAAAACCTAAATCTCAATTGAACGAAAGCATTCAATTCTAGCAAATTGGAAATTTTAAAGCATGAAGAGTAAGAGAATTTGAAAACCAAAGTGACGACGAAGAAACCACCACATAAAATTATCTGTGGTGCAAAACTCTAAAGCCGACCATGCTCATAAAAGATTCCACTATGAGTAAGATTGAATTACAATGCGATAAAGAACTGGACTCAATGTCTCAAGCTTTATTCTACTTCTACTTGTATTCAATCTCCCTTGAATCGATAAGCTTCCTCCAGAGATGGAACCTTCATACAACCGCACACTCTCACAGTCTCAGAATCCTCCGATCGGCGTTCTTCACAATTGCAACTCCTCGCAACCTTAGACTCCTCCAATCGTTCAATAATTGAATCCATAAGGTTAAACTCACAAACTCTTCAATGGGAACTGAAATGGAATTGAGGTTCTTTGATTGACTTGGATCATATGATGTGATCAAAATCAATGAATGATAAGAGTAGAGATGTAAATGAATTACATGTATGAATTTTCACTCATGAAAGACCTAAATTCTCTCAAGTGTTTAGCTCTTACAACTAAACTCCCTCTAACTCTGTTCTCACTAATCTCAAACTGAATTTTCGTGAATTTTTATCATTGAGATCGGATCTCAAAAGAAGCTTGAAAATAAAAATTGTTTCTATTTTTGCCCAGTGTTCATTTGAATGAATCAATAGTTCATTCAAATGATCACCCTTCATTTGAACGAGCAAATATGGAGGCTGCAGTTGTCACGACCCGAAACCCACCCTATGCGGATTAGGGATAGTGACACTGTGACTCGGATAGGCTGTAAAAAATCAAATGAATTGCACAATAGTAATAAAAAAAAATTCTTTATTAATTGCAAAAGCTACACATATGCAACTCATTTGATCACAAATCGAACCCTAACAATCATCAATAAGATAATCTCTAAGTACATTTTCCATTATTATAAATTACCATTTAAGTCTAACAACATTTCTATTGTCACTATATCACAATATCTGATACTAACATCAACCTTGCATAATATATACATATTCAAATTATGACTTGGAGTTACACATTGTCAATGTTACCCACAAGCACATCACTAGTTTCACTAGTCGTCATCATTGTATTTCCTCCCATATGATGTTACTTGAAAAATTGTTATAAATCTAGAATGAGCTAACTTAGCTCAATAATTAAATTTCCTCGCTCTACCATAGGTCAGGATTAGTTTAAATAAGAGAATACATTAAATGGCAAGCGAAAGGTTATAGCAAAATAGTCAATCTGGGTCCAAAAAGCACATCCCAAAGCAACTTGAAAAAAGTAATGTAAGCAATGTAGGAAGACAACAATAGGGATTTAGCACACGCAAAAAATAGCTGCCAAGAATCACAAGATATCAAATTGAATACAATGATAAGCTTAAAAAGTATATCTAAAATCAAAGAGTACATCATCAGATTATGATCAAAGTATAAGATGTGTAATACATGACAAATGAGTCTAATAGATGTTATCATCAAATCGGGCTCGGCTACCCCCAAATAGCACTCATTCAGGTTCATCCCTTATCTCTGGGTTTCCTTGAATAGCACCAAGAGCTCTTATCAAATATCATGTCCTCAATGGACTAAGTGTTGGGTACCATTCCCAATCACCAACCCGTAGGTCCTCAGCATCTAAAGAATTAGGATGGGTGTTGTGATAAACATAACTCCCAACACTCATAAGGATATCATACTCAGATGAACTCCACAAAGAATGTACATATACATAGAATTTCAAACTCATAACAAATGAAAAATACAATAGTTTTCCAATATCCGAATCAAGTGTTATGGCAATGTATAAGCAATCACATCAAGATATTGGCAATCGGATTCTCAATATATCCACAAACAAGTACAAGTGTGATATTGTGGAAATCAGACAACTGATAAGTATGTAGAAAAGAGTACAAATTAGCAGCATCGAGAAAAACATAATTGTGACATGACTAAGAAATACCACACTTTAGAGTTCAGGGTTTACTTACATTGGGTTCTTCGCAACGCATTCCCATGCGGGTACCATAATAGCTATTCCATAGCTTTCTTTTCATTTTTCATCGTTTGGGTGATCCTATAATATTCATTCTAATTCCAAACATTACTATTCAGTGTTTTTAAGTTCTTTTGAATTTAATCTTAATTGATTAAGAGGTTCTCAAATTTCCAATTTAGGGTTCCCTAACGCTTTATAGCTTATTTGGCCATTCAATAGCAAATTGGTAATTTATACTTTTTAACGCCTCATATTTTCCCGTACACAATTTACTTATTCGGACTCCATTTTGAGTCCATTCAGTCCCTTTAACATTTACATGGACCTTTTAATTTCATTTATACACTTCTAGTAATTTCATTAAGTCTTAAGGACGTATTCATCATTTTTTAGTTTGTTACCGAGTCTTATTCTTCTCAAAAGGACATAACCGTCAAGTTTGGAATATCGAATATAATTAATTTAGGCTTTTTGGAATCTTAATTTGGTTATTTGTGACTTATATTAAGCATAGGATCGTATAAATCATCAAAATCTTGAATAAGGAAAAGAAGAAAAAAAAGATAAAATAGAAAATGAAAGTGTAACTCCAAATGTTGCATTAGATCCTTCCAAAGAATAAAAATTTGTCAAAGATCACCCTAAAGATCAAATCATTAGTGAACCAACTCAAAGAGTTGTCATTAGCCCATCATTAAGAAATGTGTGTAATAATATAGCATTCATATCTTGAATTGAACCCAAAAACATTCAAGAAGCTGAAAATGATAAATCTTGGATATTAGCTATGCTAGAAGAATTAATTCAATTTGAAAGAAATGATGTGTGGACCTTAGTACCTAAACCTAGAAACTAAAATGTAATTGGAACTAAGTAGGTCTTTAGAAACAAGAAAGACGAGGAAGGGAACGCAACTAGAAACAAAGCTAGATTAGTAACCCAAGGATACAACCAAGAAGAGGGCATTGATTATGAAGAAACTTTTGTCTCGGTTGCTATATATAAGCCATAAGAATGTGACTTACATTTGCATGCCACAAAGGGTTTAAACATTACCAAATGGATGTAAATAGTGCATTCTTAATGAATTTATTTCTGAAGAAGTATATGTTGAACAACTTCCCGAATTTGAAAATCATGAAAAACCAAACCATGTAAGTAAGCTAATCAAAGCCTTATATGGTTTGAAGAAAAATTTTAGAGCTTGGTATAAAAGACTCAGTGGTTTCCTCACTAAAATGAATTTATTAGAGGAAAAATAGATACCACTTTGTTTATTAAAACAAAAGGAAAGTAAATGCTTATTATACAAATATATGTTGATGATATTATATTTGGCTCAACAAATGAGGATCTATGCAAGGACTTCACTAAATGCATGCAAGATGAGTTTGAAATAAGCATGATATGAGAATTAAACTTATTTTTAGGTTTACAAATAAATTTTTTTAAAAAGGAACATTTATTAATCAATCTAAATATGTTAAAGAACTACTTAAAAGGTTTGTCATGGAAGATACAAAATCCATGAGCACTCCCATAAGTGTTTCCACCAAACTTGAGAAAAATGACAAAGAAAATGATATATACAATAAGAAATATAGAGGTATGATTGGAAGTCTCTTGGATCTCACAGCAAGTGGACCGAATATTATGTTTAGTGTATGCTTGTGTGCAAGATTTCAATCTTGTCCTAAAGAATTGCACCTAAAAGCCGTAAAAAGAATCTTTAGGTACACTTCTTAGAAATAACTAATATAGGACTGTTTTATCCTAGAAACACTTTCTTTTATTTATTAAGCTATTCAGATGTTGATTTTGTCAGTTGCAAAGTTGATTGAAAAAGCACAAACGGGACTTGTCACTTTCTTGGACATTCCATTATGTCTTGGTTTAGTAAAAAAGTAAAATTTTGTAGCTTTATCCACAGCCGAAACAAAATTTGTTTCAGCCGGGAGTTGTTGTGCTCAAACTCTATATATGAAGCAACAATTTCAAGATATTAAGCTTAATTATTATTTAACCCCAATTAAATGTGATAATACTAGTGAAATTAACATAAGTAAAAACCCATTCCAACACTCTAGAACCAAACAGATAGAGATTAGACATCACTTCCTTAGGGATCGTGTGCAAAATGGTGATATAATACTTGAGTTCATTGATACAAATCATCAATTATCGAATATATTTACCAAACCACTCTAAGAGAAGATATTTTGCTTTATTAGAAGAGAATTAGGAATGACTGACCCAAAAGATTAGAGTAATTAAGTGATAAAAATAACTTATACTCAAATCAATCGACTATCTTTAGAAACCAGTCGACTAATATCAGGAATAGTCAACCATAAGATTCACTAGGTAGCCAAACAAAAATTGGCCACTGGTCATGTTAGTCGACCTACCAGTCAACTGATGAATAAAACCAGTCGACTGCATGGCAAAACCAGTCAACTGATTAAGTTTTTAAAGAGAGAATTATAGGTACTGGTTAAACCAGTCGACCGCCCCAAAAATAAGGCAAAATTAGTCGACTGATGGTGAAAACTAGTTGACTAATTTGGTCAAATCTATAAAAATTGAGCCATTTTCAAACATTTCAAACTCGCGCTCACTATGACTTTTCAACTTCTCTCTGTCAAATTGTTCGAAACCCTTCAAGTTCTTCCCCAAATCTCTCAATCTCTCTTTTATGGCTCCCAAAACCAAAAACCATCATCCAAATCCCTAGGCAATTGTCCTATAGAAGATTCCGACATCAAACACAAAACAAAATCATGCCACAACCATCAAGTCTTTCTTAACACCATTATCGTTCAAAAATCAAATGACGACATCAAACATCTTCATATTGAGTATAGGAAAACCATTAGTACACCATTCTTCGAATCCCAATCCAAACTAATAGTTTAGACCAAGTTTCTATCATCCTCTAACATTCAATACACATACCTCATTCACTATTCTAAGCCCACTTTGAGATGCCAATAGGTCTCAATGCATTATCATGGGTTCTCGACCACCCAATCTCACTCAAACTTGAAACCCTCTCCAAAATCTTCGACATTCCTTAAGGGGACTTCTAAGAGTTCACTACCAATACTTGGGTAGTGCGTGATGGGTTCAATCCCCTCACGGTCGTACAACAATTATGGGATGACTCCACCATAACTGATATCTTTAAACCAAAAGCCTCCCAACTTACTTTCGAGTCCCGCCTCATCCACAACATCATAACCTATAACATCCTCCCAAGTGTTCAGTGGACGAGACTTTGTCTCGTACATGGACGTGTTCATCATCTAGTGTGTCTTAAACCACCGAAAGATCGACCTACCTCACATCATTTTTCATCATATGAATGATTGCCTCAAGAAGAAATGGGGCATCCTCCCTATATGGCAACCACCTTACAACACTCTTCAAACATTATCAAATCGACTTTGGTGGTGAAACTGGCTTCTATATCCTTATCCACACAGACATTTACTCCAAAGGGACTCTCAAGTCCATGGGGTACAAGTCCACTGACCAAAGATGGGTCCCCAAGTCTGCTCATGTTGCCCCATCTGAACAAACTCAAGAGCCTCACTCTTTTACTCTTTCTACCACTAGGACTACCTCACCTCATAAAATTAGAAAAAACCCTATTGGAATAAAAGAAATCAGTGAAAAAGTTCCTCGATGGTCATACAAATTAATCAACGATTTGGAACGACAGGAAAGAGAAAATCAAGAAGATGTCCTCAGACTTCTCCTCTATCATCACCCTTCTCCGGGAGATGGACTACAGTCTCCAAAACCAAATTTGGACCGTTGAATCAAATCTCTCCAAAACTCTATCCAGAATAACTAAAAGGATAGAGGCCATAGAGAATGAAATCCACATTCTTACGATCCGTGCCAATTCTCTCTATGAGCATAATGAGAGGAAGCATGGAGAGACCAAGTTTGAAGTGCTTGAGGTCAAGGACACTCTCTGCCAAACCCTGAGCACCTAACATAGGCCTCTACCTCCCTAACAACCTTAGGTCATTGTTTTTTAAGATGACAAAGGGGGAGAAGAAGAAGAAGAAATAGAAGACTGTAGGATTTTTTTTGTTGACTCAAAATCCTTTTCATAATTCTCCTCTTGTATTTTTTTTTTTAAAATACTTGTATCCATGCTAAACATTATAAAGATCAATTCAATGAATAGAGAGCCTCGTTTGTTATATCTCGTGTGTCATGTGCAAGTTTATGTGCTTACTCATAATATTTAAATGCACAGATAATGCATGAAAACATGATATAACTCTCTAACCCTAATATGCATTGATTAAATGTTGATGGGGGGAGAAATAGAAAAATATGCCTAATTATTTAAATCTATTCATTTGAGGCCATGAATTCAAGTTTACAAGTTAATAGGGGGAGCATATATGAAAAAACGTAATTCTCTATCAATTGTGTCCTTAATTTTACTATTTTCATTTTAATAAAGGACATTATTTTGTCATCATCAAGCAGATGGAGATCGTTAGCCCTAAGGGTTTTCAACTAAGGCCACTCAGTAATTTTGATGATACCAAAACATTTCCCATGTAGACTAATGTTTTATTCAAGTGATAATGCAAATAGCTCATCTAGGTCAAAGAAAATTGTTGACCAAGAAATGACAAAGTCCATCAAGCTAAAGGATTTCACTCAAGAACATGCTTCAAGGCAAGAATCAATTTAAGTGAAATGCTTTCATGATGAATCAAAAAAAATGGACACACTCAAGCCCAAGGATTCAAAGACAAGTCAAAAGAAAACTTTTTATTTTTCTCATTTTGGGTTTTGATTTAATGCAATAGATGTTGTTGTCTCTATATGCAATAAATAGAATATTTTTATCGTTGCATGCATATTTAATTAGGCATTTATTGTCTTAAAAAATAAAAACATAACCTTTATCACGTAGTTGATTAATACTAAGTAAGTTATGTTTCAAGTCATCAACTAAAAGCAGATTTTTAATATGTAAAGATGAGTTTTTACCTATGCTTCCAATGCCAATAATTTTACCTTTTGAGTTGTCCTCAAAACTCACATATCCACCATCTTTTGAAGTGAGAGATGTGAACTTGGCTTTGTCACCAGTCATGTGCCTTGAGCATCCACTAGCAAGGAACCATTTGTCATTGCTTAAGGAGGACTTCAAGCACACCTACAAAAGCAACTCAAGTAACTCTTTTTGGTACCCAAACTTTCTTGGGTCCTTGTGGGTTAGTTTTAAGTAAACAAGTTCCTTTTGGAACCCAAATCATTTTTCCTTTGTCCTTCATGCCTTTTTTAGATTTTCATGAAGATTATGGATGAATGGTTATATTAGAACTAGAGGCTCTTACAAATAAGTTTTGATAAGATTTTTTCTTAGTGTGAGCATTTTATCTCAAACTCGCTTTATCAAAAACACATCTTTAATGTGAGATGAACTAATCCAAAATTTCACTTCCCTTAGTAAACTTTTTAGTGGTGAAATTTATATCATCCGCCCTTTTCTAGAGAGGAGTTTTATTCCTCAAGATCCTCATTTTTCAAAATCAAAGAATCATTTTATTTCTTTAAAATTTCATTTTGATCATTTGAAATTTGAAGATCACTTGAAAGAAAAGATATTTTCTTTTTAAGATCCATGTTTTTAAAAAGGATTTTCTCAAGTTCCTCATATAATTCTTCAAAGGAATTTTCTAATTCCTCATAAGAAAGATATTAGTCAAGATTAAAGTTTACCTCATCTTCTTGAGCCATGGGGCAAAAGTTAGCTACTTCTTCGTCGCTTAATTCTTCTTCCGATTCATCCCAAGTAGCTTTCATTTCCATCTTTTTGGTTCTCCTTCCTTCCCATTTGAGTTGAGGACACTCTACTTTTATGTGTCCCAATTTGTGGCACTCGTAGCAAATTAGGGGGTTCTTTCTTGCTCGATTCCCCTTTTTGTTGCTTTCAATTTTGTTGCCTCCTTCTTAGGTAACTTTTGAGCTTTCTTGTGATGGCGGAAACATCATCATCACTTCCTTGATTATCTTCATTTTTATGTGATGAAGATTTAAGAGCAAGGTTCTTCTTTGACTTGTTTTCCACTTCATGGCTTCTTATTATGAGCTCATAAGTCGTGAAAGATTCGAGGTGTAAAGATTCGAAAATTTGGAATAAAATTTTTTTTTTCTCTTTGAACGCTATGTGAATGTCCTTAATTTCTAATTAATTTAATTTTGAAAAAAAAAATAATAATAATAATAAAAATGACATAAGACGCGAACGGACACCCAGAGACGTCAGAACAAATAATACTGATATTGAGCCAGCTTTATACCAACTTTATTTACATTCAAAATTAATATATGAAAAATAAAATAAAATAAAAATAAAAATATGTGTAATAGTATACATGAATAAAAATATAAAGTATGGTATAATATATATATATATATGGGTGTGTGGTGGAAAATGAATAAAAGAGAAAAGAAGAAAAGAAGAGGGGCGGTGAACTGGTCGCGTGAAAACAGAAGAAAAGAGAGAAAAAGAGAGAAAGAGAAAAAGAGAGAAAGGAAAGGGGGTGAGGCGACGGTGGTCGCGAGAGAGAAACAGAGGGCACGACGACTTGGCAATGGGTTTTGATTGCGATTGGGCTGTGTGTTGTGGCTTGGAGGGATGCGAAGCAGGAGACGGGTTTTGCGATAGTCGGTGAGATGAGAAATTGATGACGACGATGGTGGAGGAGGTTGCGGTGTGTTGGTTTGGGGGTTTCGTCACGAGAGTTGCGATAGGAGTGCGATGACGGTGCTATCGCAACGGTGTAGGGATTTCTGTTGGTTCGATTGATTTCCGAAGCAGGAACGCCACTGATCGATCGTGGCAAGCGGAGCTGCGGCAGGTGGTGAGTATGTATATTTGTGTATGTATATATATATATATATCTTTATCTATGTGTGTGTGGATGCCGGTTGGAGTGGCTTGGGTTGGTTTGAGATGTGAACGTGGTGTTGTGTAGTTGGTGAACGGTGTTGTTGGAGCTCGGTTGCTGTTACTCTGTATGTGTGTAGCGGTACGTGTGCAGGTCGGTGCAGGGAAATTGGTGCGACTGTTATGGACAGTGAGGGTCATTGCCCTGTTTGATGGGTTCTGTTGGGGGGTTCGGTTATTGTTGCTATGTAGGTGCGTATCTCGGTTTGCAAAAATCTGAGACAAAGAGTGAAAGAGAAGCAGAGCAGCGATGCAGCAGGAGTATGTGTATGTTTATGTATTTGTATGTTGTGTAATTCTGAGTTGGGATTGTTGAATAGAGATTGAAGGAGATGTAGACCGAGAACTTGTGGATCAGGTCCTGCGGATGGTGTATGTGCTCAAGCAGGTGCGAAACTTGGTCGAACAGGGGCTGGGTTGTTGTTGCGACATTGATCGCCATTTTGCCTCGGTTACATCTTGAGGTCTGGGTGCTGAAACCGGAGGAGCACAGCGATGTCGATTTGATTGGATTGGGGGCAGGGGACCAATATATGTGTATCTATATACATGTAGCAGTGCAGGGATCAGTGAGAAGGGATGTTGGCAAATCAGTTCTGACCAGAGCAGCTTGTCGTGATAAAAGAGAGGGCTTCTGGTTACGGATCAAAAGTTAATGGCCAACAAGAAGACTGCTGATCTGGTGACAGAATATGTTCTGGGTGATGGAAAAATAATTAGGATGGGTTTTTGCCTAGACAATGTGAAGATGTTAATTAAGGGGCTTTAATGGGGTTCTGGTAGAAGAAGTGATGACAAGGGTATGAACCATCTACTGACGCTGTTGAGTTTGACTATCCAATAGAGAACCCGCATAATTCAGTTCAGGTTGTGGGAATATATTGTGTTGTTGGTAGTGGGGGATTCACACGAAACTGAGGTTAAGACATATCTGCGTTGAGGATTGATTCTTGGAAAAAGGATTTAGAATTTTCCTCGTGGTATCCCTTTGGAGAAGTCAGGTAAATATGCAGAGTAGTAGCAGCTTGAATAACTGCACACCTAACTCTTATTCTGGGGAATCGATTGGGTTATTCAACCTCTATAGCTCAGATAAGCAAACACAGAGTTGGCCAAATTTATGCTGCACCAGTCCATGAATAGTCTCTGTAGGATTTTACTCATGTACATTCATTTAGGGGTCATGAGAACACAGTCATGTGTCTGAGGCATTCAGATTATAGGATGCGAGGGTTGGAAAAATTCTTCAATATCTGATGGATGGGATGATAAGATGGATGGGATCAGAATCTGTCAGGATCATCATCTGCTTGGAGGAAAAAAAAAAAGGTTGAAGAAGCTAATGAAACTGGATTTAAAATGGCTGGCCGACTCGATCAACCTACCGGTGTGTTTTCTTCAACTGCTGAACCATGGACTGGAGATCAACCTCAAACTCGGGATGCACGAGGGTTTGGTTCACGCTTGACTGCAAATTCTCCAAAGATTGGCTGAGTGGAGATAAGCATAAGCTTGATATGATTCCACTGGAGGACTAAGTTACTTACGGGTTGATTGAATTGCATAGTGGACACAGCTTAGTAGGGTTGTGACCAACCCTATCAGGTATGATATTTTACTAATGTGAGAAATGAGATTAAGCTTAGGAGTATTTGATAAGATGATTGAATGTTCTCTATGCGTAATTGCTATTAGGAAACCACTTAGAATTTGATTGTTTGTATGCTTACGTGTTCTTTATGAATCTGTGGGTGTTATGATTTACTTCTTGAGTTGTCATCATATGTGATTTATGTTTTAGAAGGATCGCTGATATTGCGACATGTAGAATTGTATGAGTGTTGGGATTGATCGAGCATGACACGTAGATTTATGGATGAAATCTTGTAATTTAAATGCTATTGTTAATCTTAAATGTGATGCATCATTTAAAGCATGTTGCATATGCTTATGAAAGGGATGTTTCATTTGAACTGTATCATTGCATTATGAAATCATGGCATATCGGCATCGGGTGATTTCTTGAAAGCATAGTGTGGGTCAGCACGAGGTGCTGGTGCATTATGAGGGTGCAGATCCTGTGGTGAAAAACCCAAAATTGGCCATTAGGTACTCGCATGCCTGACGGGTTCCGGACCGTGAAGCGAGACATACGTGGCGGTACTCATGCCAGCGGGGAAGGACCGTATCATGAGACATGGGTGGGCATAGAGTCGCATGGGTGTGTCATGCATACTGCTTATATACTGTATATTGTTCATATACTGTCATCATGACATCGAATGCCATATAGAAATAACTGTACACTTGCACATGTCACGACCTTAGTTTTGTTTCTTGCATTAGTATTATGTCATACCAGCATGTTGTCGCTGACCCATTCGTGGGCACAGGTTTCAGATAAAGCTCCTGGCACGCGGGACTTGATGAAATCTTGGAGAAAGGAGAGGAAATGAATTTGGAAGAATATTTGGGCCCTTGGGGCGTATTTAGACATTATAAAAGATTGGTGTATTTTTGAAAAGAATGGAAATGACATTGTATATTGTAATAAATAATGAATTTGTGATCTTTTAGTTTAAGTGTAGGAGTAGACGTGATGGATTGTATAAGTAGGTGATGTATATTTAACTTTGATAGAGTTGTGGCCATCGAGTGAGGATGGATTGTGACTGTTGCATATATATATGTTGTATTGTGTTTATCAGGGGGAAAAGGTTCGAAAAACAAAGGAGGTGCTGCCGAAATTTTTAGAAAATTAAAGAACTCTATTTAATTTGTCATAAATTCAGAAATCTGTTTAATTATCTTTTATTTTATTTACTTTCTGTTCGTCAGTCGCACCTCGGGTTTCGGTCAGAAATTCGGGGCGTGACACGAGGAACTCATCAAAGCTTTGCCTGTTGAGATCCTTTGCTTTTTGAATGGCTGTCTTCTTGGCTTCCCATGTTCTTGGTAAAGACCTAAGAACTTTTCTCACCATTTCAACATTAGCATAACCCTTACCAAGAGATTTCAAAGAATTAACAATATTAGTAAAGTGAGTAAACATTTTGGGTATGGACTCGCTAGCATTTACTTTAAATATTTCATAGTTATAAACTAGCATACTAATTTTTGATTCTTTAACTTGATTTGTACCTTCATAGGTAACTTTAAGTTTATCCCATATCTCCTTTGCAGATTCGCAAGTATAGATTCTATTGAACTCATTTGCGTCTAAGGCATAATATAAATTGCTCATGGCTTTATAATTTATTTGAATGAGTTTGAGATTATTTTCATCTCACTCATGTTTTCCCTTAGCAATCTCGGTGGTGCTAGTAGAGCTTTTAGTTTTCATAGGAATGTGAGACCCATTTATAATAACCTTCCATATTTCATAGTCTAAGGCTTGAAGATAGATATTTATTCTAGCTTTTCAACAAGTGTAATTTTGACCACTAAATAATAGAGGTCTATTTGTCGATTGCCCTTTAGCAAAGACAGTTCCTACAATATTTGTCATATATTTTCTCTTAGAGTGTTAACTTTATTTTGCAAGAGACGAAGCTCTAATACCACTTGTTGCCCATATATTTACCCTATAAGGGGGTGAATATGGTATTTAGAAAATATTGACAACTTTTACAAACTTTAAAAATGAATGTTGAAAGTATACAAGTATGTAAAAGAGTAAAGAGAGCAAACACATCAATTTTTACGAGATTCAGAAAACTTCTTACATCCTTAACTTAGGCATTCCTACTTGAGTTTTTCCATTATCTTGATCCCATTACAAGTAGAGGTCAAACCTTTACAACAAGAGTTCCTCACTATTTTCCCACCAAAATATACCATTTTTCCTCACTTGGGTAGCACCTACCCACAACTTTCACCGCAATGAGATGATACAAAGTTTGTTTACCAACAAGCAATTCTCTTCAAGAGTAGATTGGTGTAAGAAATGCTTACTCTCT
This sequence comes from Nyssa sinensis, assembly GCA_008638375.1. Taxonomy (NCBI): domain Eukaryota; kingdom Viridiplantae; phylum Streptophyta; class Magnoliopsida; order Cornales; family Nyssaceae; genus Nyssa; species Nyssa sinensis. Next base: position 33,152,794 of record CM018038.1, read on the forward strand.
ATAGATAGATCTGGTGTAAGCTCAGAGTATTTCAGTTGAGTATAACTTTTAGATCTAGGTTTTCAATAGTTAGATCTAAAGTCAAGAATAGAGATGTAGAAGTGTAAGCTTGTAAAGAGATGGCATAGAATGCTTTTGAGAATCTCTATTTATAGCCCTTAAAAGAATATGATTGTTGCTTTTCAAAAAGAGTCATTTCCCCTCCTTTTGTCTGTTCAAAATTTGAATCTCCATGTGCTAGATCAACAAATTCAGTTGACTGAATCATCAACTAGTCTGCTAGATTGAGATCTGGTCAATTGATTCAACCTGTAGTTCGACTACATTGGATAGTAGGTTCAGGCTTTTCATAAAAATGGTCACTTAGTCAACTAGTTCTTGAAATTGGTCGACTGGTTGATTAGAGTAAAAATAAGTTTCCATAAACTAGTCAACTGGTTTAGACAATATATATCTTCTTACTTATTTTTCTCAGTGTACTTTTATCAAGACACTTTGATCTTTCAAAACTTAGATTATGGTAGTGTTTTGTTTTGAAAAAATCATTTGAGGTTAGTGCTTAGTTGATTATTTTAAATAGTAAGAGCTTATGACTAATAATCAATCTAATCATAAATCACTCAAAACCCAAAATAAGAAAAATAAAGTTTTCTCTTGACTTGTCTTTGAATCCTTGGGCTTGAGTCTGTCCATTTGTTTGATTCATCATGAAAACATTCCACTTAAATTGATTTTTCCTTGAACTTTGTTCTTGAGTGGAATCCTTTAGCTTGGTAGACTTTGTTATTTCTTGGTCAACAATCTTATTTGACCTAGATGACCTATATGCATTGTCATTTGAATAAAACATTAGTCCACATGGGCAATGCTTTATTATCATCAAAATTACTAAGATGCCCTTGGTTGAAAACCCTTAGGGCTACACTCGTGATAGGAGGGAATAACAATTTATTAGCTTCTATCACCACCGATAGAAACATATCAAGGGGTGCTTCAAAGCCTTTTTTTTGTTATTGTTATATATTTTGGGTATTTGTCATACTTTTGTACATTTTTCTCTTCTTTTTATTATGTCTACTAATGCAATGAATGAGCCTTGTATGTGAACACTTGAGGCCGGTCCATTCGGATTGGGTAGGGTGGGTGCCTAACACCTTTCCACTCTGTACCTTAGCTCTCGATTCCATTTTCTTTGGTTACACTTTGTTTCAGTGCTTTACTTTATTTAACCTATGTCAAGGGGCTTAGTTTGTAACTAAGACATTGAGCAATGTAATTTCTTTCATTTTCTTTGCCCTTTTATGATGTATAATTTATCATGGGTTGTAACGGTTTTCTTGTTTATTTGCCCAAAACAAGTTGGCGACTACTCTTTTTATATTTTATTTTCTTAGAAGCATTCCTTCCCACCTTTAATGAAGGGGAACTGCCAAGATCCCTGAGTCTCCGAGTGACTAGAATTTTTCGACGGTGGCGCTCACATCAGTTAACTGAAAGTCCTAGACGTTTAGTGAAGTTACCTACCATTATTTTCAGTTGACTTAATCCTAATTTTCAGTCGAGTTAAATAGGTTTTCAGTTAACTGAAAATGGTCACTGGGCACTTTTAAACCTGTTATTTTGGGATGCCTTCAAGCACTTTTGGGTTTATTCTTCATTCAACCTAAGCACAACTTAGAGAAAACATCTTTTAGCATAAAAACATATTATTTATGCCTATAAACTCATATCCGAATATAATTTTCCATCGTTTAACATAGATATAATTGGAGATTCAAAAGGGAATAATCTACTAAACAAGTTTTTCACCACATCAAATATGCATATCATAAAACTGTGAAAACATAATCCAACATTTAGTCACATCAAAATGGTCTCCAAAAAAATAAAAGTCATGTATCGTCAACATTGAAAATAAGGATTCTACAAGTCATGGTCCACCAAAGAAGGTCCAAAAGCTTCATTTCGTGTTATCTTCAAGGTAGTAGCTCATTGACATTCCCTGCTTCTAGTAGGGGGTTTAAACAACAACCTCCAACGGGGATCTAGCAAAAATAAGAAATGCACATTGCCACGTGTCTGCCTGTGCTCATGAAGTGATGATTAGATGACATATTTGCACATATGATGGAGACAGTTCAAATGTACAATTCAAGGCATTTGTTATATCTATGAAATGACAGTTTTCAAGAAAAGTATCATACCTACTCTCTTTACCATTTTTATGGCTTGTACCAAGCAACACAACACTTTCACAACCCAATTCCCTATTACATGCAGTTGCGCACTCAACTTCAAACATATCCAACATCAACTAATGGGCCCTCGGAAGCCAAGTGTGCTTTACGGACTACTAAGTCGATGGAAACATATGACCACCCACGTGGGTTTATGGTTCAAAGCCGAAGGGAGACATAATCCCCAACACATTAAACCCCAAGTAGTCAAATCAAATCGAATATCCTTAATATCTCATTTTCATATCTTCTCTCAATTCTACCTTGATTTTCAACCTCTAAATCCTTACCAATATTTGTAATCCAAGACAATCCACTAGGTATACACATTATATATTCATTTCATGGCCACTTCATTGAGAAAATACATCAAGAATACCAAATTAACTCACTATGGAATTTTATCAAGCATCTTGAGTACACAATAACAAGATCTAGAAAAATAATAAACATAATAGCAAAATTTAGAACGATAATAAACATAATAAAAAGGACAAGCCTCCACATATTTTATTCTTGGAGTGTAAGATGCTTAGAATACACATTTAAACTTCAAGAAGATGAGTATAACATTAAATGTGAATATTAATGGCATTTTATACAAATAATCATAGTTCATAGTTGAAGAAAATGAGAAACTCTAACATTTTAGTCTTGATTCTTGGATAAATCTTCCAGCCCTAGCTTTGAAATGGTTGTAAAAGGCCCAAAAGTGCAAAATCTTGCCCTAAAAATCCTTGTTGAGGCTTGAATCCATGCAAAAATTAGAAGAGGAGAAGAGAAATGATGAACCTTAGCCTTCCTTCCCTTATTGATCGTGAAAGTGGGTGAAAAGAGAGAAGAAATAAAAAAAAAAAAAAAGAGTTGAGGCTATGTGGGTCATGGTTGGGGTATATTTATACCCATAAAACCCTAAATCTGTTCAATTACAATTTTGCCCCTCATTAAGTGACTTTCTTTCCTTTCTTTAATTGTCTTTTTTATCATATATATGTGTACACTATGTACTTCATCACAAACCTAACATTCTAAGGTTCATTTAAATCCCACTACAATATCTTTCGAGTACAACACGCACAAATTTGCAATGATGGTAAAATAACTATTTTGCCCCTATAGTCATTTAATGTGTCTAAGTGAACCCCAATAGTCTCCAAATTTTTTCAAGCCAATATTTATCATAATAAATCAATTATATACCATTATTATTTATTATTTATATTTTCAAATATTTATTTAATATTATAAAATTTACAAGACTTTACATGTACACAAGGCCATGCCCAAGATCAAAAGAGAAAATAAGGTAAAAACAAAGGAGGAATGCACAACAAATAAATTTTTTAACAACTAGTAACACAAAAATTTCTCTGTCGAATAAGCTGACAAAATTTCTCTGCCTAGAAAACAGAGAGATTTTTCGCTCTTAGAGCGAATTGGGACAAAACAACCTTAATCTCTTCCTTAAATGTAAGTATAACGTTGATATGATCATTGTAGAAGGATTTAAGTTTTTCAATCTTAGTCGCTCCATCACCTATTTGTCTATTCCTGCTACAACCATCAACAACCTCCATTGTTAAAAATGAAAACCATTAATGCTTAAGAACACAATCTATTAAAGGCTTCAAATTTAATGGATTATTATTGTTGTTGTGATTATGTTGGTGAGTGCACTAATCCAAATCAGATTGACGACAACCATTAATATTACTCAAGAACACAATTTGTTAAAGGCTTCAAATTTGATGGATTATTGTTGTTGTTGGGATAATGATAATGAATGCATTAAGCCAAATTTGGTAGATTATTGTTGTTGTTGCAAGTCTATCATTTGTGCATTAAACCTAAGAATCACCTTATAAATCACTTTCTTCGATGGTGAGGTCGAGTGAGAGGATGAATCACTTTACAATGTTTCACAACATATAAACACAAGGATGATGGTGAGATAGAAACCAGTGGACGAAGTAGATCTCAATCATGACCACATATGTCATATTGCAAAGGATTTCTTCATCAACTCAGAAGACAAGTTCTTGAATCATAGTGAATTTTTTGGCCAATTTTCATGGAAATCACAATTGATTTTCTTAGTCAGCAAGACATCATTCTCTTGCACAATTTTTTTTACAGTTCCTAACAAAGTTCTTAACATATTTCTCTGTAAAAGGGAAATTTTCCACCCCCTTTTCTAATTCCAACACCTCACAATCCAAGTCACAAGAAACTCAATTTTTCATAGTAAAAAAATGTGTACTTGATTAGCCTGTCATCTTGAATTATTATAAACATTACTGAAATGCGAAACATACTATTGCAGAGCACCATCAATAATTTCCTTTATCAAGGACAATTTTGCGTCACATCCACATTGTTCTAATCTTTGGTCCCTCAGGTGCTCCGCATTAGCTTTTCTCCTAGGCTAGTTAAACCTAAATCGGTAACAAACAAAATATCTTCTATAATTTCCTAAATTTTGGCTTTCAGTTGAGCATGCCTTCCGTTGGAGCTTTAGTCACGCTTCATTGTAACCTGAATAGAGCTTTAATCTAGAGTTTTTTTTTTTTTAGCTTCGATCATGATGGATCGATGACTTGATTAAAAAAGGGTAATTTAGTCATTAAAAAAAATAAAATAGCCACATCAACACTATTTTACCCGGGCTTAGATAATTTAAAATTTTAGGGACTTTTTTTTTTACTAATTTAAATAACAAAGTAAAAAAGTACTTAAACAACATTACCAAATGAACACATTTTTTTTTTTTATTACACTTCCATTTTCTTCTTTTTCTTTACTAAATAAATTTTCGGTTGTGGCAGAACCTTATGCGCTAGTTTGGTCTACTAAGGCTATGTTTGGATGGGTGGTCCAATCACAACTCAACGTGTTTTGAAATTCAACCACAATTTAGGTTGTGTGGAATGAAATTTCAAACCGTATTTATTAGTCACAACTTTTCTATTAAGTGCGGTTCGAATTAAAATAATAAATCTAATTTTTTCCATAAAATTGAACAAGTCTATTATAAATACCTCATTTGATACATGTTAATCACTTATTTACAGCTCACTCAAATACTCAATTATTTAACTCAAATAATATTTTTTTTTACCACTGCTCAAACAACAAATTTTCAACGCTCATTCATATGATACTAAATAAATGAATAACTAAACACAGCCGAAGTAGGAGATTATGTACACCGAACCGGGCGGCTCAGCTAAACAACCCGTTCGTCCTGGCCACTTGTAACCGTTCGACCGCGGGACGATTTTGAGCATTCATTTGTTTAGGGCTTCTTTTGATGGTTCGCTCCTCCGTTTCTGACACCCGAAGGTCAGATATAGTATAGAATCCTAATTCTCGATTTTCACTTGGGTGTTCTGTTCTTAGGGCGATGGCTTCTCTTTTCAAGGTAACATCGGTGCCTCTTTATGTTCTGTATACAACAACTTCATGGGCTCTATATATTTACTATGTAACATATCATGAATAGAGTACAATTCATGTTTAGGGAACCACTGGTTTGGATTCTAATAAGCTATTGTCCATTATTTTCGATTTGCTTCTGTCGGGCTATCAAGCGAGCTTAGTAAAATACTATTGATTTAAACTTGTTTGATAGAAAAAGATTGTATTGGCATTATCAATTAGGCATTAGCTTGCAACTGATCTGTTTGATAAGCCTTGATTTGGTTATAATCAATAAAACGAGGGGTGTAAGAGTTGAAGTTCTTGGGATTGAATTAGGATTAGCCGACTTTTGAAAACTTCTATCTGTTTGATTCTACGCTCTCTGCTCTCTTCTTGATAAAATTTAACGCGTGGGTTGTTTTTCTGCACATACACGCACATTGTAGGTGGCCCCCTTCCCCGTAAAACACAAAAAGCCCTTTTTTTTTTCAATCTCTATAAAAATACTTTTTTATTTGCGTATTTATATGTATTCAACCATTTCCACTTATAGTCAGTCTTGCGTCCGAACAGTTGAAAAATCATATTGCTAATTGTCGTGTGATCTTCTGAAAATTTGAGTAGATCAGTTAGTGGTACTAGGCTACTAGCATTACATGTTTTATCACATTGTACAGTTTTTATACTCTATTTTTCTATATCTTATGTGTTTTTGATATTAGGATTCAAGTAAGCTTTCCGCCTATCGGGATAAAAGGTTTGAGGGAACACAAGAAGAATTTGAACAAGCACTCCTGGCCTCAACGACTGTTTATATTGGGAACATGTCCTTCTATACAACAGAAGAGCAAGTTTATGAACTATTCTCTCGAGCTGGAGAAATTAAAAAAATAATCATGGGTTTGGATAAGAACACAAAAACTCCTTGTGGTTTTTGTTTTGTCTTGTAAGGCCTCGCTCTTATTTATGTTCACTAACATATTGCAAACTAGTTAGAACTATAAATTTTCATTCTTATATATATAGATCCTTGCAGATAAGCATATCATCTTTGACATATATAGAATTAAATAATAAGCCTTCTCTGCATTTGTTTATGAAATTGCATTACATTGGTAAACTTTTTGGATTTTGAAACTAAAGCTAGATTTTCCTGACTCGAACCTGTTAATTGTTCAAAATGAACAAATTGCAGAGTGGTGTTTTGCTCAACTGGTCAGTTTTGGCTGAATTGAAACCCTAAATATTTACTGATTTGGTTTGGCATAGGCTACCTGATAACCTGAGTCTAACTTCAGTTCTTATATTGAACAGTTATTTATTTTATTTTTTTAATTTTTTCCAAAGATAATAATGAGTTTATGGACTGGTTCTGAGTTTGAGCTCAATGTTCCAACTTTTTTGATGCAGGAGGTGATGGGGATCAAAAAGGACTTCATGGTCCATTTATAATTGATGGGGGAAGATATATGTTATTATGTAATTTTATTTTTATTTAATTTATATTGTCATATTTAGGATTTGTTTGAGTTGATATAGAATATGTTTTAATTCCTTCATTCTAGGATTTGATTACTTTGAGTTTTTCTATACAAGGGATAGGTGGTATTGAATAGAGGGAGACTTGGATTATTGATATTGAATACATTTCTTGTGTTTTTCTATGTGAGATTTCTCTGATCTTTCTATCTCTTATCTCTTATCTCTCTTCGTCCCTCATCTTTCTACTGGTTCTACATTAATTTGGTATCAAAGAAAATCTTGATCTTGTTTTCACAACCACTATTGTCATTCATCCGCATCAAACCATAGTCGACTAACCATTGCCATAGTCGCATCATTAATCACGTCCTTCATTACTGCGAACCACAATCCACTTTTCATTCATCATCATCCAACATTGTTCGTCTAATGCATCATCAGATAATTACTGTTCCCCTCACTAGTTCATTGCTCTCACAGACACTGTAGCAATCTCTTCATCGGAGTAATCGGAATCCACCTCATCATCTTCATCAAAGTTCGAAGCCATTGTCACTTTCGAAGAACCATTTCTGCAATTGTTGTGTCCAGATTTAGCACTTTCGTTGTCCTTGTTAAGATCACACATCATCCACCGTTGATGCAGTGCATCGTCGTCATGTTGGGTTGAGCCTAGTTCGTTGCCGATTATCGCCCCACTGCTCAGAGTCGCAGATCACAGTGAGGGTTTTTTGAAACCCCCATTGCAGCCAAGGATCGTCTCTATCATCGCTAAGAAGCCTCACGGCCATCCACTGTCGTCATCATTCGAGTGCGTCGTTGGTGGAGTGCTACAAGTCGATGACCTACTGTGTTGGAGTTTTGAAACCCTCACAGCACGAAGAGGCTTTAACACCAAGACCTGATCTGATTTGTCCCATTTCCTTTATCCAGTGGTATGTTCTCGCTGTCATGCACTAAGCTGTTAGAGAGGGTGTAATTTTATTATTATATTCTCTAACATGCCCTCTCATGTGTGGTCAGTCTGAGCATGTGTCAATTCATATTATGAGGGTGATAATGAGATTTGAACTCAGGACTTTTTGCCTGCTCTGATACTATGTTAAAATTAAAAGAAAAATATAAAAGAGAAGAGAAAGGGAGAGGAGAGAGAAATGGAGAAAACTCCAAACGACTACATTGTATTAGGTTGAATTGATAATAAACTACACAAGGGACCTCCTTATATAGGAGAGTCAATGAGAGTCCTAAAAGGAAAAGGAAACGAACAGTCGAACACTGTGACGGCTAACCTTAAAATCACACTAATATAGCTCACCTTAGTCTACTTCTAATAGCCTCCCTCAAACTAAACTCAAGGTGGAGAGTAGGAGATTAACGTGAGTTTGAAGATAAGATCACGTAGGCGTCCTGGACAGTAGAGGAGTGATGATCTGCATTAGATTTGATAATATGTCTCGAGGAAGATGTCTGTAGAAGAGGCTAAACACGTGTGACGTTTGTGGAATGCTTGACAAAGCACGAATAAGAACTGTAGGATACTTGATGGAATACATGTGAAGAAGCCTTTGTTGATGAAGTTTGATTACTTGTGAGGGCTGACACGTAACTGATAGGATCTCACAACACCATGTGAGAGCTTACGTATAACATGCACATATTTGATGAGATTGAACACGCGTGAGGGCGAACGTTACTATATAAACCTCATAAGAGTGAGAGCTAACGAACTAACACATAGCTGAAGATAAAGGACATGCGAGAGGGTGAACGTTGCTATAAAGACCTCATTGAGTGAGAGCTGATGAGCTGTGATTTAGTATGTATTGCAAAATGTCCTACAAATAAATGCGTGAAAACAACTTATGTGTTACAATTTGCCCAACGAATAAAAAGGCGCATGAACAAGATTGTCGTGATGGAACACGCATCAAATAAGACGTGTTAGAATGAACTCAATGAACTAAATAGAAGCTTCACAAAATAAATACCAAGAACACTTTGATTGGATCATAATGCTTTTGATAACTGCCCAGAGAAGAACCAGACGAAGGAGGAGACAACGAGCGACAAATCATTTGGATCAAGCCATGGTGCATGCACTATGAGCCAGTGAATGAGAAAAACTTGTGGGGCCAAGATTAAGTAATAAAATGTTGGGTTGATAAATTTAACGCCACGACGATGATGGTGCGATCATGTTGGCTTTGTACAGAAGACAGAACATAGCCAATCACCACCATTTTTTTTTAGGAGAGCCAACTCATCTAAAAGCTTGAGCTGTTAGAGAGGGTGTAATTTTATTATTATATTCTCTAACAACAACCCACTTATCTACCCTTCTGGTATGAAAACTAGCTTGCTTATCTATTATTGACCGATGACACATCAACGCAAAAGATTGAGAGACAGCTGAGGTCTCAATAGGTTATCTATTGGGACACGTCAAAACAAAAGGGGGAATCAAGATTCCAAAACTGACCGAGAGAGACGAAACCCACGAAACAGATAGTGTGAGAGAGAGAGAGAGGGGGTAGGGTTTCCACGAAAGAAGAAGAAGAAGAAGAGATGACTGATTTGGTATCTGTCGTTCCAATCTCGCACGAGCACCATAGGTAAGCAACCTAGCCACTGCACTCTTTCTTTACCATTGTGACTAAGATTTGGTAGATTTTCTTCTCTTCTCTTCATTAATTTTTCCTTTTTCTTCATTTTTTGAAAAGAAAATTTGAAAAATGACCCATTCTACTATCATCGTGTCCCGATGTGTCGGGAATGTGTCGAAGTTTTAAAAAAACTGGATACTCAATTTTAACTTGGCAGACACGTGTCCAAAGGTGTTTGTGTCCAGAGTCCAGACGTGTCGGACATCGACACTTTAGCCTTAGAAATGTGTCGATGCTTCTTATAGGCTGGGCCTTGGCGCAACAGTAATGTTGCTCTATTTTGACTTGGAGGTCATGGGTTTGGATTGCGAAAACAATCTGCCAGCTCGTGGGGGTAAGGTTGTGTAAACCTCGCCACGGAGGAAGCCTCGTGCACTGGGCTAGCCATTTAGTTTGGTCAAAGTATCTATAAGTTATTAGATAAAGTTTTATCCTTGCGTTTGATAGGCACTGTGTAAGTTGATCTCAACTCCAAAGAATGCTTTTTATTTATTTATTTAATTAAAATTTTTTTTTTTGTGGGGGTGGGGGGAGATTCTTGACATAGTTCTCATAGCTAATGAGTGTTTTGATTCAAGGCGGAAGAGTCATGATTAGGGTTTGGTCTACAAGCTAGACATTGAGAAAGCCTTAGACCATGTACATTAGAGCTTCCCTATGTTTTTATTGGAGCTCATAGGATTCAAGAATAGGTGGAATATTTCCTCGGTGTCATTTTTAATCTTGATAAATGGCTCTTCTATGGATTTTTTAGGAGTTCAAGAGGATTGAGATCGGGTGATCCCGCCACCCTTCCTTTTTGTTATTGTTTATGAGGTTTTGAGTAGAATGATGGCAAGACCTGTGGAAGGGGGGATGCTGAATGGTTTTGGGATAGGAGCTGGTCTTGGTGAGACGATTGAAGTCTCACACCTCCTTTTTGTTGATAATATGATATTTTCTATAGTGTAGAGGATACTAAGCTTTTTTGAGATATGCTATCATTTGTTTTTGAGGCAGTCTTAGGGTTCCGTATTAATTCGTGAAAGATTGAGCTTCTCCATAGGTGATGTTGAGAGTTTGGCTTGGAATTTCAGACGTAAAGTTGGCTCCTTCCCTTCTATATACTTGGGACTTCCATTAAGATCTTCCTTGAAGGCTTTAGATGTATGGAACCTGGTACTGGATAGATTTCAGAGAAGGTTAGCAGGTTAGATAGTAGGTTGGTTGGAAGAAGTAGTACTTTTCCAAAGGGGGGAAGATTACAATAATCAAAAGAACTTTTTCAAGTCTTCCAACAAACTATATGTCCTTGTTCCCTATGCCAGCTTTTGTGGAGAAAAGATTAGATAAATTACAAAGCGATTTTATCTGGGAATGAAAGGATGAAGAGAAGAAGACTCACTTGGTGAATTGCTAGAGAATCAAATTTTCTTTGAAGGAAGGGGTTTTGGGAATTAAAGAGTTGAGGATCTTTAATAACGCCCTTTTAGGGAAATGGACGTGGAGATTTACTGGGGAGCCTTGAACTTGTTGGAGAAGGATCATAGCAGTCAAACTTGGGTATGAGGCTGGGAGGTTGTTTGACTTCTTGGTTTCAGAGAAATTTCTGCCATATGGAAATGGAGGAAGCATTGAGACTAATGGAATTCCTTTATCGCTTTAAGCCGCTTGCTCATATAGAAGACTCTCAAGTGGAGGATTGATAGGAATAGGAAGTTCTCTAAGTCCTATTATAAGGAGTTGGCAAGGAAGGGTATTAGAGATTTTCCTTGGGAGAGCATTTGGTATGCAAATGCTCTCTTGGGGAGGTAGCTTTCTTCATCTGGTCTGTAACTTGGAAAGAAGTGTAGACGCTAGATAATTTGCAAAAAGAGGGCTTTGTCCATACCTAACTAGTGTTAATGTGCAAAGTTGAGGAGAAGAGCACAAGTCACCCGTTTTTCCATTGCTTGGTGGCGAGAGATATGTGGCATCTCCTTTTCTCGCTATTTGGCTGTACGTGTGATGTAGAATGGAAACGTGGGAAGGAGAATCAAACAAGTTGAATTCTTTAATAACCAAGTAACATGGGGACTCCTCACCCAACAAGAAAAATAATTCTCTAAAATTCATAATTATTTTTTATTGATAAAAAAAAAACATAACTATAAAGACCTATTACATCATATTTATAGTGTTAGAACACTACTATTTTGACTAGGAAACCAAAAACTCCTATTTTTATACTAATTCTAATATAATAGACTATTAATTTGAATAGGAAACTACTAATTCCTATACTAATACTAATAAAACTAGGAAGCAAGAGAAATTAGAAATAAATCAAAATAGGAAACTAAACAATTCTAAAACAAATTATTTTTAGGGTACCATATTTGTCCTATATTAGTCTCCTCCACTTGTAAAAACCTCATCTTCGAGTTGACTTGATGTACACAATCTCGAACTCGTTCGTAACTCGAAAATAACAATTGAATTTCCTCAAGAGCAATTGAACGCTCAAAGATTTTTCTTTTGCATTTTTTAAGAAATCTGAAATTTTGGGCTCTTGTTTTGATGACAATAAATCTCCCATTATAAAACAAGAAAACTTATCTTTTTGATCCAACACAATAACTTAATCTCTCTCAGATTTGTTAAAATCATCTTGCAATATTTTAGGTTCCTTCTCATTTGCAGTATTGATTGTACCCTTGAAAATTTCTGGCTTCTCTGCAACAATGATCAAGCTAGTATTTTCTTTCTCTTCCTTGAAAGAATTTGTGAATTTTATTGGTGCCACTAGATCTACGTTTTGATCTATTGGTTCTGAACTTTCTTCTTCTTCCTTCTTTATAAAAGGAGTTGTTACCACACACTCAAGATTTTCAATTTTTGTCTCGATATGAAGATGATCATTGGAGGATGGTAGATCAATCTCCATACGACAACTTTGAAACGCATGACTTCTGTAGTATCTATCATGACTTTTATCATGTATGTCTCTTCTAGATCTATCAACAAGTTGGTCTCGGGCAAATCCTCCAACCCGATTCTTGTTGATTGGTGAGTCGCTATTGGATTTGAGTTTGATCATAGAAGCATCTCGCGGATCTCAACAAACAGATCGTTAAATTTCTGCGTATCTTCTTTAATAATACCCAACAAAGCCTCGATCCCATGACGAATGTCAATGAGATTTGTGTTTTCGACTCCGTTGTCTGTCATTGAGATAGGCAAATCCTCGCTCTAATACCAAATGATACAGAACAGAAATGTGGGAAGAAGAATAGAACAAGTCGAATTCCTTAATAACCAAGTATCATGGGGACTCCTCACCCAACAAGAGAAAATAATTCTCTAAAATTTGTAATTATTTATTATTGATAAAAGAAAACATCACCATAAAGATCTATTACATCATATTTATAGTGTTAGAACACTACTATTTTGACTAGGAAAAAAACTCCTATTTTTATACTAATTCTAATATAATAAAGACTATTAATTTGAATAGGAAACTAGTAATTCCTATATTTCCTATATTAATCCTAATAAAACTAGGAAACAAGAGAAATTAGAAATAAATCAAAATAGGAAACTAAACAATCCTAATACAATTCTAAAACAAATTTCCTTATTTTTAGGGTACCATATTTGCCTTACATCAACCTGGATCATGCTAGCCTTAGTCTTGGAGTTCTTGAGGGGGAGGAAAGGAAGCCGCATTAGAAGGAGCATAAGAAATGTTTGGTTATTGGCACCTCTTGGCTTATGGCTGGAAAGAAATATTAGGAATTTTGAAGGGAAAGAATTATCCCTTTAAGATTCAAAGATACCTTTTTGAAAACTTTATACTCTTGGGCACTTTACTCCTCTCTCTCTCTCTCTTCGATTATTTTGTGTTGTTTTTGGGAGATCTGAATCTTTAGTTGTGTGTGCCGTCCCTTTTTTTGTATATGGGTCCCCTACGGTGATTCTTGAATAATTATTCTTATCAATAATAATAATAATAATAATAATGAAATTTTTGAAGATGAAAATAATTAGTCGAATGTTCACTAACTTCAAAATGTGTTATTAGAACTCTTAAAACTTAAAATGCTAGTAAAAGGTGAATCCTTACCCCTCAATGAAACCAACTCTAGTTACCAGTTTAAAATAAAAGCAACAGAATTCCAAATGACATACTAATTTATAAAGTATCATCATGGAAACTTGAAATCTTCTCTGCCTTGAATAAAAAAAGAATAAGAGTAAATTACACTGACTTCCCCTAAGATTTCTGACAATTACACTGACCTCCCCTGAGGTTATACCCTCCTCTAGTCAATTTTTTTCTTCAAAATAACAAAACTGGCCTTTTTATTTATTTATTTTTACATTTTTTCAATTTTGACCAATTTTTTTCTAACTTTTTTTAAAGATTTTTTATTATTATTTTATTTAAAAATAAATTTAAGGTTTTTATCAATATTTATTTGAAAAATAAAAAAAAATTGATCAAAATTAAAAAAAAATTGAAAAAAAAAACATGAAAGGGGTAATTTTGTCATTTTGAAGAAAAAAATTGACTAGAAGGACGTATCTATATATTGTCAGGTAAAATAGGAGAGGTTAGTATAATTTTAGGAATCTCAAAAGAGATCAGTGTAATTGTTAGAAACTTCAGGGGAGATCAGTGTAATTTACCCAAAGAATAAACTAGAAAGTTATAATGGAACTCAAGACAAAGAACCTGTGCAACTACCTTAAATAGATCCTCCTAAATGAAAAATGTTTCTTGTTTGTGTTTGGGTCCATAGCCCAGATTTATTCCATCAGAGCTTATAATATCTTTCTAACAAGTCAACCACCATGCATTGTTATTTATTTTGGGGTTGGGGGCATTCACACTCACAACTTGTTCCGAATCAATTGCCTCTTCTAGTTGAAACTTTTTTTATTGCTAGCAACGAGAATTGAACCCTTAGCCCCACCCCACGCAACCCCACCCTGTTGGATGCTATGCTATCACTTATCCTGCCGACTGCCGAGGTCATTTATGAGTTAGAGACTTAGAGTCCTACATTGTAGAAATAGTGAGAAAATAAAGATTGATATACATGATTGGGAACAAGACCTAACAACTTAAGCTTTTGGGTCAAGTTGGGTCAGTTTGGACTCCCCATTCTACCCAACAAGTGGTATCAAAGCTCATTAGGTGTGAAGATCCTAAGCTACTCTCCAAGTGGTTTAGTGTTGGTACTGGTGGCTCTTGAGAGAAGAACAATATCATGTGAGCTCTTGGAGGAATCACAATAATGCAGTGGACCTCAATACTGATTGTGCAAGTGTCATGCAAACTACAAGAACTAAGACTTCTTATGATGAAGTAAAGAGGACTACATGTGAACCATTCATGATGATGAGCTAATGTCAGTGTCTCAATTACTTTTGAAAATCATGCTCAAAAATAGATTTAACTCTCAAGTTATTTAACAAAAGCATGTATTCAAAGTCATGAAATAATTTTTTGGATATTTTTTTTTTAAACTGAAATAAGTCACAACTAACCAAAAATGAAAAATCCTTAATAGACCTAACAACATAGACCTAGGACAAAGAATAAACAACTTAATAAACACAACCTAGGCTATGTGAAGAATGAACAATCATTCTAAGGAACAAACACCTATACATTTCCTAAGATACTCAACTCCAAGACCATTAGGGGTTCGTGGAAAGATAACCTAGTTGACACTCGTTGGGGACATATTACACAAAGATAACCTTATCTTCTATAAGCTCACGAATAAAGTGATGATGAACATGTATGTGCTTAGTCCTAGAATGTTGAACGACTTCTACAAGCTCACAAATAAAGTGATGACTAACATGTATGTGCCTAGTCCTAGAATGCTAAACGGGATTCTTAAAGAGATATAAATCGCACTCGAATTATCACAATAAATGGTCATTGTGCCTTGATCTATCCCATAATCCTTCAACATTTTTTTATCCACTAAAGTTGAAGACAACAATTTTCTACAGTTATGTACTCTATCTCGATAGTGGACCTGTGCCCCTTGTGTAAATGTCAAGGAGCCAATAAACCATCTTCTTATCCATTGTTTAGCCTCTTGGACAATTTGGATCCTTATTCTTGGATTGTTTGGAGTTTCTTGGGTGATGCCAAGGGCCATGATTGATGTTCTTAAGGCTTTTTTTTTTTTTGGGGGGGGGGGGGGGGTGTCTCCCAATAGGAGGATGAGGAGAGCTTGGCTTATGACTCCTCTTTGCATTTGGTGGAGCATTTGGCAGGAAAGGAACAATAGGGGTTTTGAGGGGAATGAGTCCCCTTTATGGATTGTAAAAGCGAAAGTGTTGAGCATCATCTTTTTTATTTTTTTTGGTTGTTAGGGGGCTTAATCGTGTCCATAGATAGTCTTATTTCCTTTTTGCACTATGTGTGTAGACCCCTAAAGTGTTATTATGCATATGTATTTTTTGTTTTTAGGTGCACTCTCTTGGTGCTTCTTTGTAAATGGGTGCACCCCCTGGGGTGCTTTATTAATATATTTTCCTTTTACTTATAAATATATAGATAAGAGAATAAGCAATCACACAAGAGAATACATAAAAAAAAACCATCCATGGAAACCCTTGCAGGAATGAACCACTAGACCTAGTCTAGATGGGCACCAATTCACTATAAAGAAACTCAACTTACATGGCAACTCAATACTTCAAGACTTGCCGACAATGATCTGTACTTTCCTTGACTTGATTTCTCATGTGTTCTTCAAAACTCTGTCTTTGAATCCTCAAATGACGACCACAATCACAAATCAAATCCTCGACGTCTTAGTATCCATTGATCGCACAAGCTAAACTACCTTCGACTAGTACTCTCCCAAATGAATGGAATCAACTGGTATGGATTTTGCTGATAGGAGGCTGTGTTTTCTATGTGATTTAGAAGGTGGGAAAACTTTGCTTCACTCAGAAAATTCACAAAAAGTCATTCAAAATTCGTGCAAAATCGCCTCTTGATACTAATGTGCAGTCTCTCTAAAATTTGGATTAGGGATTGAAAAACCCTAATCGAGCTAGCTCGTTTGAACGAGCTATTGCGCGAGTTTCAAACAGCTACACTAGAGTTATTTTTTAATAACGTTTTTCCTTGACTTTGTTCGAACAAGAATTGAAAGAGCTTTTAACATGCTCTGCTTAAATTTCAAAATTGATCTTTGGACAAGCTTGTTCGAACGACCAATGCCATATGTATCAAATGAGGTACATTGATTTTTCAAATTATTCAAGCCTTTGAGACCTTGTTTGAACGGGCTCCTCTAGTTTCGGAAAATAAGGTATTATGACTTGGTTTGAACGAGCAAGACATATGGTATTAGCCGAGGCTCACTGGGTGGACCTCGTTCTAATAGCCTTAGGCTCGTTGAAACGAGCTTGACTAATGTTGACTATTTTGAATGAATAACAAGTTCTAAATAAGAACATATTGTCCAATTGGTCAAGTTCATTGTTGCAACACACCAAATGATTAAAACAATTTTATAAAGTGTGTGCATGCGTCCAACCTAAGTTAAAGGTGTCTAAGTCTCACATACCTTTTCAAACTTATGCAATCGACCCTCTATTGATCTTTAATGATGCATGTAGCCACTTCAGCCACTAGGCTTGAGTATGAACAACCACTCATGGACTTAGATTCAATTACAATTCCAATTACAACTCAAGTTTTGTCTCACGGGATATGCCTACACATACACGGACTCAATCTTAACAAAAAAAGGTGCCAGGTTGTTCATAGTATCATGAATAATTGACATGAAGACCAAAATATCCTAAATCGCAAACGAACGACTTGCCTACTCACTTAGGTTGGGGATACACCTTCCCAATAGGAGAAATGTATGGAGTGGAATACTCAAAGTTACTTTTCCTAACCCAATTTGACTCAACCTTAGGTTTGTTTGGTTTAGTTTCACTTTCAAGTTTCAACTTTAGACCCTTTTTTTTACTACTCTCTAGACCTAGTCTTTTGACCTTTATAGAAATTTGTACTTTTGAGTGAGAGAGAATGGAAACACCTGTCAAAGAGTATAAAAGGTGTGGACTGGATGGTTCTGAGGCCCAAGACTTAATTTGGCATATGCTGAATGATGTAAGGCCCACTTGGGATGTTGACTAAACATGGGCTGGAATGCTGGATCGTATATGGCTTTGTGGGCCTACTAGTTAAATGAAACAACACTTAGATACATTTAACCACATGTATTTATTCATTGTATGTAGCCATGTTCAGGTTCATTTTCTCACATGACAAGTTCATTCCATCTGAACCTTTGGGAAATAGGAATAGACTTTTGCATTAAACACATGTTTGTGAAGCTTATAAATAGATACTACTTCAAGACTTTGAACCATGAAAGAGAATAAAAAATTTTCAGCTTTGAAGCTCTTAAGGTTTGTGTGATGCAACCTATTTCCTTGGTGTGATGCCAAAGAGACTCTAGGTGTGCGGCCTAGACTTCTCTCCTACTTCTCTTTCTTCTTCTATTTATCTTTTCTTTGTAGTTTTATTCTAAACAGCACTCAAATTACTGATCACAGCCCCTAAAACAGCCTCAGTTTTTTTTTTTATATATTACTTAGTCCTACTACTGTTCTACATCATTGAGTTAACTTCATGACTTCATTGGTAAGGTTTCTAGACTTTTGAACTGGGGTATGCAATTGCTTCTTTAGACTAGCCAAGTGCCTATTCTGTTGCTTGTTGCACACATTTTGGGGTGTTCTAAGTTTGTGACAAAACTGTATAAGGTGACCCACAACTTTACGATAAGTGCAAAAATGTGCAAGTTTTTGTGGATTAGCCTTTTGTTGTGCTTAGGAGTGGTTTTGGGTTGAGATTTTGACTGAGATAAGGTTGACCATTTGATTTGTGTGGTTTGGATTTAGAAGTGGAAGTTTCAAATTCCAACTTTGTCATTTTTAAATTGGATTGAGCCAACATTTTATAAAATTTTTCATATTTTTGCTCAAGGTTAACTTGGACTTCCCTAGACTTCATTAGATCTTGTTTAAGATTTTGAACTTTAGCCTCTAGAGTCTAGACCCTTTTTGGACTCTTCACTTGTGTAAAGATCATCTTTTAACTTTTTCACCTCATCAAGTAAGGAATTTCTCTCCTCTCTGCAACAATGAATTTATCAGATGGAGTAACTCAGTGAGTTTTCAACTGATTTTCAAGTGCCACATCTTGCTTCAAGACACTCCTCACCTTTTCACTCATCTTGGGTTTTGTTGCCAAGCTCAAATAAGCTTTCTTAAGCTTGAGTGACTCCTCATATAATTCATCATAAGCTGCATACAGCTCATTGTCTACGGCACTGTCACTCAAACTCTCATTAGACTCATCCAACCTAAAGACATCACTGATCAAGTGAAGATCATCTTCAACAGGGGAGGATGACCTACTAGACTCTCCTATGGTGGCTGTGTAAAAGGTGAAATTGCTTTCATCATTGGATGACGAGTCTTGTGAAGCATCAAATCTAGACTCTATCACTTAAGGTAGCATTCATCATTCTGTTTTTGCCTTTATTTTCTTATTTGGACACTCAAAAGCAATGTGACCTCTACCATGAATCCATGATACCTATAGCACTCAATGGGAGAATTTTTGTTTGACTTCTCTCGAGTCTTCTTGTCACTTTTGTTAGTTTTCCTAGTAGACTTTCATGGTCTATTTTTTTAGAAGTTTTCTTTTCTTGACTCTTAGGATTTTACTTTTAATTCCTAAGGAATTTTCTAACAAACAAAGCCATTCTATTCTCGTCCAATTCTAACTTGTTATCAGAACCAGTTTTGTCTCCCTTAACAGATTTTAATGCAACACTTTTGTTCTTCGTAGGTTGAAAAAAGTCTAACTCAAAAGTTTGCCAAGTGGTAACTAGTTCTTCAACCTTGAGAGCCAGGGACACAACCAGAATTCACTCTAGGAGGGGCAAATTTTTCATTAAATATTTGATGATAAATTTTAAAAATAAATAATTATAGAAATTTAATATTGATGGATAATATTTTTGATAAGTTATTAAATTAAAGAAACTTACAAATTAGACAAGAAGTCTAATCAAAGAAAGATACCCTTAAAAAACTTTAGGATATACAATCTCAAAAAGACGATAAAAGTCCCATTAAGGGGTCAAGTTGAAATTAAAATAAGGGTAAAGTGTGAAAAATTTAAACTTTTTTTTTTTGGGGGGGGGGGGGGGGAAATATAAATTAAAGGGCATATTCATTTATTTTAAAAGTATAAAAAAATTGAAATGGTGGGGGTGGGGGTGGGGGGGGGGGGGGACATTTTCCCTCCCCAAGCCTCTAGGCCCGTCCTTGTTGAGGGCATCGTCATTCTTGTATTCTTAAATTGCAATGAATTTATTCAAAAAATATTCTCATCTAGATTGTAAGGGGAAGTCACAATATTACTGAGTTTGGCATAAAACTCTGTAAACGTTTCACTCTCTTTATTCTAGCGACTCAAATCTAGATTTAAGAATTTAAAGCTTGGAGATTTTTATGGTATTATTACCTTGTGCGTGACTTATAAAATCTTTCAAAGCCTCTTTAGAAGTCTTGTATGTCATAATACATCGAAACCATTCGGGGGTGACCACTCCATATAGCGTTGACTCGTTGAGACCTTGTTGTACTGAATTAAACTCTAGAAATAGAGGACACGTGTGCGCGCGCGCGTGCTGCACTTGGATAAGAGAATTAATCCCTCACTCAACAATTCAACAAAGCTTTAAAATTCTGGACAATAATAGTGTAGCTGCCAGCTATATTCTCAATGAAAGTTGTTAGCTATTGTTGTATAATGCTGTTTGATTGGTTGGATTTGGAACCTTTGCTGCGACATTCTGACTAAATTTATTTAATTGTGGGGCCTTCATATTAGCTAGTTAATCTGCTAGAACATGGGCTATGGAGAAATATATTTTTTTAGCAGCCTCTGACTGGTTTTCTTCCCTAATAAGCCTTACAAATTTGCTGATTTTCCCATCGAACCGTCCTTATGTTTTAAATGAACTAGTAATTGAGTTAATAGTGTGCAAAATATTTATTGCTGGGGCTATTTTGATAAAGAAATTTTGGTTTCTATATAGGGCACTGTAGTTAATTCTAAAGCATTGATTAAATGGCTATAATGAAGAACAAAAATCTTATTTACGCAATGGAAACTTTAATTACAAAGAACTTATCTCTTAGTTCAACAAATTATTTATTTAGTTTAGTGATTTCACAGGTTGCTGTTTAAAGCTGTGTTAATGTCGTTGTGTATTCCTAACTTTAATTATATATATATATATATACATATATATATATATATATATTCTCTAATCAAAATCTGTGGTCCCATGAGCATGTTTGAAATGAAGTTCTCTGCATTTGCCTCAACCTGCCAAGGTAGACCTAGGCAGTAAACCATAAGAAAAAGGAAAAAAAAAAAAAAGGCCTTATCATGACGAAATAACTCAGTTATATGCTGCTTCTGTAATGTTATTTACTATTTTTTTTGTTTGATATTTTCCTCTATATTTATTTTATGAATATGAAAATTTTGTTATATATCCAATCTTATTTGTGAGTTAGTAATAATTTTTATTTTTTCACTTGCCTAGCTTCCAAAGTTGATACTGATAGCTGAATTTTTCTTGTGCCTTGTTTATCACTCATGGAATTTGAATTTATACAGATTTAGGTTTGCAGTGGGCATGTTGCTTGTGTCATCCTTTGTAGTTTTTGCACTAGCATCCTGAGGACCGTAATTTCAATGCCTTTTAAAACAAACTTGTGTCTATTGACTCTATTGTAAATTTTTTTCCCTCCCCTCAACTAAATCGTCATCGAAGCCAACTCTCCCCCCCCCCCCCCCCCCCCCCCAAAAAAAAAAAAAAGAAGAAGAAGAAGAAGAAAACCCCTTTTCTGTCAAGAATCAAAATTTCGTTTCCTTTCCATCGAAATGGCTGAAACGTTCCATTTCTAGTGAACTGAAACAAAACACTAGTGGAATACCAAAATCCACATGTTTTCATGGAAACAAAGTTGTTTCCGTGGAAACATACCAAAACTAGTGGAAGCATATTGAAACAGTGGAAACATTTCGTTCGTATCAGCAATAATTTTAGAAATTGGTAAAAGATAATATCCATTTGTTTTTCAAATGAAAGAGATTGAAGGATTAAGACCCAAAATTATAAAAAGATATTTTTTTTTTTCCTAAAAACAGTAGACAAGGAAAAGTACTAGTGGAAATAAAATGTTGATAAACAATTTATTTTAATACTTAGTTACTAAGTACAATAGATTTAAATTGCTATTTGTTTTACTTATTATTTTATATGCAACTTATGTTAAATTGTCTAATTCGTTAATATTACACAGTATATATTATTATGTTATGGTATTGTATTGTATATAATTATAATAATTTTGCATATTTTATAACAAATATATAATGATTTCATATTGCATAAAAAAATTAGCTCTAATTAAATTTCTTATACTATTTTTTAATTAGTAAAGAGTTATTTGGTATTAATGACTAATTTACATTTACATTTTTTTCAATTTCACCTTAGTATCTTCTTCTCTAGATGGACATGTACCCTAAAACATTTGTAATTAATTATAATATTATCTTCACACATTCATATATTTTACTTTATCTTTCTAAATGTTTCTGCACATTTAAACTTTTTTCATTGTTTCCACTATATTTCTTAAACGTTTCCAAAATGTTTTTGTTTTTTGGGTGACCAAAACAACACTACGACACAAAATTTTGATCCTTGCTTTCTGCAACTTATTAATTATAGCTCTTAATTGCTACCTTACCATGTATTCATCAGGTACTACTCTAGAGAAGATGCTGAGGACTCAGTGAAATACATAAGTGGGACAATTCTAGATGATCGCCCCATTCGTGTGGATTTTGATTGGGGATTTCAAGAAGGAAGACAATGGGGCCGTGGTCGAAGTGGTGGACAGGTGATATGCCTGTCATTTATTGCTGAAGGTTTACATTTGTATTTGATCTGATTCATATCTTTTCTTCTTTTTTAGGTACGGGATGAATATCGCACTGACTACGATCCTGATATCCTTTCAAATTTTAATTTAAATATGTTTATACCTTCTTTTTTCAGTTTGAATTGATTAAGATACCATGATAATGCTGGTTTACCCTGAGATTTGGGGATTTTCAAGGTTTACAATTTGAGAGAGAAGTGACCTGGAACATCAGTATTCAGCTTGACATAAAGCGTATGATTAATGGCTTTCTGACCTAACTGTGGTGAGTGGTATTTGTGTGATTTGTGGCATATGGATGCATGGCTAAATGACTGAAACTTGTGCTTTTGGTACATGAATGGCCATTTTCCTGAAGACTGCAACAATAAATGAGGTAGACAACAAAATTTGGGTTTGTTTCAGCTTTCTCACGTAATGTAAAGGGTTGAAATTAAGCCATCAGGGTTTTAGTTTTTGAGAAGCATGCATTTGGATACACTAGCTGTGTTTACATTGAGCACAAGCATGAGAAAAGTAGATCATGCTGAAAGTTAAAGTTACATTTTTTTTCCGTTTCTACATGGTTATTTTTTCTTTTCAAATTTGTTTCTTGTATGGTATTTTCTGCAAACTGCATTTCTTGTTTTCAGCAGCTTTTGTTACTATTGCCCTCCCTCCCTCTGTGTTGGTATTGCATTTGTCCATCATTAAGAAAATTAACCCCTATGATCAATTTTTATAGCTTCTTGATGTCAGGGTGTGTCTGTCTGGTACTGTTGTGTCTTTGAATTGTTGAAGCCTCTAATCTTTCTTTTTGGATACCATATGTTAGAGAACAAATTTTAAGGAAGTGGCCTATTTAACTCCTAGTAATTTAATAAAGATTCTCTGAGTAATTTAAAGGAAGTTCCTGTACTTTTTGTCGGGTGTCCCTGGCAGATTCCTTTTTTTTTTATTGGGTCGTGTTCCTGGCAGATTTATGTCTAACAATAGATGTATTGGATCTATCTATGCCACTATCTTCAACATGGTTATTTCTCCTGTTTTGGAGTATCCTTTAACATGAGTTTGGGTTTATTCATCTGATCCTCCTCATAAGAACTCTTTTAGAAGTTACATAAAATCCCACTTTATAGAGTTGAAGGTTGGAGGTGAATGCTGCTGTGCGATACAGCCAGATGTTAACCGGTCAAAAAATGTTTTCTTGTACTATATAGTAGAATTTATAATCAGGCATAAATTATTCTATATCCATTGGAGATATATATATATATATATATATATATATATAAATTATTCTACCCCCTTGGCTTGTAATACATGTATTTTATATTTAGCATTTTGGAAATACTTGGTTTGAGAGCAATACCTGAATCAGTTTCTAATGTGAAAGCGAGATTTCACAATCCTAATCATATGTGCATTTGTTTTTGTGGTTTTGATCAATAAGTTTCCTTAATGAATTGCACGTAGAGGTGGTTATGGAAAGTTGGTCCAGAGAGAGTTGGAGGCACAAAGGCAACTGGTAGATTATGGTGCTGGATCTTTGGGCTCTTTCCCGCCTGTTATGCCATCTCACTGTAAGTTTGAAGCATTTTTACATATGATTTCTTGATTTCCATGAATCTTTCAATTTGTTTTCTCATATAATCATCATTATAAATGTTATCTATTGGAAACAATGATCCTTGGAAATAATGTTTTTGTAATGATTTATAATTCTTGGAAAAGTTTGTTTGATGTCTGAATGAAATGAAAACTAGGAAGATGTTTGGACCTTTCTCTTTTTTTATTTGAAATGCAAGGTTAAGATATTAAGTGTAATGTTATATTTCACAAACAATCTGAAACAACTTTGCGTATTTTATTTTATATTTTTTTTGGTTACAACAGATGACTACTGCTTTTTATGCAATAGGAAACTTCAAAAAATTTCAACTACAACATAATAGAATGATAATTAAACCATATGATAAATTTGTGAACTCCATAATGTCCAATAGAAATGAAAGCATGGAAAGTGTGTCTAAAGTGGTTGGCCATGGACTTTGCTGGAATTGGGGCTGCCACATAGTTTATCAGCAATACACCAGCCAACCCCAGTTTGAATAGTCTCTGGCAGATGCAGATTTGGAGGCCCAAATATGGCATGAAAGGGGAAATCTAGACTAGTGTCGCTTAACCCAGCCTTACATATTAAATAAAACATGCGTACGATACAATATATGTATTTTGTGGAGTAATGTTTCCAACATCCAAGCTTAACCGGCAATTCAGTTGGGCCTTGATATTTTGGTCCTTTCCAGCCATAATATAAGAAAATGTCATCCTGTGCACCCTCCACTATGAACAAGGTTGATTGGTCCAGTGCAAGTTACCTTGCACAGTTCTGCTATATGTATAAGATAGTAAAAATGCTTGGTATATGAATATTTAGGGTTTGAGAAAGTGAGGAAAAGAAGAGAGAAGAGAAAAAACAAAGATCAATACTCTAGTTGTGTAGATCTCTTCAATCTAGACTCTTGTCATTTCTACAATGCAAAAAAACATATATAGATTACATTGTTTCCCTCACACAAATAAGTAGAAAAATAAGAACTCTAACACTCTCCCTCAAGTTAGAGCATAGAGATCAAATATGCCCAACTTGGAACACAAACCCTTGAAGGTAGACTGAGCCAATGACTTGGTAAAGATATCATCCAATTGATCTCCGGATTGGATATAAGGAGTAGTAATCTGCTTCTTCATAAGAAGATCCTGGATAAAATGACAATCCACTTCAATGTGTTTGGTACACTCATAAAACACTAGATTACTAGCAATAAAGATAGTAACTTGGTTGTCATAATACATTGGCATAGGAGATGGCGCATCAATACCCATATCACAAAGTAAAGATTGAACCCACAACATCTCACACGCAGTATGAGCCATAACGTGATACTCAGCCTCAACACTAGAACGAGCTACCACATTTTGCTTCTTACTACGCCAAATAACTAAATTATTATGAACAAATGTGCAACACCTAGAAGTGGAGCGTCTATCACTACGATCTCCTGCCCAGTCAATATCAGAAAACCTAACAATTGATAACGATGATGGCTTATATAACAATCCCCTACCTGGTGTTCCTTTGAGATAACGAAAAATATTACAGATAGCCTTCCAGTGAGGCTTACGAGGAGCATGCATAAATTGACTAACTACACCAACATCATAAGTGATATCTGGGTGTGTCACACTGAGATAAATCAGCTTACCAACCAACCTCCGATAATGTTCTATATCCTCTCAAACACCTCTCCATTTTCAGCATCTAACTTCACAGATGGAATCCATCAGATTATCAACTGAACGAGTACCAAGTGTACCAGTTTTAGAAAGTAAGTCTAAGACATACTTCCACCGACACAAACTGATATCTTTCTTGGATCTAGCAACCTCAATTCCTAGAGAATAGCGAAGGAGACCCAAGTCTTTGGTGTGAAATTGCTTACTCAAATGAATTTTAAAGTCGACAATACTTGTAGAGTCACTATCACTAATAATGTCATCCACATAAACTATAAGAATAATAACACCTGAAGAAGAATGACATGTAAATATAGAATGATCGGAAGTAGATCGCTGAATGACATGTAAACGCAGAATGATCGGAAGTAGATCGCTGAAAACTATACTGAAGGACAATAGTACTGAGCTTATCAAACCATGCGCGCAGAGACTGTTTCAAACCATACAATGCGTTCCTCAAACGGCACACTAATCCTTCCTTTCTAGGAGCAACATACTTCGATGGTTGAGCCATATAAACTTCCTCTTGTAACTCTCCGTGTAAAAAAGAATTTTTTATATCTATCTGATATAAAGGCCAATCAAAACTCACCGCAACTGAAATAAGAACTCTAATAGAGTTAAAATGCGCAACTGGGGAGAAAGTCTCACAGTAATCTACACCATAGGTCTAGTGTAGCCTTTGGCAACCAATCGGGCCTTCAAGCATTCAACAGAATCATCAGGGTGATACTTCACAATGTATATCCAACGACAACCAATTAGTTGCTTACCAGAGGGAAGATGAGTGAGTTCCCAAGTCTGATTCTTATGTAAGGCAGTTATCTCCTCATCCATATCTAGTTTCCATCCTGGAGATTTCAAGGCCTGTTGCAAGGAGCTAGGAACAGAAACTGAAGACAAGGATGAAAGAAAAGAACAAAAAGAGCAGGAAAGGCGATGAAAAGAGACAACATTAGAAATAGAATGTTGAGTACAACTACGAGTACCTTTCTGCAATGCAATAGGCAAATTTGGTGATGAAGGAACAATTGATGGTGTAGGAGGTAGAACCTCAGTAGACGTTGATGTTGGTTGAGTGGCAGGAGCTGCCCATGATACAACCTGTTGCTTTTTAGAACATTGGTAAACTTGTAGGGGGGTAGCAGTCACAAAAGAAGAAATTGATGTAGATTCAAAAAGTGTAGGCAAAGGAAGCCCCCCCCCCCCCGGGGATGAGAAGAGAGCAAATTAGAATAAGGGTACATCCAAATGCAGAAAAAAAAAAAAAAAAAAAAGAGGATGACTCAAAAAAGGTAACATCGATACTAGTATAATAACGGTGAGCAACGGGATCATAACAACAATAACCTTTTTGAGTACGAGAATATCCTAAAAGAACACATTTAACAGAGCGGGGAGATAACTTATCACAACCTGGACTACGAAGATGAACATAAGCAACACAACCAAAGACGTGAGGAGAGAGCAAATGGCGGAACACTCGAATAAAGGAGAGAGAATTGAAACCTGTTTTCTAGAATCGTGAAAGGCATTCGATTAACAAGGTAGGCAGCAGTAAGAACTGCATCAGCCCAATATAATTTAGGCATATGCATGTTAAATATCAATGTACGAGCAACATCTAATAGATGACGGTGCTTGCGCTTTGCAATGCCATTTTGCTGTGAAGTATGTGGACAAGTGGTTTGATGAACAATACCACGTTCAACACAAAAAACATCCATAAAAGATTGAGTATATTCAAGAGCATTGCCAGAACGAAGAATTTTGATACGTTAATCAAATTTCCCTAAAATCTCATTATAAAATGTAACAAGAATTTTGGACAACTTAGATCGATCTTTCATAAGAAATAACCTAAGTCATTCGAGAAAAATCATCCACAAAGATAACAAAATATTGAAAACTAGAAATGCTTTTTTATTCTTGCAGGACTCCAAATGTCTAACTATACAATATTAAAAGGACTAGACTGACGACTCCCTAAACTACGAGAAAAATAACTACAGTGATGTTTGCCTAACTGGCAAGCCTCACATTCCAAAACAGAAATATGACTCATATTTGGAATCACTTGACGTAACTTCTGCAATGATGGATGTCCTAAATGAAAATGCCACTAGGAGGGGAGAAATGGTAGCCCTCAAAGCAGAATATCCAGGATCCAAATAGTAAAGACCATTGTGCTCATGCCCTGAACCAATCACCTTTTTCGTTGTGAGGTGCTGAAAAACACAAGAAGACGAAGAGAAGGTTACCGAACATTGTAAAGATTTGGTTAACTGACTAACAAATAACAAATTAAAGGGAAAATGAGGCACAAAGAAACTAGAAGACAAAGTCATACACAGGTTACAGATCACCGGTACTAAGAACCGGTCGAAAAGAACCATCAGCTAACACAATACGAGATTTAGAAGAATAAAAGTTAGAGAAGAGAGAGGAATTACTAGACGTGAGCACTAGCCCTAGAATCTATAATCCAAGGAACAAAAGGCTTATCAACTATACATGGGGAATTACCTGTGCTGGCCAAAGTAGCAGTAGAGGTAGACAGGTTGGGAGAGAGAAAAGATAAGTGTTGGATGAGCTGACTAAGTTGAGAAGTAATGTCTCCGTGAGAACCAGAAGTAGAGGGAACATGAACATCGGCAGAGGTCTGTGGCAACTGTAGCATTAGAGGTCGTAGTATCATCAAAAGTGTGATGAGCATGAGCTGGCTTGCCCCATTTATCCCAACAATAATCTTTAGTATGGCTGGTACCACCACAATAGGTACATTTCCACTCAGAACGATTTCCACGGCTCATTTGACCACCACATCCACCATGACTTGTACCTCGACTACTGTGACCACTACCTTGGGTGGAACGATGTCCACCACCACAACCACCGTGAAAACACCACGGTTGCCATCACTAGAGTTGAAAGTTCCATGAGTAAGGGAGGCACGTTGAAGACGTGAATAAGCATTGGCTGGCAGCAGTGGGAAGTTTTTCACTAGTCAAAATCTGGTCTTTAAACACACTATACTTTGAATTAAGTATAGACAAAAAAACAGCAACCTGAAACTCGTCACGTTGACGACGTTGAACCTCCAACTCAGAACTCAAAGATTGATAGAGCATAAGTTCTTCCCACAAACCCTTTAAGGTACCATAATGTTCTGCAAGTGTTATCACCTTGTTTAGTATTAAAAATACGCTCAAAAAGTTTATAAACTCGAGAGATGTTATGCTCCTGTGAGTACATTTCTTCAAGCGAGAGCCATATCTTCTTGGTCGTGTCAAGGAGTTGAATATTTGAGACCACATAAGGCTCCATACTAAGCCACAACCAAGTCATAACCAATGAATTCTCACTCCTCCAATCTTCATAATTTTTGGACTCTAGAGACGGTGGATCCTCAGTAAGATACTTGAATTTCTTCTTTGCACGTAAGAAAACTTTAATAGCATGAGACCAAGAATGGTAGTTATGACCATTCAATTTTATAGAAGTAATGGGTCGCATTTGATCATCCACAGAGTGGGATTTGACATCATTGGAAGATGCCATAGGGACAAAGCAGGACAACCTCAAGAAACAATGGAGCAGAAGAATATTTTTAACAACCCAAACTGTAGAATTCCCAACCAAACAATTCATAGAATACCCAATACAATCAATAGCCATCATCAAAGGCAAGGAAAAAATAACCCGGCTGACCACTGGAGAACAAAAAAAGGTACCAAACTCCATTAACACCTCATGAGTTGAGCAAAGACAACCACAATGGGCCTAGTCGCACCTCTAGGCAGTGAATCGAAGCAACAAACTGCCTAACAAATGGCCAAAATATCTGATCGCGAAAAAGATCTGAAAATAGAAAACACTCACTATATGGCTTCAGAAAAATTGGAAAAAATAACCACGATGATTAGAAGGCAAAAACGAGTTGATTGGTATCACGTTGATGCTGACGTCAGTACTGGTCTTGGCCTCTGTTTACTCCAGCAATGTTCTTGATGATATTTGCCCATTAACCTTGCTCTGATACCAGGTTAAAATGCTTGGTATGTGAATATTTAGGGTTTGAGAAAGTGAGAAAAAGAAGAGAAGAGAGAAAAAACTAAGAGCAATACTCTAGTTGTGTAGATCTATTCAATCTACACTCTTGTTATTAATACAATGTAAAAATATATATATATATAGATTACAATATTGCCCTCACACAATTAAGGAGAAAAATAATAAATAGAAAAATAAGAGCTCTAACAAAGATCAAAGACACAACTGACAAAAAACTATGGAACAACTCATATCTAATTCAATTCTAAGGTAAAAGAAAGGTAATGAAAAAAGGAAATTTTAAGTGGAAGAAAAAAACTCCTCAAAAACTTCTTGAATCCAAAAAACGAATGAAACAAAATATTCCATCCAAATAAGTCACTTCCTAAGAACAAGCAGTTTCCTTGAAAAAACAAAAAATTCTCCCATTAATCTTACAAATATTTTCAAAACACCTAGAATGCCATATGACATGCTTATTTTAGGGATTGTACCTACAGTCAACCCTCTTATAATTAATAAACATGGGAGATTGAAAATTTATTAATTATAAAGTTTTCTCATACTTCATTAACCAATAAATATTTTTTACATGTAACTGATTTTCGGTACAAAAATAAGACTTTATATGCAATTTTTCAATGACATTTTAGTTTTTCATAAAAAATACTTATAATACTCAACTTATGACATAAAAAACTCTTAATGTCCATTTCAAGTAAAGAAATTATATTTCCTATTTACTATAATTTTGACTTTAGTTATGTAGAATTAATAAATATAATTATCAAGACATGTCATAAATGGGATATATACGTACATATATAACTATTTTTATCTCTCTAATAATAAATATTATAAAGAGTTTTTATGAAAAAAGTATTAATTATTAAGTAATAGAATTATTAATTATTCACCATGAAATCAAGTTAGGTTTCTTAAAATTTTTTAATTATTAGAGATTATTAACTTATTGAATATTAATTCTAAGAGGGTTAATTGTACAATGTCACATGGTATGCTTATTTTAGCGAGTGGACTTCACCATTGAGGTATGCCACCCAGAGGCACAGAGGCGGATTCCCTGGGGACTGTTTTCTATAGAGATTTTTTCTAAAAATTAGGAATCGTCTCCCTCAAAAAAATTTCATATTGGGGGTTTCGGTAGGTGGGGGGCAACGGCTCCCCCAAAATTTTAAAAATCTGGTTTTTTGCCAATGTTTTCTATAGAATTTTTTCTAAAATTTAGTGATTGCACATATTTTTACAAGAGACCTTCTTAAATTTTAACTTTGTCATTTTGTTCCCCCCCGCCCCCCACCCCTTCCTTCTAAATTTATGGCCTGGATCCACCAGCCAACCCTCCCTCGATGAGACAACTGTGCGCTACGTAAAAGTTTCAACTCAGGTCAGGTATCAATCCCATTAGATTTTACTATTGTAGCCCATTAGATTTTACAAGAGACCCTCTTAAATTTTAACTTTTTGTCCCCCTACCTTCTAAATTTATGGTCTGGATCCACCAGCCACCCCTCCCTCGATGAGACGACTTTGCGCTAGATCCTTAAGAGTTTCAGGTATCAATCCCATTACATGTTTCCTTGTTTCAATATCCTCTATATCCCAGATCGACTCTTGATCATTGTTTTGAATTTGTATTACACACTTTGGAACTCATACAAATATTCAATTTTCATTACCAAACTCTCTCTCCAGACACATTTGAGTTGCTGGCATTTGCTTCAACCACCAGTTCACCACCATCTCCAGTCATTTATGTGATAAATGTACAAAAATAAAATAATTATTAACGATCAATTTTAGACCTTCGATTCTCCTTAGACAATATTAAAGTTTTTTACGAG
Organism: Nyssa sinensis; assembly: GCA_008638375.1. Taxonomy (NCBI): domain Eukaryota; kingdom Viridiplantae; phylum Streptophyta; class Magnoliopsida; order Cornales; family Nyssaceae; genus Nyssa; species Nyssa sinensis. The sequence continues at coordinate 33,184,864 of CM018038.1, forward strand.
TGATTTAAGCAACAAATTTTTTCAATAAGGTGGTTGGTACTCGCTAATTAGGACGATATTTTGCATAAACCTTAATATGGTGTGCCATATGCCTGAAATTGAGTATGTTATGAGGAAGACCAGCTTTCTTAACTGAGTGACCCATGTCTCTCACTGTAGCAAAGCAAATCCATTTGCATGAAGCTAGCAAAACATATGGGTTTTTGGAATACATGTATTGTTCAATGGATATGTTAGATGGACGTAAATATGTTTATGATGCAAGGCAGCACTCAATACAATGCTGTCTACAGTCACGTAATTGGAGCAGACAATATATATTTTTAAGGTTAGTGAAGGTAGAGAAGTATATTGGTTTTGAGATGGACTATTAATATAGATAAGGTTTTGATGTTAACAAGTTATTGGATTTCAAGAAAGTAGCCTACTGGAGTTTCTGGAGAGCAATTAATTTGGTATTTGGGGTGTTTGCATAAAGAGGTAGAAAGATTTAGGTTTTGTTTATAGAAATAAAGAAAGAAAGCCTTGTGAAGCAAAGCAGTAACCAGAAGTAGAAGAAAATGACTGAGTGGAAATAGACTAAGTTCTTCTCCAGTTCTGTTCAATTAAACTTTTCAAATTCGATCTCATTTGACTATATTAAAATTCCATTGGGACATATTACCAATACATTTGGGATTTATTACCTCAGGTTTGGGGCAAGTTTTACCAAATAACGTAAATTTTGGCCGGCTAAAAATGAAACATTGCCACCACAACTTGAGTACTTGTATTGTAAGGTTGGGCTCGCTAGTGGTTAGCCTCTTTTTTTTTTTTGTAAATAGAGGTTAAGAACTAGCCTGGGCTTGCCATCTAAAAAAACTTCTATGAGCTGGTCTTTATTTCAATGCTAAATTGGCCCAATTGTGACCCAGTTCCTGCTTTTAGCCTGCAACCCGCTATCTACTTTCATTTTATTTCATTGCATAAACCCTTATCTCATAATTTAGACCTCTTTCTACCAGAAAAGCCTTTGTTAGAACACCCAAAATAGTAATTCATCTTCTATTCATAAATTTTAAGAGAAAAATATAGTTTTGAGGCTGTTTTATCAGAAACCAGCGGCTTACGGCAGTCATAACCTCATAACTTTAGTCCGTCCAACGGTCCAAGAACCAATATACTTCCCCTCTACCTTCACCGACCAGGAACAATAAGAAAACAGTGAAGCAATAAAATAGATAAAACACAGGATCCAATGCATAAAATACAATCTAAAAGGTCATACTGGCTAAAGAATCACAACACTACATATGTGCAATATATATATATATATATATATATATATGTTGCAGAACAAACTAAAGAGAGAAATTAATTGTCATAATTATCATCACTCTTATCCTCAGTGTCCTCATTTTCCCCATTCTCACCATATCCATCACCCTTGCCTTCTCTGTCAGTTTGTTGAAATTGTCGTGTTTATCCTCTGCTTGAGCTTTCTTCCTTTTGTTCTTCCACATTATTGATGCAGGAGCAGCCAAGACTTCATGCAATCAGCCTAGTGGGACCACTATTCAACTTGGCTTTGCTTTGTAGTTAGCATGGAATGCCAGCTGTTGTTCTATTTTAGTTTTGTGGCCCCCTAGTCATTTTTCCTTGGGACTGAAGTTTTTCCCCTTGCATTATTAGTGTGGAAGAATCTTGGAGAGTCAATTGGGATGTAGGTTTTTTTGTTAATCTAGATAATCTCTTCACACCTCAGGAGGTAGTTCATTTCAGTTTCAACTTGCAAACTGCAATCTTTCTTCTCCAGTGATGCCTTCTTTGGTGTGAAATTGTCAACCTCCCAGGGATGGTGCTATTTTCTCCTATTCCTAATAAAAGTATCCTTGTGCTAGGACTCAAGCTTTATATTAAGTCTTCAGTTTTCAAATTAGAATGCTTCCCAGCAGAGTTAACCTTCTAAAATAACCCGAGTTTTGGGAGATCATTTGTTTTATTATAGCAATGGTTGTGGCCTTTGCACGAGTCCCACATTTACACTTCATTTACACTTTTATGGAGATGTGACCCCAAATTGGTTTTATCATAAGAAATTATTGTGAAGTGGATGGAATCACGAGAAATGTAATTGATTATATGACAGGATCGAGCAAGCACTTGCTTGGATTGGCGAATCTCATTTAAGACTTGAAGAATTCTGCAGATAAATGAATGTCTCTTTTTATTTCAGCTTTCTATTAACATATTGACTGCCCTGGGTGTTGGAAATCAGTAGCTAGTTGGAATATGTATCTACAATCATATATGTTTTCCTTTATATTTGCATCCTTTAATCTTCTTTTTCACCTGTTATAGTTTTCTTTTCTTCCTTACTTTACCCTGTACATAAGGTTTTTCTTTTTTATTTAAAAAAAGTAACAAATAATGGATTTATGCAAATGTTCTGTTGTGACTCAATTTTTTTTTCCTGCTGAATTTTTAGTTTGCTATGTTTTCTTTTATACTTGAGAACTTCTTTTCAGGAATTTTTAGCATCACTAAAAGAGTTGACTGGCTGGGAGCCAGTCATAAAATATTCTCATGTATTAACGAATCATAATATATGATTATAACATCGCCCTTGTGATTGGCGTTAAGGTTTGGCTACATGCATGCACTTTGTGATGGGACCTGACTGATCCTGAAAGATTTATATTACAAGGGGTCCAAACTGCATCACCAATTATATCAGTTGGAAATTATTTACTAATTTGTTTTTTTTTTTCTTTCTTTTTTTCTGGATAAGTTTATTCACTAGCTCTGTCCACTTTTTGAGCATGGAATGATGGAATAAATCTATCAATTTGAAAATCTATGACATCTTGTCATTGATGCAGAAGGAACCCACCCGTGGTCGAAAACCCTTAAGCTACTACATTAAAACAAATTTTTGGGGACAATTTTATTCTCCACGAGGGATTTGGGTTGAGCAGTTTGTAGGAGCTAGGTGTTTGTGTTTAGCTTCTTGCAGTTTGAGGATTTCTCATCCTTCCTCTTTATGTTTCTATTTCCAGTATTTGTAATTGATAAATTTGAGTTGTTTCATATCAAAAGAAACCCTCCAGCTGCTGGCGCTGGGCTATGAAATTCATGTTGACTACTACTGTAGATAAACTGGTAATTCATGAAAAGTGCGCACGCGTGTTTTTTTTTTCCTTTTTCTTTTTAACTCCTGATCCTTATCTACATTATATAGCTTGATATGTTTTGATCATTGTTCTTTTATGCTATTCAGTTGGCTACAGGTATAAATACATTGTCCTTGTATGCTTCTGTTAACACAACTTTTAACATTTAAAATTCTGCAGATGGTAGACATGGTGGACACAATGGTCATGGGGGTTCTCATAGACTGGGTAGAGGTATTGCTCTTTTTCTGTAAATATCGTCAAGCCACCTTTTTTTTTTGTTTGTTTCTGCATCTGCTAATATTGTTGATATTTCCACTAATTTTATTGTTATTTTGGGAAATTAGATTACAATCGAAAGCGGCATCGCGAAGATGACCGCCATGGACCAGAGATCTCAAAAAGAAGTTCAGACCATGAATCCCGGAGAAACACTGATCATGACTCTAGACCGGTAAATTTTGTTTTCAGTTTTTTTTTTTTAACAACCCTTTCATTGGACAACTTTTGTCAACATAAGACAGTAGAGGCCTAGGCAGACATTCAATGGTAACATTACATAAAATGCCCCCAATTTAGTGAAATGACTGCACCATATAAGATTGATGACAAGGTGATTGCAGATAATGCCAGAGAAGCCAAACCCATTGGTATTTTCTGTTCCTGCTTTTGAATAATTTAGGGCCTGTTTGATAACTCTTTTTTTTTCTTTTTTGTTTTAAAAAAACTGTAAAACATAACTAAATAAATTGTTTGTCAACTTTTTTTTTAGAAACACTTCTTTTGGGCTGTTTCTTGAAACATAAAAGGTGTTTCCACTTGTTTTAAAACAAAATGAAGAGATGCGTGGCTAGATCTTTGATGAGGTCCAGTCTTCAATCCCTGTTGGCTCCATCTACATTCTTCTCTTCTTTTCATTTTAATTTTTTTTTAAAGGTGTTTCCACTTGTTTTTAAACAAAATGAAGAGACACGTGGCTAGATCTTTGATGAGGTCCAGTCTTCAATCCTTGTTGGCTCCATCTACATTCTTTTCGTTTTTTTTTTTATTTTTTTATTTTTAATTTTTTTATATTAATCCTAAATCGAAGCAAAAACACTAATACACGCAATAGTTACCAGACATGTCTGTCTTTTATTATAAAAAAAACAGAATCATGCTTACATTTTTTTCTCCGGTTTTTAAACAAAAAAAAATGTTACCAAACGATACCTTAGGTTCCAATTGGGTTCAGGAATGAAATTTTTTTTTTTTTTTGGGGGGTTTGGGGTGTAGAATAATGCTGATCCCTGACTTTTTCTCTGGAGCATCACATTCTTTCTGATAAATGGAATTCTCCTTTACTTCACGGCTTCTAATAACCAGAGGTTTTGAGAGTAATACTTGTCAATTTTTTTGATGGGGCAGGAGAAGAATCCACGATTCCGTGAGAGTGGTGACTCTGATGATGATGAAGAAGATGATCGGAAGCGACGGGCTTAGCTGAGATTGTAATGGCTGTATTATGAACTAACTATTGACTGTTATGTACTCCCAAGTCAAGTCAAGCATGCTGTCCAAATTTAAATGACAACGAAATCCTCAAAACTTGCTGCTACTTTGAGACTAAGAGATTTTTCTTTTCTTATAGCCTAGTTTGCTGTTAACTAGAGTTGTTCAGAATCTTGAGATGGTGGGAATTCAATGTTGTATAATCTTTGGAATGGGTCCTCCTGCCAAATGGTAAAACTATGATCTACTGATGAACAACTGAGATGCATATTCTTCAAATGCTCTGTGGGCTACCCAGAATTTAAAAGCCTAGTTTCAACTTGGCCCAGAATCATATCAAGGGTTTGTTAAAGCCTAAAGGCAGTGAAAGAATATAATTTGTTGAGAAAAATGACCAAGGTCAAGAAAAAGCTTTTTTTTTTTTCTTTCAAAATTTCTCCTACTTAAATGATATTAGAAATTAAGAACTTCTACTACTGTATATGGTTAGAAATCAAGAAAATAGAAAAAGGAAAATGCTATGCAAACATTAAATATCTTTCCCTTAGTAAGTAGATAAGAGAATTATTTCCTTTATATTGCCTTTTTTTATCTCCAGTAAATTTTCAAACCAAAGGTAGCATAAATGTTTTCTTCTTCAGTGGGAACGAACTAGGTTTTTCAATGAATCGAACTCGGATCTTCGGATTCTATTTGTTAATTAAATTATTTGATTAGATATAAAAATTAGATGAATTTATGCAATTTTAATTCAAATTCAAATTTTTAATTATCCGATCAGATATATATTATATTATATTACACAATACATAAATATAATTTCTAAAATTTAAAACATATAGAACTCAACTTAACTTAATAAAATCTTATATAATTTCAAAATAAATGGACTATATAACATTAAAATATATAATTTTGGAAAAAAATACTAAAAAGTCTTTAAAATAATGTTTTGTAATCTAAAAAATTCATGATATATCTTTTCTATTTAAAAGATCCAAAAGAAATAACATTTAATACAAAAAAGTCCAATTGTTAACTTTCATCTTAATACCAGTTAAAATATATTATTGATTAGACCAAAATAACCTTTAAGATATATTTTAAAAAATAATAAATAATAGATACAACAAATTCTTCAACCAAAAAAAAAAAAATAACATTTTTTATTTATCTAGAATACCTAAAAAATAAGTTTTTACTTTATAAAATATTATGATTTTTTGGGATTGAAAATTTTATTTTATATATTTTTTAGTATTTTTTTTTTCTAAAATATATCTTAAAGGTCATTTTAATATAATCAGTAATATTTTTTAACGGTGTTAAGATGAAAATTAACAATTAGACATTTTTGTATTAAAAGTTATTTTTTTGGACTTTTTAGATTAAAAAAATGTATCATGGATTTCTTAGATTGAAAATTTTATTTTAGAGACTTTTTAGTATTCTTCTTTATAATTTTTGTTATATATATTTTTAATATAATATATATTTTTGTTATCATTAATGGATTGATTAGTTTTATCCATATTTGGATCAGATCATTAACTGATTGATTAGTTTCATCCATAAAGGAGTTATTGAATTCAGATTTGGATCGAAATATCAAATTAGATTTTTATACCATATCTAAGACAAAAAAAAAAAAAGATCAGATTTTTATCAAGATATAGCCATCCTAAACTAGACATGAAGAGACTGATTTAGTTCAAATTGCAACATCACTAGATTTTAAGTACATTTCCTCTTGCATCTCACCGATTCACGTGGCTAGTAAGATATTGCATTGATCTGAAAAGGTTTATTGGCACAAACGAAAATCAACACTCTGGAATTCCTCTTTGTATCAAAACAAAAGGACTGCAAGCAATAGGGGGAGATCACACACATAATAATAAGCAGAATTATATGGTACTAACAATCACGAACAAATGCACGCGGTGAGAAATGGCTGAGGGTTTACTGCCTACTCTATGTGTTATTAAATGCTTGTAACACGATGAAAGTCACATGGTTATTTTAGATAAGCAGGAACTTTAATCTTATCAACTTCCCCAATCAAGAAAGTTAATTAATAATTTAAACTATTTTATGATAACCATTTTGGTAGATAGGACAATAGGTAGTTAACCATAACTCAATTATCCATAATCTTGAAAAAATATATACATGTATATATATTAATATATAATTCACGTAAGTTAGAAAATTGATGCAGCATGTGAACCACCTTAAGTCTTCTAATAAAGACCTGCTTACGTTCTCTCACTTGATACACATGATACGTCTCAAGACTTACTGGAGAGTGAAACTAAATATGGCCAAATAACTAAAACTACCCAAACTTCATATGAGAGGCACAATGCACGAATCATTATAGTTATGCCCAATATTTTAGATGATTGCTTCCATGTATCACGATGCACCATCCTCTCAAAACTTCATGTGGTATCATATTTTATGAATAACTTCTTATAAGTTACTTTGGCTCCAATTGTCCTGATGGATTACATATTAAAGGCAAAACTATATGTCCATAAAACAAACATGCATTTTCATCAACAAAAACAAATGTCAACAAAAATAAGAAAGCAAGCAAAATGAGCTGATTAATCTCATGTGCTCTACAAAACACTTTTATGAGAGCTCTTCCACTATGAGATTTACATAATTACGTAACATTGATTTCTTACATATATCTAAATAGTAACATACTTTATATCAATATGCTTGCATTGGCTGTCACTTTAGAGTAGAAAAATGCAGCCCAATTATCACACTGAATCCTCACTAGCTTCAACACCAAAACATGACCCAAAGCTTTATGATATCCTTGATTGTATAGCATGTGAAGTAGCTTCAATACTTATAGTCATTGGTTCTATATAAGTACCTTATAACCTTAAGATAAGTACAATCCTTTATCTATTATCAAATTTTCTAGAACTCTTTCAATGCAGGCTTTATAAGACAATCATAAACGAATCTTCTATGTCTAACGACAAAGGAGATTCCACCCAAATCCTTCATTTCAAAGTTTTAGAAAATAATCTAATTTTATGTAGCAAACTTAAGTCATTGAATGCAAGTGAAATATACTCATATGTAAGTACTCCCACTGATCTTAAGGTATGTACAAATATTCACAACATTCTATTTTGAACCATATGAAGTCATGAACCTTAAATACCATTAATGAAAATATTGCTTTAATATATATATATATATACATATATATATATATATAGAGAGAGAGAGAGAGATGTTGTAATGATCCGAAAAATTTATTAAACATGAAATGATTACTTGAGTATTTTTAAAATGATGAGAATTAATTAATTAAAATAAATAAACGAATATTAATATATATATATATGTTTTTAATCGTGTTCATTATTGGATGATCGAAATTATTTAAATGCTTGTAGTTATTAAATATACAAATAAGGAAGGTTAGTGTGTAATAGAAAAAAATAAAATAGTTTATTGTAACAGTAGGAAATACTATAAGCAGTTCGGGTTACTGTAGCAATGAGAAATGCTATAGCAAAACTTTCCATAAAAAAAAAAGAAGGAATTATTGGGTGGTGAAAAGTGAACCACACCAATTGAATAAAAAAACACACAACACACGCTGGAAACAAAACACACACACCAAAACGCTGGTATGCAGTGTGGGAAGGAAGAAAAAGGGGAAAGAAAGAAAGGAAAAAGAAGAAGAAAAAGAAAGAAGACAAAGGGAATTTTTGGGGCAACCATTTGGGTTTCCTTGAGGATTGAAGAACTCGTGCACTTGCCTTTGATTTTGGGTGGATTCAACGGAAGAAATCAAAGAATTCAACCTAGGGCTTTGTCAAGCATTGCACCAAAGTGAGGTAGGGACTTGTGGGACCTTTCATTTAATCCCAATTGTTGTTTACATTATGAATATGCATGCATAAGGGTATGCTTAACCATGTTTGTATGTATGTATGTTTTGATTCATGTATTTACAGATTTATATATTCATAGTTAAATTGGTAATAAGTTCCACTAAGGATGCCATTTGTTTTGAGACATTATTTGATATATTGAACTAGAATGGTGATGAATTGGATAACCCTAGATGAAATTGAGAGATTTTTTTACCTTTTCTAATTTTTGGGTTTTTGAACCTTGATACATTGCTTTAGGTTTCATGTTTGGAATACATAGACTACATTGTCTATGTTCGGATATCCAATTACTATATATATATATATATATAAATATATATATGATTAAAATTAATAGACTAATCTTTATTAATGCTTGATATTTAGTCTCGGTTATATATAGACTAAGGTGGATGATGATGACCTTGCTTTAAGATTTTGTTGTTGATGCCTTGTGGATAATCATAGAACTTGAAGAATATTGGATTATTGAATTGCATTGAGATGCATGTGATGTATTGATGACATTGTGATGAATTACTTAAATGATTGCATAGCTTAATTTGTGATTAGTTAGATAGTCATCAAATATGTTGAGAGACTTTGAGGTATCTTTGTGGGCATTGAGAATTTGTATTTTAATTATGTTGAATTATTGAGGTGGGTCATGATGCTTGGATGGATTTGAAAAATTGGCATTGATAAGCCATCATGTTTGAGGATTTCATTATGCACTGTGCATTACACATTTGGTTGTGAAAAATTTGTGCATGCCAAGGTTTGGCTTTGTTGAGTGATAAGATCTGTGCGAGTTTTGTCTGTGAGGTTGCGGGATGGAATGCCCCGGGAAAGGGGTACCCAAGATACCAAGACTCAGCAAGCTGTTGGCACAGACCCTCACATTCCAAGTTCATTCAGAGGTTTTGAATTTTTTTTTTTTTTTACTTCATTTCATCCATGACACTCATGCATTGCATTAGAACCATGGTGTGATCGATGTGGCGAATAATGGTATGGGTTGTATGAGGTTTTATAATGGTTTGATTCCATGGACTTAAGTAGATTTGAACGTCTTGGAGGAATGATGACTAACATCGTCAATAACCAGTATTAGAATGGTAAGGTTAGTTATGATCTAATATTTTAAAGTGTCTGGAATATATGTATGGATAGATTTAGACACCTTGTGAATGAATAACAATGTCATTGTCATTGTTAACTACTTGTAAATGCATCTTGGACCTTAAGATGTCCTTATCAGACTTGCATTAGCTTTTGCATCCTTGTGTACTTGTGTGTTTTGGAAAACTTTACTGAACATTATGGCTCACCCTCTGCTATTCATAGGAATGGCAAGAACCGAACTTACAAGTTAGCAGCTGATGGAGAAGCTTGGACACATGAAGACCTTAGACCACGTTTATTTATTTAATTGTATCATTTAATTCATTCATTACATAAAGGTTGAATGTACCTTTGAATAGACAAATAATCTATAACTTGGACAATGGATATTTAATAGAATTTGTATTAATGGAATTTTCTATTAAGGAATTTTGTATATCATGTGGATAAAATTATTGAAGTCAAACTCGTATAATTGAATTATTTGATGTAATTACTGAATTAAATGATAAGTCTCACCCTCCGGGCCCACCTTTTGCGGGTCATGGGTGTGACAGATGTCCTTAGCTTGCAAACTAAACTGACTATCTTTATTAGAACAAAATCTTAGATTCCCTTATGTGTACTTCATTTGACCCCAACTTAAAGGATTTTCATATTTACTTAATATAGTTTCATAAGAGACACCATTGCCATGATAATTTCAAATAAGTCATTCTTAGAGACTAAAAAGAAGGTTTTGATTTTAAGTATGGTCTTTATATCACTTAATGTTATCAACCAAGTCCCTTATAGTCTTATAAACCCTTCTAAAGCAAAAGGCCTTGACTCCCTTAAGTAGCACTTTGATTTTTCAAACTTGAGTCTAGCTATAGACATGATATCATACCAAATTTTTAGAATTTTCTTTGGTTATAGCTTATATAAAAACTAGATGGGATCATCCTAATATCTAACACCAAAGTTAGACCCTTTTAAGCATACAAATAAATCACTAAAAATAGCTAAATTTCTCACCTTAAAAGATTTTCTTGGCACTACAACTTTAGCTATATGTGTGAAACTTAAGTTGTAGATTGTGTGTTGACTTGTTCTTATGTGGTAACTCTTGAATTGATTAACAATTCATCTTTATTCACAAGTATCAAATCTTGATCTCATGATTCCTCCCGCTCAAGTCAACATTCCTTAACAAATTTAACATTTCTAGTCTCGACAATTCTATATGTGTAAAAGAGCTTACTATAGAGTCAATAAAATATTCAATGACTGCTCATGGGTTCAATTTTGTTAATTGTTGTTTTAACTATAATGAGACTATTTCTCAGATATTTACTCTAGAGAGGGGTGAATAGGGTATTTTTTGTAAATATTTTCTACTTTCACAAACTTTAAAATTAAATTCTAAATAAGCACAAGTACGTAAAGAGTAGAGAGAGAAAGCAAACACAATGATTTACGAGGTTCGGAAAACTTCATAGGTCCACTATGTTGATTTCCTTGCAAGTAGACGTCAAACTTTTACAACAAGAGCTCCTAACTTCTTTGCCTAACAAAATATCCAATTTTTCCTCATAAGGGTAGCATCTACCCGCAAATCTCACCACAATAAGAAGATACAAAGAGTTTACCAAAGAGTTCTCTCTTTAAAACTGAATGGTACAATATAAGTTCACTCTCTAATGATTGATAAATAAATGCTTGAGTATTTAAAAGCTGAGAGGAATTTAGGATTTATATCTGAAAATTAGGATATCTCAAGTCACTAAGAATGATTTGAATGTGAGAGCAAGTTTGTGAATGTTAAGGATAGCAATAAATGGCTTCCAACAACCTCTATTTATAGGCCTTTAAAGAATATAACCATTTGATTCAAAAACTAGTTGCCCCCCCCTCTTTAGATCTGTTTACAATTTGAATTTGAAAGTGTTAGATTGACAAAATCAGTAGACTAAGTTCATCATTCTTATTTGTCTAAAGGGTAGAGGTTGATTTTTGTAAAAAGTTATTTATTTGACTGAATCTTCGACTGAATGTTCAACTTGGTCGACTTGAATTAGGTAGTGTGTTGAGACATTGTGAATAAAATACATGTTCAGTCGATTGAGTTTAAGGTCCAGTCGACTGAATCTAACATAAACAAAATAGGCATGTTTTGTGAACATGATTCAATCGTCTAGATTGTGAACTTAGTCGACTGAATCTAACAGTTTTGCATTAGTGCCTATTTTGTTTAGTGTTCTCTTTTTCGAATACAATGATTCTGCACAAAAATAAGACCTTTAATCATGAATGAAGGAAAAATTATTAGAGTATTTTAGGAGACAAAAAGTAAGCTTTAGGGTGATTAAAATACCTAAAATACATTACTAATACACACAAAGGGAAAAAGAAAGAAGGAATGGTCTTAAAAAGCCTTGAACAATGCTTGACTCAAGACCTAAAGGAAAAGTGCTAAAAACTTAACCATTGGGCTACCAGCCCATTATTGTACAAATAGTGGCTTAATATACATATATGCATCATATATATGCACGTAGTGATGAGATGTCAAGCTAAGGCTTAGTCAAAGCTTAAAGGGCAACACTTGATTGGCTCTTGTGTGAGGCTATTGACAAGTGTGCATTTCTCTCTTAATTTATAAACTCACATACAGAGAATAAGTTTGCAAATTCTAACCCTAATCAATCATTAAAGAAAGAGGGAAGAGAGAGAAAGTGAGAATTCAAGGTTGAGTGTGTGCATATGTGTGTATTCATGGAGACACCAAGAATCAGGACCAAGATATTCAGAAGTTTAAAGGAACTCAAGAATGAACCACAAAGAGAGGAAAGGGTTACCATTAAAGAGGTAATCCGACCATTTTCTCTCTCTAGAATTCAAATTAAAATCTTACTATTTTTGGTTGTTTTAAAGAATCAAATAAACATGCAAGAGTTTAACTAAGTGTAAAACACAAAGAAAATGAGCCAAATGGGCCCAAAAATAGTGACAAACCCCAAAAACCATTATTGATGGAGCTCAAAATTGGGCTTAGAAATAAAGTTGCTTTAAACTAAGTTTTAAACATTAGAACTTGTTCTACATGAGGAAAAGGGTCACAAAATCACTGTCCCGCGATCAGAAAGCTCAAAAATGAGCTCTATAGGTTAACTTAGCGAGTTCAGCCATTAATGGCGAACCTCTGCAAACGAGGCCTAAACTTGTATTTTTGAATAGGGAATGAAAGGATTTTTTATGAGAATCAAAGCAATAGAAAATTCATGCAAAACCATAAAGAAATAAGGCCTAAACCAGAGAAGTTTCAATCGGCCATGAAGAGCTCGAGATCGAGCTCTCCAATGCATTCCGAGGCACAAAACTGGCACCAAACTGTAGATAATACACCCAAAAACCATTTGGAATTAGAAAGAAGCTAAAATAGTGCCTGAAACTCCACGAAATAGGAGTTGAAAGTTTTAAGGTTCAAAGATGAACAGTAACGTCCCTCTGGGGATGACGATGAATAATCCGGGTTCGGGTCAGGCCTGTAACAGATTATAACATTAAATAGAATGATGTCGTTTGGGCAGTTTTTAACGCTGATGTGGCGGACTGGCATAGGACTTGTCATGACTCGAAACCCATCCTATACGGATCTCGTGTCGCGGGGCCGACCCTAAGGCCGTCTCTACTTTTTTCATTCATGTATCATAGTAACATGCAATGTACTAAAATTTAAAACAAGAATCAGCGGAAGTCTTGTCAATACAATAATCAGTAGAAGTCTGTAATATATATCATATGATTCTACAAATGTCAAGTCAAAAACTAAACATAACCAGCACCCGTGGGTGGTGAATACATGTGAGAACTAAAACATAAACTGGTACATTTCCTCAAAATGTCCTCCTACTGCTCTCAGACTCCTACTAGGGGTCTTGTAGCGTCACTACTTGAAAAATGGTAAGTAAATGGAATGAGCTACGAAAGCTCAGCAAGTAAATTCCCATTTTCGACACTGGTATCGGTGATCATAAAAGAATATGAATCCATGAATAAGAATATGATATCCAATCATAAGAAATAAGATGTTGTGATAGCCAATGAGAACAGTTACCATAATGGCCAATGAACAGTAGGTTACAATATACAATCAAGAGTAATAGATATAACATCAACATAGAACTCTCAATAACAATGTATCAACATGAATATACTGCCACAATAAACCGATCACAATCAAATCAATAAGGAATGTCTCTCAATATAAGATAAGTCATAAAGGATAGTGTCATTCAATAATCGTAATCATGTCAATTATATAAGAGATGCATTTATACTGTGCAGGGCTTGGCAAGAACCCTCAGTCTTTTGGGGCCCGGCATACCCTCCCATGAACTCCAACATCTTGTGCCATATGTCCGTTCGCTGGACTTGACCCGTAGGTCTCCATGTAAATCAGAAAGCATCAGATGGATATTGTGACTAAGCACAAATCCGGTATACATAAACATATCATGATCATAAGTGATTCCATAAGAGTATAAGAATGGAATATCATATATTCAGTAAAGACATAACAATAGGCATTTCAAGGCATGGTATAACATGATAACAATGATATAGCAGTCAATCAATATCCACAAGATAGAACAATATCGCATTGTGGAAAACAATAACATCAGGTACGTTCAAGAGTACAAGTTCAGAAGTAATGAGATAAACTTGGCTTGGAAACACATGGAAGAGAATAGGTATTTACTTACCTTAAAAATGCGTTCTTAGATCAGTATCCTGTGATTCTGCCCTTTCCTTTCGAGTTTCTTATATATCAGTAAACACGTCTCAGTTTTAATGTTATTCATCAAATCTTATGCCTTGTTACTATAAGTATCTCTTTTCCTAATTTAGACTCTACCATTGAATCCAGAATATCGAAACAAAGTCAGTTTAGGCTTTCGCGAAATTCAATTCAAACTTCTGTACTAAAAAGGGCAAAACGGTCATTTTGCACTTTTACGAGTTCTTACTTCTCGAGGCCTCTTTTCATAAATCAGACTCTACATTTGAGTCTGAAATGCTCAAAATAATAAAAATTCACTATTCTTTTACTTTAATCGGAGTTCGTTTGACTATTTTTTGACTGAAGGGCATTTTGATAATTTTTTCTTTAAATTAAATATTATTTTATTACTTGGGGTCAAAATACAATTATTATAAATTCTGGGATCAATGTCTAATTTTTAGAAATTCCTATTCCAATTTGGAATAGCCAAACAGTGGATTAACCCAAACCTTGGATAGGCTATCCTTATTCTCAATTTCAATTTAATTTTAATTTTTTACACTTGCATCCAACACTCCAAATCACATTTTTTAAACTTTTAAAAATCCCTCAAAGCTGCACCTGTATTGGGTCTAACCTATATTGGGTTGGGCGGGTCAACCCGACCCGAGCCCATAACCCAAAAGCCAAAAACACCAACACGCTACAACACGCACCAGCGCTGTCCAGTCGTGCGTCGGTTGTCTTCTCCGGCCACAGCGGTCCTTTTCCAACGATGTTTTGACTGTCCGACCAATGGGGTCCTCTTCTACTCCTCATGGGATTTTCATATCTACCATCGGAATTCAGTTTGCATTACTGGAAGGCCTCGAAAAATGGAGTTACAGCCAACTCCAGCGAGCTGTCCAGATTTTCCAACGAACTGAATTTTTCATGGCTTTTTAGCCATTGTTTTGAGCCCAAATTTTACCTACAAGTTGCTGCACTTATGGGAAACAATTCCTCATTCATAAAACAAGCTAAATCGATCAAAACCCAATGACCCTAAAATTTTCCTTCAAACTTTAAATCGATTTTTGTCACTCATTTCTCCACCAAATGAGCTACGGTTTCTTCCTAAATTTACCATTTTTCATGCTCTTTAAAACCATGTAATTCTTTCTAAGCTTTAAGCAATTCTACAAAAAGTCCAGAATTTCAAAACTTGAAATACAGTAAGTTTCCAAGTTTTACTTTCTATTTCTCCTTTCTTTCTTCTTATGTTTCCTACTTCTGAATGGTCTCAGCTCCTTGGTTTCCCTCTGCTTCCTTTTATTTTCTTTCAATCTCAACACCACCTGTATGTATATATATATATATATATATATATATCACTCTCTCTCTCTTCCTGCCACTTGCTTGCAACCTTCTTAGACTTTTCTTTTCTTGATCTTTTTGGTATTCTTTTCCTTTGGTTTTACTTGGCTTCATTTACTTGTGATATTTTTATATATATACAATATAATATATAACACGCACTACACACACACCAACACACACACTTTGGCCGACACCTTTTTACAGCACACACCACTTGATTTTTCTTTTCTTTTCTTTCACTTGCATGCATTTGCATGCTGTTAATATATATATATATATATATATATATATATATATCTTTTAACTTGTATATACATATATATACTTTATTTTGTACATATATATATATATATATATCTATTTATACACGTATATACACATTTCTACACATACGTACATACACTCATTTTTGAAGACACACACACACACACACACATATATATATATATATTCACACGTACATTTGCATGGTTTTGCGTGAGTACACGTATTACGATGCTCGATTCTGGGTCTCTCAAGGCATTGCCCGACACTGACTGTACAAAATAAACCGTTCACATTCTAAAATCGTTTAGTCCATGTGATATCATGATATAGAGCTTAACAGTTCGGGTTACAACTGGGTATTACACTACTCGACCGGGTCTACCTCGACTTACGTGCCATATCCCATGGTCGGGATATTACAGGACTGGTCAATTTGGAGGGCTTAAAGGCGATTCATTTACAATAGCTTCAGACCGATCGACTTATAGAGAAATTCAATTGATTCACTTATTTAAGCATTGAACCAGTGGTCAACCATAAACCCTTGAACCATAACTCTTTCTATTTACAGTCCAACCCTATATTTTAAAGAAAAATATGTTTAGCCTCGGAAAAATAATTAAAAACTATTTTCACCCTTGAGCCTAAAAACAATGTAACTGTTATAGATCGATACTACTAGGATATCACTTAACGTCCTAAAGTATAAATTAAACCTAGAAGGGGGGAGGGGCTGAATAGGTTAGTTCTAGAATTAAAAAATCTTCAATTAGTTAATTACAAGTCTTGTTTACAAAATCACTCAACGTGATTAATTCAATATATAAGCGCTTCCACCAATGTATAGACAAGAATTAGTTCAAAGATACCAACCTATCAACAATAACCTAATTGATCAACTAGTTTAATTTGATAATCAATTCAATGCAAAATTCACCTAAGTGATCCAATGTCAATTCAATTCTAATTTACAGTTTCAATTGCTCAATTAAGTTTTCAATTAACCAAATTTGTGCTCAATTATGAGATTCATGAAAACTTAATATCAATATCAATATCAAACGAAAGCATTCAAGCAAAGTAATTTGCAAATTGTAAGAGATGAAGTGATTTATAGATTGGAAAAATGATTGATGACAGGAGAAACCACCAAGGACAACAATCCTTGGAGTAAAACTCCAGAGCCAGGCCAATGTTTAAGGAAGACTTTTGCTATGATAGAAATTGAATTACAACGTATCTATGAACAGAACTCTACATCTCAAGCTCCGTCCTACCGGACCACGTCTTCAATTTCTTTTTGAATCCACAAGCTTTTCATAGTCGGAAGTCTTTATACAACTGAAATCCTCGACGATCTCGGAATCCTCCTGATCTAGCCACTCCACAATTGCAAATCCTCACAATCTCGGTATCTACCGATCCAATCAACAATGCATCCACAAGGTTGATCTCAATTCTTCATTAATGGTGAAATGACATGAGCAATAGGCTCTTGGATTTGATTTGGATCAAGTGAATGATCTAAATCAAGCAATGAACAAGAGTAAGAGAAATGCATGATTGACAATTATGATTGATCTCTCATAAAAGCTTTTTGATCTCTCAAGAATATAGCTCTTACAATTGATTTTTCTCTTACTCTGTTTTTCACTGCTCTCAACTGAATTTTCATGATTTTTTCGCAGTGAACTTGTTCCATCCAAACTAAGCTTCAAAACAGATTAAAAATCTATTTTCTGCCTTAAGGTTCGTTTGAACGAAGCGTCACTTATTCGAACGAGCTCCCTATTCGTTCGAACAAGTAAGGAATGAATATCAAACTGAGTACATTTTTGAGTTTGCAGCTCTTTGTTTGATACAGACCTTTCGAACGAATGAAAACCAATGAGGTGAACTACTATTGTTCATTCAAATGAGCAACAGAGAGTTACTCATTCTTTGCTTGTCTTGTAAACATAGTTTTCTCTTAGAGTTTTTAAAGATGCATTTTTGGAAAAAATTGTTTCACAATCACAAGTCTAATACACACATAACGTTATGATGAAAACAATATGCAATGCATGCAATGTGTGAGTGTGTGAGATAAAAATTAAAAAAAGTCCAAGTATATCTTTCGTGAATCAAGCCGATCAATAGATATGCACGATAATGTCTCTTGGACCATCTTGGAGTAAAACGGTCATTGAGGTAGTCACTCCTAGGACTTTTGTAATGATTACACACAAAACACGTTTTGTCAAACTAGATTAGCCAATTACAATATCGAACCCCTTGGTACTAACAAACTCCCCATTTGGCAATTCTAACAAAACTACATAAAATAGTATAAGAATACAATTTTCCAAAATTTATAACCCCCAAAAAGCCAAATAGAAGGAAATTATACATTTTGACTTAGTAGTCCTATACTAGAGATATCATTTAGCAATGCTCAACAAGTAGTCAACTTGTTTCCTGCACAACAAACTCAACTATACCACGTGAGATCACATCAATAGAGATATATCAAATAAATCCAATGAGATCACATAGATATATGAATATTGATATAAGACAAGGTACAGTAAACAATGGTAACCATATACAATCAAATCAAATCCTGAGCAAGACATAAGTGACTCTAAGCTATCTTATACATTTTCAAAAAAAAAATAGTATACTACTCCCCCTCAATATATGCTCAATATAAATGTCCTAATCTATCCATTTATACCAACTCCCCCTTTATTACACCATCTCTCCCCTTTTTGTCAAATGAAGGTATCAAATAAGGAATATTATAAGGAAGTAAAAAATAACAAGGTAGGCATTTATAGTGAGATAACATAAAGCTAACAGTAATGATAATAGACACAGTAAGAAAAATATCAATGATATCATAGCAAAATAGTGAGTCTACCATCAATCCCAAAAACATAAAACAAGAAGTCATACGAAAAAAAGTGTCAAAAAAATGTATATGTAGCTGATGAGTAGAAAAATATGCAAGAAAACCTTACTTACAAAAACACTCATCACTCATGTAATCTAAAACAAGTTGAATCATTAATCATCTCCAAGTGGTGGTGGAGGAGGAAAGGCACGTGTGAGAGCCTCTGTCAACCCCTACAGAGCTTCCTAAAAGATAGGTCGTCTCCTCCATCATTGGCACGATGACTTTTGACCATATCCGAAGATTATGCTCTTCTAACCTCTAATCAATGTGAGTAGTGATCTGATCGTGATGCAGCTTTAGACGATCCTCTAACTCATTTCTCAGTGATCGGCTGACCTGGCTGTCAATGAAGAGGTTCCTGCTGATGCATGAAAATCTGCATCCCAATGGGATACAAAATTGCAAGTGGATTCTGGTCAACAAGGAAGTCCTTAAAATGAATATGATCTTCGGACTACTATTGTTGTGGTGATGGATGTAGTTGCTACTGTGGTGTCAGTGCTGGCTGCTGGGCCTCTTGATGTTCATCATCAACATTGTCTACATTGGGAGGAGCAATGACATGTCCTCAGGGACCTAGCTAATGTCCAACGTGTAAATGGTCCAGGTAGGAGGATGAGCATGTCAGCAGTATAGAAGGGTATCTGTTGTGCAGCACAGATCCTAGTGATCAGCCTGTTGAATGGAAAAGACGTGGTACATCTAGTACCAGTAGTGGAGGAATCGATGACTTTAAGTATGTACGAGGGAGCATCGATCGGTATGGCAGCACCGATGGCATAAAAAGGTGTAGCATGAGAGAGAGTTAGCGTGTTCATGTGACTGACTGGATGTAATACGCGACACGTGATGAGATCGAGGATAGGATAACCCTTATGCAGATAACCCTGCTCTAAGGTGGCAACCCTCATAGCGAAGACTGTCGAGCTATCGACTCGGGGGGTAGATGTGATAAGATCAGCAAAAGAAGTATAGCACCCTGAGGGAATGGGAAGCTTGGCTGCTTGACTCTGGGTAGGCCAAGAGTCTCAACAATCATGTCTGTAGTGAGAGAAAAAGTGATACTGTGAACCGTCACTAGGTAGGTTCCCTAGTCATCACTGAGAACCTCGGTTCGAGTAAAACTCTCAATCTAGGGTCTTGTTGGCCAGACCCATAACTGATAGAAGAGGTAGCCAACCACGTGAGTTAAATTTCATATAAGCTAAAGTATCACGTATGTCATCTATAGTACATACTCTCTCAACTAGCACTGGAAAATATAGGATAGGTGCTGCCCGAACCTAAGCTACTTGGGTCAAAAAATGATCCATGACCCGAGGTATTACTACTAGAGGATAACATAAGAGAAGTATCCTCGTGCTATAGGAACCTATCTTGGTTGACTATGATCACGTAGAGTATATCAAATAAAAAACGTAGGATAACCCGAACATGGCTCTATGTTTAGTGTACTAAACTACAGTCCACACTAACTCTAAGGCTAAAAGAAAAATCAATTAAACCAAAGGAAAGTGAGAAATGGACTCGAGGAACTTACCGAACCAGTGAACGGATGGAATCAAAAAATGATAGGTGAAAGAGATGCCTTTGACCAGTAGAAATTAGAACAGAAACTAAAAATGACATAACCCGAGATCAATATGTAATAGAGAATTATGAGGATTGGAGAGAAAACCAAAGAAAAATGTGATCAATTCGTGGTTTCTCAGCGTGTTTTGGACTGAGTAGTTGTTCATTTAAACGAGCTTCATTCGAACGAGGGTTCGTTCAAATGAAGACCCGAGGTCGCTCTTTTCTTAGAAAAATAGAGTGTCCTGTTCTGTTTGAAAATCCTCTATGCATTTCAACTACTAAACAAGGGAAGATAGAATTTTTCATGAAAAAAAAAACTATTTTTAGTTATAAAACTCTAAGATGAATTCAATTATCTTCAAAGCTAAAAACAATCCCATTTTTTTTAGATGAAATCTAAATTTAAAGAACATTTTGAGTGAATTTGAGAGATGTAAATGTGTTCTTAATTGCATTAATTCATTCAAATGATCCTACAACACTAAAATACATGCAAGCTCACTCTCTACTCATTCAACCATGGTTACTAGACATATGTATTAATTTTAACCAATAAATGTTCTTGTCTCAAAGTTGAATTTCTATGGTGTTGAATGATTTTCACATCAATAAGAGCAAACAATCATAATCAATCAACTTATGAAATTTTGACCATTCCACCCAAAACACCCTTTCAACTTTAAATCAAAATTTTGCAAATTGAATTTGCACTTGTCTCACCTTTGCAAGGTGGCTTTCACACAGTTGAGTACGCTACTTTTTTCAAAGGATTTTCCAATTCTAGCAAACACACTATCTCAAAGGTAGCCCTTTTCCTTCCACTCTTTGATTTTTTGAGTATGTACCATTTTCTTTTTAGGATTTTACTTTAAGTCCATTAATTTTTTCAACCTAAATCAATCTTTCTAGTTATTGACTTATTGAAATGTTAACATAAAATCATTAAGTCCAACCTATCTACAAGCAAATCGCATGCAAGAAATAAGCAAGAATAAAAACTATGAGATTACAAGTAGATTGAAAGATTGTTTGTACCCAAGTGAATAAGACTAAGTGAAGATATTGATAAAATAAAGTTCACAAGACATAGCTCAACCACTTAAAATGCACTTAATACACGTCTCCTTTAAAAAGAAATGGATTACCATTAGCAATGAAGACGAGAGAAAAATATTTTTGGATTATTGACTTCATAAAGATATGAAAGGCACCTATCTATGAAAGATCAAAAATCCACTAAAAAGGGAAAAACAAAAAACAAAAGAAAATTCATAGACCTAGAATAGATGACTAAAGGTTCACCTAGACCGTGAAAAAGAACTCACCTTACTCAAGGATGCACACGCTACTAGATTTCCCAAGGTATTCAAACCTAAGAGAATCTAAGAGTTTTGTAAAATGTTAGCAAGTTGGCATTCGGTAGGAACATCAAGCAAGGAAATATAACCATCCTCCACCAATTCTCTAATGTAATGGTGTTGAATATCAATATGCTTTGTCCTACAATGTTGGACCGAATTCTTGGATATACTTGTGGGACTAGAATTATCACAATGAATGGTCATGGTGCCTATATTAACTCCATAATCCGCCTAGCATTTGTTTCATCTGCACAATTTGGGCACAACAACTCCCCGCGATAATGTACTCAGCCTCGGCAGTGGAGAGGGAAATGGAGTTTTGTTTCTTACAATGCCATGAGACAAAGGCATTTCCAAGATAGAAGCAACCACCAAAAGTGCTCTTCCGGTCATCCACATTCTAGGCCCAATCGGCATCGGAATATGTCATCAAAGTGACATTTGTATCAAAAGGATGCCAAATGCCATATCCCTAACGTCCCACTCACATATCTTATGATTCTCTTTACACCTATGAGATGTGATTCTTTAGGACAAGATTGGAAACATGCACATACTCCAACATTAGAGGCTATGTTGGGTCTACTAGAAGTAAGATAGAGAAGATTACCTATCATGTTTCTATAGACAGTAGACTAATCATCCTTGCCAATAGTGTCCTTGCTAAGCTTGGTATTAATGCTCATAAGAGTTCAGCATACTTAGCTAACTCAAGCCTAGATTTCTTGACCAATTCCTTGGCATACTTGGTTTGAGAAATGAAAATCCCATCAACCATTTGCCTTACTTGAAGTCCCAAGAAATATGTGAGCTATCCAACCATACTCATTTCAAAACCAATTTTCACCTCTTCGGTAAAATTTTGAGTATGCTTAGTACTTGTGGATCCAAAAACTATGTCATCCACATAGATTTAAATAATTACAAAATCTTTCCCATCGTTCCTTACAAACATAGTTTTGTCGTCTCCACCTCTTGAAAACCTCTTTTTAAGAAGATATGTCAAAAACGTCTCATACCAAGCTTTAGGAGATTGCTTCAATCGGTACAAGGCCTTCTTAAAATGGTAGAACGATAGACATAGGAGTGATTTTGTGGATCTTCAAAACCTTTAGGTTGCTCAACATAGACCTTTTCCTTAAGAATTTCATGAAGAAAAGCGCTCTTAACATCCATTTGAAATAGTTTGAATTTCAAATGACATGCCACAACTAGGAGAAGTCTTGCACTCTCAAACCTAGCCAGGGGGCAAAAGTCTCATCAAAGTCTATCCTTTCAACTTAGGTATAGCCTTAAGCAACTAACCTAGCCTTGTTCCTAACTATTGTACCATTTTCATCTAACTTATTTTTGAAAACCCATTTAGTACCAATCACATTGTAATGAGAAGGCCTAAGCACTAACTTCCAAATATCAAGCTTAGTAAATTGAAGCAATTTCTCTTGGATGGAAATGATCCATTCATCATGAAGAAGAGACTCATTGATGTTCTTGGGTTCAATCTTTGAAGTGAAGCATTGAATGCTTACTTTATTGTAGAGTTGAGATCTTGTCATGATTCATTTATCAACATCACCCATTATTTTGGTTTGATCATGATTTCTTCTTACCCATATAGGTAAACTTCCATTTAAATTAGATGAAGGTACCTACTTCATCAAACACATCATTTGAATATTCATTTGTATTTTCATTGACATTTATAGAATTAATTAAATCATCATTTTGAAGGTTTATAGGAGTTTGATCTATTAAAGACTCCAAACTCCTTAGACATTCATCATCTTGAGAAACTACCCCATCATAATCAATTGTCACATTTATGGACTCCATCACACACGCC
Source organism: Nyssa sinensis (assembly GCA_008638375.1). Lineage (NCBI taxonomy): Eukaryota > Viridiplantae > Streptophyta > Magnoliopsida > Cornales > Nyssaceae > Nyssa > Nyssa sinensis. The sequence goes on from CM018038.1 coordinate 33,208,660, forward strand.
TTCCTCGTGTTGTAGACTCTAAAAGCTCTACTATTTGTGGAGTATCCTAGGAAAATGCCAACATCACACCTTTAGTCAAACTTACCTAAAGTCTCTCTATTTCTTAGAATGTAGCATTTGCTACCGAAAACTCTAAAGTATTTGACATTTGGTTTCCAACTGTTCCAAAGCTCATATAAGTTTGATTTGAGCTGGGTCTTAGGTAAACTCTATTGATGGTGTGACATGATGTGTTGACAGCTTTGGCCCAAAACCTTTTCGGGATAGTTTTTTCATGAAGCATAACCCTTGCCATTTCTTATATGGCACGGTTCTTCCTTTCTACAACCCTATTTCGTTGAGGGGTGATAGGGGCCTAAAATTCATGTTTGATGCCAAGGTCATCAAAATAGATAGTGACGGGAGATTTTTCAAACACTTTCCTATGATCACTTTTTATCCTAGAGATTTGATAACCTTTTTCATTTTGAATTCTTTTACATATTTTAATGATGACATTATACACTAAAGACTTTTCTCTAAAGAAATCTATAATTTTATTTGCTTAATTAAGTTTTTGATTAATCAAATTTTTGTTCAATAATGAGATTCCAGAAACCTTAATATCAATATCAATATCAAGCGAAAGCAATCAAGCAAAGAAATTTGTAAATTGTAAGAGATGAAGTGATTGAGAGATTTGCAAACTGATTGATGACGGAGAAACCACCAAGGACAACAATTGATTACGCCCAAAGAATAACGCGGTAGTTGTAGTGTAGCTTTGGGGTGTCGATTCCACAGGGAGACTAAATTAAAAGAATAATAAATAGAATTTCTGAAACTACAGAAAGTATTAAACGGTTAACGAGAAAATAAAAATATATAAAAATGATCTGTGAATGAAAATTAAGAATTAAACAAATTGACTAATGGAAGAAAATATTCAAAATTAACGAACATTGGAGTGTCGGGAATCCCTTGCACATATATGGTATTTCAATTATTTTTAATTCACAGATAACTCAATTGAGAAATTAAATTCTAAAAATCTCAATCGAAAGATTTAAAATTATGCATTAAAATTAGACTGAAAATAACCCTTTGAAAAATCATTCAACACTTTTAAATCTCTCAAATTAATATTCACATTGAAAAAACCCAACGACGACAATATACCGAACGAGCAATATTGCAGCAAAGAATTGAATCAATATAAATATTTAATTGTTCCAAAAATAATCAAAACATTAATCCACTCAATAGAAAAAGCATGACTGAATCTATAAACGGACTAAAACCTTTAATTATTCGGACAATAAAATTCAACAATAAATTTAGAATGATCAACGAAGAATTTAACAAATTAAAACCATGTACAGGAATCAAAATAAATTAAAATAACCATCTATGGTGCAAGTTCATCCCTAACCCCACTTAAAAATTTAGTTACCCATGTACAGGACGGATAACATAAACCTCGTGGAGAAACACTGAGTCATGTAGTCGCTGCGGCTTCTTCTCTGCGCCAGAATTTTCCTCCTGCGCCGCACCTGCGGCTCACTCTCTTTCAGCCCCTGCGCCGCACCTCCTTTGTATTTCTCCTCCCCTCTTTTTTTTATATGTTTCTTCCCTTTAAAACTGTTTAGTGCCTGCGCCCTAAAGCCCCTTGATTGAGTCAGCACCTGGGCCCCACTGTTCTCTGATTCTGCCGCGCCTGGGCGCCCAAGGCCCAAACCTTGCCAATCTTTTTATTTCCTTGTTTCTGTGCAGGGACTGGGCCCTACCTCAGCCACTTTTGACTTCAATTCATCCCATTTCTTTCCTTTTAAACTTGGTCAGCCGTCCAACCCCCCCTTTTTAATTCTTTTTATTTCTTCTTTTCCAGCCGCATATGCACACAGTCACAATATTCAAGCCCATTTTTCTATTGGATAATGATGGAATCTCGATTCGAGTTCTTCACGAAAGTTGTAGCCCCGGATGAGTAGATAATTTTAGGCTCAAAAACCACCTGATTTGGGCTTCAGAAGCTCAAGTTATGGCCTCTTCAAGTTGGCTGGACGGAGAGGTTCATAGCAGCTTTCCAGGCCTGTCTTTGAAATAATGTTTGGAGGCCCAAACGAACTCCGATTTTTGCAAACCAGACCTTTTTGAAAAGCTCAAGACGTCCTCTAAATATTTCATGAAGATCACTCTCTCATTCTAAAAATCTAACGCCATCCAAATCTCGATTGAAACTCAATGGTCGAATCTGTCAAAAAGCCAAAAATTATTCCAAAACTATTAAATGTAAAGCGCAATTGCAAACTAGCACTCGCCAACAAATAATGCACTATTTGAGACTTAAAATCTTATAAAATACCGCTAAAATATATCTCAATGTAAATAGAAATTAAATAAATAATATCAAATAAATCTCAATATTCCTATTTACTTTCTAGCAATTTACTCCGATAATAGGATATTTAGAGTGCACTTTTGCGCACTCATCAACAATCCTTAGAGTAAAACTCTGGATCTGGGCTAATGCTCAAAGAAGACTTCCATTATAATAGAAATTGAATTAGAATGTATCTACGAACCGAACTCTATACCTCAAGCTCCGTTCTACCCGATCACGTCTTCAATTTCTTTTTGAATCCCCAAGCTCCTCATAGTCAAAATCTTCATACAACCAGAATCCTCAGCAGTCTCGGAATCCTCCGATCTAGCCACTTCACAATTGTAAATCCTCACAATTTCACTATCCACTAATCCAATTAACAATGCATCTTTAAGGTTGATCTCAATTCTTCATTAATGGTGAAATGACATAAGCAAGAAGCTCTTAGATTTGATTTGGATCTAGGTAATGATCTAAATCAATTAATGAATGAGATTAGAGAAATACATGATTGACAATTATGATTGATCTCTTATGAAAGGTTTTTTATCTTTCAAGGCTATAGCTCTCACAATTGATTTCTCTCTTACTTTGTTTTTCACTGCTCTCAACTGAGTTTTTGTGATTTTTCGCAATGAACTTGTTCCATCCAAAATGAGCTTCAAAACAGATTATAAATCTATTTTTAGCCCAGGGTTCATTCGAACGAAGCATCGCTCGCTCAAACGAGCTTCCTATTCGTTTGAATGAATAAGAAATGAATATCAACTGAGCACATTTATAAGGTTGCAGCTTTTCATTTGATATAGGCCTTTCAAAAAAATGAAAATGAATGAGACGAACTATTGTTATTCGTTCGAACGAGCAACAGAGAGTTTCTCATTCTTTGCTTGTCTTGTGAACAGAATTTTGCCTTATAGTTTTTTAAAATGAATTTTTGAAAAAATTATTTCACAATCACAAGTCTAATATACACATGATGTGATGATGAAAACTATAAATGGATTGTGTCCCCACCGTTGGCAAAAAGGGTCTGCCCAAAAATAAAGGGCATAAAAGTTCTAGTCAGCTAGTCCCGAGTCGCAGTGTTGCAGCACTCCTTGTACTGAAAAGCCTCCCAAATATACTTTACCCGGGTCGCACCACCTGAGGTAAACTAGGGGACCCATTCCAACAATCTCTAAATATCTGTCGGTCAGCGGTGAATATCACTATCCCACGACACTCGTTCGCCACCTACCAAAATGCTAGTGATCATAGAAAAACCCAAGGGAGTAAGCATGACATCCCCGAAGCGTTGGTGGAATGTGTTCGTAGTGTCCCACCACCGCTCAGCCAAGGTATGGAGAACCTTTTGTCTCTATCCATATGAAAGATTCGGTCAATGAATGGCACAAAATTCGCCTAGGTAATGTAGCCCTTGCACTGTGGTGGCAAGTTGGCCCACCATTCGCGGATATCAGATGCCGAGCCGCGAACCCAAATCTCCAACTCCTCTTGCAAAGGAAATGATCAAGATTATGTGAGAAACTCATAAGCACACCAAACCCGGACCAAAAATGCAATAAAACACCAAAAATAACAAAGAGATGCCATTGAGGCATTTTGTCAAATGCGTGGTGTGCACTCTCTAAATAAGCACATGTATGAAGTGTATATGCATGGCCAACCTCCATTTTTACATACAATTCACATACACAACATTTCATCCAACCAAGGGGGTGGAATTAAAGCAAAAATTCCCAAAAATAATCAAAAGAAAACACAAGAAATCCATACATCTTCGTTGCGGTAACGATGAGACAAGTGCCATGTCAGTTCTTAAACCAAGCTCATGTCATTCCGAGAACTCCAAGGGGATTTTTAATATTGAATAGCCCCAAACACTGGCCCGAGTGCCATAAAATCCTGGCCCAAATCAAACATGGTGTTCGAATTGTCAAAGCTTTCATTTACCATTCCTTTGAAAAAATCTAAATCCTCTTGCAAAAAATATGCTTTGTTTAGACTTCATGAGGCTCAATTTAAGCTTCAAATTCTTCAGTCTATGTCCTTACACAATTTAGCACGAGTTGGGTAAGGATGGGTAGAGAGTAAGTCAAGAAAAGTGTGAAGAAAAATAAAAAATCAGTACATTTAACAAGCTACCCGCGCCTAGACCCCCAGTGCCGATCGGCACTCGGGGGGGTTCATTGGCACACAAAGGTTGGAAACCCCCCTTCTGTGTGCTGATTGGCACACAGTGGCTGGGCGGGCTAGTTTTGACCTATTTTGGTTTTTTTTGGCCCATTTTTGCCGATTTGAAGCTTGTTTTTTGGTGTTTTCAATCCATGATTGCCAAAATATCTTCATAAATCCCTTTTATCAAAAATTAAAGTAGCTATATGCCAATTTCATACAAAGGTCAGGCCCATTTGGTCGAAACTAGCCAATTTATCTCATTTTTCTTAAACCAATCACATGGATACTCCAATAAATTATATTCTCTCATTCAAGGCCAATTAATGGAATATGAATCCACTTTTCCCCATAGAGTTACATAAGAGCTGGTCCTCTCGACGGGCCCATTCTAAGTCATCTCACCTTATAAGATACACTTAAAAGTCAAAATCATTAGTTAAACTCAAAACCTATTAGGATCACATTTCCTTTCAGGTAAGTTGTCTTTCAAAACATTTTAAAACCTATTAGGATCATATTTCCTTTTAGGTAAGTCATCTATCGTAACATTTTAAAACCTATTAGGATTACATTTCCTTTTAGGTAAGTTGTCTATCGCAACATTTCAAAAATCTATCAGGATAGCCTTCTTTACAACTAAGTCATCTATAGCAATATTTCATGAAGCCTATTAGGATCACATTTCCTTTTAGGCATATTACCCATCTTATGAGGGACCTAACCCCATGAAAGACTTATTAAGATCGTATTTCCTTCTAAGTGAAGCCGTCTATCATAGATTTTCATAAAAAAAATCAAAATTGTTAGAATAGCATTTCTTTTAGGTAAGTAATTATCTGATGACCATATTCCATAAACCTATTTGAAGTTATCTTCCTTTTCGGTGATCCTCTCGAAGGATAACATTCATTCTTGATCCCTTTCCATTATTCACGAACTACGTACGATCTAATTCACCTTAGAGTGATACGTAGGAATCTCATACAGAATAAGTTCGACCACATCAATTCCACAATCAAATTCCTAAAATGCACTAACGTTCGCTTGCTTCCAAGCTCCGCCAACAAGAGGCTATCTGTAGACACCTCATTTTGAGATCCTTGATTGAATAGAGTTAGTTTTGTCATTCCTAGGAAGTTACAACATGTTCCTTCTAGGGGTATTTTAGTAATTTCTATCATTTTACCCACAGAGGGAATTTCTATCATTTTTCCCGTAGCAGGCGTTTTTGACATTTTGGTCATCTGGTCCATAGAGGGCATTTTCATCATTTTTTCCATAGAGGTCATTTTTGAAATTTTGGTTATTTCGCCTAAAAGGGCATTTCTGTCAGTTTTCCCATAAAGGACATTTTTCAACATTTTGATCATTTTGTCTATAAAGGACAATTTGGTCATTTCTCCTACAGAGGGCATTTTCGTCATTTTGCCCATAAGGGCATTTTTGACATTTTGGTCATTTTGTATATAGAGGACATTTTGGTCATTTCGCCTATAGAGGGCATTTTCATCATTTTGTCCATAGAGGGCATTTTTGACATTTTAGTCATTTTGTCTATAGAGGAATTTTGGTCATTTTGCCCATAGAGGACATTTCTGACATTTTGGTCATTTTGTCCATTGAGGACATTTTGGTCATTTCGCCCATAAAGGGTATTTTTGTCATTTTGCACATAAAGGACATTTTTGACATTTTGATCATTTTATCCATAAGACGTCTTGGTCATTGCGCCCATAGAGGGCATTTCTGTGATTTTGCCCATAGAGGACATTTTTGACATTTTGATCATTTCGCCCATAGAGGGCATTTCTGTCATTTTTCCCATAGAGTACATTTTCAACATTTTGATCATCTCACCCATAGAGGGCATTTCTGTCATTTTGCCCATAGAGGGCATTTTTGACATTTTGGTCATTTTGCCCATAGAAGGCATTTCCATCATTTTTCCCATAGAAGGCATTTTTTGCATTATTTCTATAGAGGACATTTTGGTCATTTCGGCTATAGAGGGCATTTCTGTCATTTTGCCCGTAAAGGGGATTTTTGATATTTTGGTCATCGTGTCCATAAAGGGTGTTTTGATCACTTCGCCCATAAAGGGCATTTTCATCATTTTGCCCATAGAGGGCATTTTTGTCATTTTGCTTATAAAGGGCATTTTCGACATTTCAGTCATTTTTGTCCATAGAGGACATTTCGATCATTATGCCCACTCAAGGCATTTTGGTAATTTCTAGTGTTTTCATACCCTTTAAGGGTAGTTGGTAAATACTAGAGGTTTCCCACCGAGGGATATTTCTGTAATATTAGTGTCAATTTTTTCATTGGAGGGCACTTTGGTAATTATAACATCTTCCTATCCCGTATAAGTTATTTTGGTCATTCATGGGTACACATGTAATTTCTGTCATTTTACTCATATAGGGTTAATTTGGTAATTTTAGCTCTTAGTGACATTTTTTAATTTTTTTATACCTTAGTGGCATTTTTGTAATTTCCTTGTCTCTAAATTCTCCACCGAATTAGGGGTGATATAGTATATATAGGTTTGTGTGCCAAATACTTGCTTATTTTCCTTCATTCCTTATTCCAAGGGATTTTCCCCAGATTTGTGCACAAAATAATATCTATATCTAATTGATTGCTCATTAAGCATTGAATCTTGGCCATCCATCCATAGGATTCATTATGAGCCATTTGATCAAACCTCACTACTTTTTCCTTATAAATAAGACCCCTTGGCCACCATAATTCAAGGAAAGAGATGGACAGAAAAACCAAAAAGCCAGATGTTGCTGCAATAGTTCCCCATATTTCTTCTTCCATATTTTTTAAGCCTTGTTCTATACAAATAATAGTTCTAATCCATTGAAGAAGCAGTTCAACACCATTGAAGATTCAATCTAAGGAGTTCAAGCTCAAGACTTGTCTAATTCAAACCAAACAATCAGGTACATTCCCTAAAACTCTATTATTTTCTCTTTTTCCTAATTCAATTAATCATACCATTCTTGATAGAATAAATTGAATTAGAGAACTACGTTGACTCTGATTCTATTATCTAAATGGATACGTAGGACGTCTCATAGGCTGGAGTCTACTATTTTCCTTTAACCTTATTTACTTTATATTTTTTCCTTATTTTTATTCATGTCAATCTCCACTTCTACTCATTCTTTTGGTTTATTTACTTTATGTATTTCATTTATTTTATTCGTTCATGTCATTATTATAATTATCTATGAATGTTCACTATTTCTATTGTTTATGTCATGGAATATAAGCCTTGTGGATGAACACTTGAGCGCAGTACATTCGGACTAGGCGGGATGGGTGCCTAACCCCTTTTTATCTCATACCTTAGCTCCCAAATTCAGAATTCTTTAGTTCATTCTAGATTAGTTTTGTTTTACTTTATTTTAGCCCATGTCAAGGGTTTGGATTGTAAATAGGACCAAAGTATTGTAATTTCAGTTTTCTTTGCTATTCTTTTTACATGTATTCTCCATGGATTGTATCAAGTTTGCTTGTTATTTAGCCTAAAATAGTTGGCAACTCCTTTCTATATTCAAGTACACTCCAATCTGAAAAAAGGGTGTTTCCTCTCCCACCTTGAGGGAGTGGACCTTAAAAGTCATGGGGATTTGTTTGACATTCCTCCTTACTTTATCGACACCTATGCTCACAGATAACTTAAAGAATGTTTTGCAAACATGTTTTAGTATAAAGTTTACATGCCCTACAGACATGATTAGTTCATGACACACAGTCATGCCCAGTTAAGGGATTAAGCCATTATTCATGACATAGTCATGCCTGATTGAAGGGTTAAGCCAATAAGCCATGTAAGCCCAGATATCTAAATTACATAGAGGTCACCAAGGTGACAACTTATGGTCCCCAAAGTCTAAGCTTATAGATGTTTGGCATGTATTACCTTTTAGCACTCATTTTACAAGCATCGGACTTTATATTATCATGATTTATCTTGCAAAACTATCTAGAATAAGCTCTTGCATGATTTCAATAAATATCTTGCAACTCTCAATTATACGTTTATGTTTAAGAAATGTCAGTAGCTTTTAATACGACTCTTTCTAACTACTATTCATGAAAGTTTATGAAAAGGGTTTTTAGAAAACCCATGACAGGAAACTTATGCTACTCATGAGCTTTTCACAAAGCTCGCAGGGTTTTGTCCTATATATTTTCAAGAAGGATTAGACTTCTCCAAATTCATATGTTAGTAAGTTATAAGAAGTAGAGACTCTAGCTAAAAGAGAATTAGTATTCCAGCCATGGAAGTATCAACCTGAGATGATAGATACCAGATTGAGGTGATAGCTTAGAATAATAATAGAATGTGAATGATGTTTACCATTGATGTAATAGTTCAGAAATTCATGTGTAATGTAATGATGGGCTCATATGATGTAACAACTCCTATTTTTACATAATATTAAATAAATATAAATAATACATCTTAATTAATTATGTGAAATGATGAGTTAGAAATTTTTTGGATATATCATAATAGTTATGAGATATTTTTATGATTAGTGGGAAGGACCAAAATGAGCATTATGAATAAAGAAGGTAAATACTAAAGGGGGAACAAACTTGTAAATAGACCCAAATCTGAATATGAGTCTTAAAATACCAAAAGCTCACATATATTTCACATTCTCCAGCACTTTAAAGCAATCAAGAGAGAGAGGGTTAGGGTTTCTCTTCATTTTCTTTACATCCTCTTGGATTTCCCTTGGGTTGGAGAAGGAATCTACAACATCAAGTCCTAGAGTGTGTGTGAGGGTGTTCCATTCTCACTTTTGAATACTAGGGTTGGAAGGAATCTTACCAAAATCAACAAAGACAAGACTAGGGTTTGTGAAATCTTCAAGGAATAAGGTAAGGATTTCTAAACCTAGGTATAGAACTTGTGTAGATTGATTTATCATGCATTATTTAATCTCTTGCTATGGAGTTACCCATATTGTTCATGTTAGGGCATATGTTGCATGTATCATGAACATTTACGTAATGGGTGCATTCTTGCCATGAGACATCTTTTTTTTATGCTATCAAATTACGTGTGTAACTCTCGAGTAAATGCGAAAAGGTTTACATGGTGAATTTGTGATGTGGGTTTATATGATATACACATGAAAATACCTTTTGCATGGAAAGTGTTTGTAGAAATTCCTAAATGGCTATTTATGTTTAAAAGTGGTGCTTGTTCATAGTTGTGTGAATGAATTGACTATGTTAGTGAAATAAAAGTAAATTATGGATATGAATGTAAATGGAATGCCCTTTAATTAGTTGTTATTCAAGAAGAGGAAGAAATTAACATTTGGGGCTTCAAATGGGATTACATCTTTTGTGTGCTCTTGAGTGTGGTGAGATTTCGCTTACCCGGGGTTTCAATTATGTTCGGGAGGTGTCTCCCATCAGATTGCGAGCTGTAAGACTGTGCAAGTGGTCATATGTCTCCATCGAGTTAGTAGCTCGAAAAGCACACAAGGTTTACCGGGGGCCGACTAGGAGATTTGTCTTGGGATTGAGACTTGAGAGTTGATGAGGAAAAACTTGATAATCAGAGTGACTCGAATGAATTGTGAAATCCTTATTAATTAACTTTTACTTGGTGGAATTTCTTGGTATTTCCTTCTTGGTGAATTATAAGTATTGAATGTGAAATCTTGCTCCTTGTTGAACTATTTCCTTGTTATGAACATTACTCAATGATCACTTGTGTGGCATTACACATGCACAAGCATACACGTGACACCACATTTTCTTACCTTTGTTTAGATTTCTCCTGTTGGGGTTGTTGTATTGACCCCTACTAGATGCAGGAGTAGGCAAGGAAACGGTTGCGAGTTGAAGAACCACTACCATGTTATTTTTGGAAGATATCCATTCATTTTATATACTTGAACATCATTGCCCCATTTTGGAAAAACTTGTTTGAATGTATGTTTCTCTTGGAATGAACTATAAATTTTGTAGTTTAAATGTATATAAACTAAAAGCTTGATGGTGATGTAAATACTACAAAGGACTTGACATGTATTTTTAGACTCCTATGAAATTCTATGTTGAAACTTGATTCTTGAATGAGCATATGGGTGTATGAGTTGTGGAATGCATGTTTTGATATAGGATTGTAAAATGAATGAAAAAGAAAAGAAAAAAGAATGTTCAAGGTATGAGAAAAACATGTGGAATGAAAAATTCACAAAAGAATAATAGGTTCAGGAGTTGGACGACTGATTAAGTCGACTGAATAGAAGAACCAGTCGATTAAATGGAAGGACCAGTCAACTAGAATTAACATAAGCTAAATAATACAAAAATCTCAAACTTTCGGTTGACTAAATGTAAGGACCAGTCGACTGAAAACTAGACCTAATCAACTAAACAATCGACGAAAATGGACAGAATCCAAAGTTTGCTCTGCACTCTGTTGCACAAACAACATTATTGGTGGATACCTTATTTACATTAAATGTAAATGATGGTTTTATTTATTTTTCTTTCTATTTACTTAAGAAATTATATGATGGTTTTATTTTTATTTTTCTTTTCATTTACTTAAGACATTATATGATGGTTTTATTTATTTTTCTTTTCATTTACTTAAGACATCATAATGTAAATAAGGAAGTACCCTCCATTTGAAACCAATAAAGATAGTCCTAAGACCTAATTCTTTAAGAATAAAAAGTCAACTCTCCCTCCCTAGAACAAAATTTCTGTTTTTCTAAAAATAACACCTTGGACCATAGCTAGTTGGATGGGTTACCCTATAGCTAAAATTTATTAAAAATCTTTTTTAGACTATTGAATACTTAAGGAATAATTACTAGGACTTTTGAAAGGCCAATTCTATGGATTTCAAATTCTAAATTTTTCTATGTTTTAGCATGATAACGCCTTGGTCAAACCTAGCGTTCGGAAGTCTGGTTTGACTTTCATCAACTTGATTACCCATGTAAGCTTAAATATAAAGGTTCTATGATGTTTTCACATCACTACTTGGGTGTTTGGGACCCGGGTCGTGACATATGATTTTAACTTTGATGTAAAGTTTAGTTATGTTCTGTCTAGTGTGACTACATTTAAAAAATAATAATTTACTAACATAGATTTCGCTGCATGATTATCTATGACTGAATGCAATCTACTTGGTTATGTAAAGAGGTCTTTAGTTAGACACGTCATCAGTATGATACAAAAGGGATAGAATATTAATGAGGTGCCTAACTGGCCGATCATTATCCCTAATCCGCATAAGGTGGGGTTTGTGATGTAACAAAATAGCTAAGACATTGTTTCAAATCTTCCTAGTGATCGAGTAGAAAGTAGTGGCGATGGCAATGGTAGTTGACAACGAGAGCAGTGAGGAAGCTAGCGCCAACATTAAAAGAGTGAAGAAGGAAGTGATTGATGGCATTAGAGAGATTTGGATTTAACAGAAGAGGAATTTTTTATGATTTTTCTTATTCTACCTCTAACGAAATCACTCTCTTCCTTCATTGCTGTCATTTTTGCCACACACACCATAGTCAAAACTTCCATGGCCACCCCTGCACCATAGGCACTGTGCCAAGCTTTCCTAAATCCATAATAGCAATTGTCATGAACACCTTATAAAAGTAAACTACAAAGTTTAAAAACCCAATCAAAAACTAAAATCAAAATCTCAAATCACAAAGATTTGGATCAAATTGGAAACCCCCCAAATCCAACATCTATATTCCTCATTTCCCTATTTGCTTCCAAATTTATTCTCTCTCTAATATTTTACCAATAACCCATCTAACGATCAGCAAAGAGGTCTCTCCCAGGACTAGAGTGTGAGATCTACAATTTGTGTTCACATATATATATATATATATAATTGCTATGTAATTTTGTTTCTCTCTATATTTTTCTCTCTTGCAATTGAGTTGTAAATCTAGATTTTCTTATGTAATTTTGTTCCTCTTGCACATATGTATGAAATAGAGGTGTGTGAATATGCGTGAGTATGTGTAAAGATCTAAAAAATCAGGATAAAAATTGTTCGTTTTGCCGATGGGACACTATTCATGCATTAATTGTCAGTAGGGCACTATATATGCATCATTTAGACATAAGTCATGTTTAGAAGCATAATTTGAGTATTCCATATAAGGGAAATATTCTTAAAATGTTAAAATACACCCATCTGTAAGAATTTAAGCAAAATCAGAGATAGTTTAAAAAAGAGCCCAAAAGGCCAGACCAGGTAGCCCGGATGGACCCGACCGCACCCGCCAACAGGGAAAAATAATTTTTTCTGGAAAATATCATTTAAAATAATTTTAAAAACTTTGGTTAAAGTAGAACATCGAATTGAGGTGTTTCGGGACAAGCTGTAGTATAACGAGGTCCCGCGGCTCATTAAGGGCAAAATGATCTTTTCACCCTTGACCCTTTAGTATAAATAATGACAATTGAGAGTTAAAATTATCAGAATTGGCTGAAAAAACTACTTCAAGTAGTGCTTGGAGAGAAACCACAAAAAAAAAACCTAAGTTTTTCAACTTTCTACCTTCCAAAACTCATCTCTAGCCTTGGAATCTCTCAAGGCTTCATTTTAAGAAGTTGTTCCCCACCACAAGGGCTACAATCCTACAAATTGGTTCTACATCGAAGTGAACACAACTACCTAGGATTGATAAAAACCCTTTTACGTATGATATTTTGCTAAGTAAAGAATAGAGTTAAGTTTATTGGTATTTTTATAAGTTGGTTGTATGACTTACATGCTTACTTGATGTTAAAAAATCACGTAGCATAGAGTTGCTTTGAAAACCTAGGGTTGGTACTTTATATACTTGTGTATTATTTGAGAATTTGGAAAAGTGATGAACATGTAACATGAATATATGTATAATTGATTGTATTATAGCTTATGTTCATGTAAGCAAAGTCTTGTAGTTTGAAAGTTATGGTTTGCTCAAAGTATAGGTATTTTGTGTACTTGTGTATTCCTTGAGAATTTGGTAATGTTGTGAATATGTAATATGAATATATGTATAATTGATGGTATTATATGCTATGTTCATGTAGACATAGTATTGTACTTTGAAAGTTATGATTTGCTTAATGCATGATGTATAATTTAAGACACACCCCATGTGTTTGATAAAATGCCTCATTGAAATTGTCACACCCCAAATTTCTAAAACCCGGGGAATGAATAGAAATGAATTAAAAAAAAATAATAAAAGCTCATTAAGTGGATTTAGCTAATTACAAGTTTATTTTCCCATGTTTTTCCAAAATTAAGAATGAAAATTTACTATTAGACTTACCCAAGATAGGTTTTAAATACCAATCAAATATCTCCCCAACCAATAGTCAAAATTAGTCTAAGTCATGTTCAAGCATGGCCTCCAAGGTAGCCCCAAAATGCCTCTAAATATGCCTTGGAACAATGGCCCAAATGGGTCCCAAATGCCCTAAGACATAGGCCAAGAATAGGTCAAAAATCCTACCTAAGGTGGAATAAGGATGTGGCCGAACATGGCCCAAAAGTGGCCAAACATGGCCCAAAAGGGTAGCCAAGGGCTAGTGTCAATGGGTTGTCAGGGCTGGGCGTGCATGGGCAAGGCAGCAGGAGCGCGGCATGGGCATGTAGCATGCACACGCGTGGGCTGCGGCTGATGGGCTGGTCTACTGTCGCACTGTAGCAACTGTGTATTTGCTACAAGTTGTTTTTCCCTTTTTCTGAATTTTTTTTCTAAAGTGCTGCAAGCTGATTTTTCTAATTTTTAACCTACTTCCTCAAGGTTTTTAACCCCCACTTTTTGGCACTTTTCCCACTTATTCATGGGCATTTTACATACTTAATGGCTCTTTTTAAATCACAAAATTCTGACATGGTCTCCTTTGCTTTCTAAGCATTTTTCACCTAATATTTTACAACAATTTGTATATACAAGCATATGTACATTCCACCCTCACTCGATGGCCACAAGTTTATAGAAATTGAACATACACCTATTGTTCTCAACATATACATGTGATGCACATTAAACAAAATACCCTATTTGTCATTTAGGTTTAAACCCTTACATTACAAAATGGCCCAAGGCCTGTAGTCTACCATTTTCTAAATTAAACACAAATTATTTGAGCTTATGCCCATACATACAAAATGTAGCCCTTGGGCCAAATATGCTTCAAAATCCATTTTCCCCTCCGTGCTCCAATGACTTCATCAAGTCTCAAGTACTGGGAGCCTCATCTATAATATGTAATCCCATAAGGGGTAAGCACGACTGCTTGTATGACATAATGCTAATATAAAGAACAAAGTTAAGGCGTGACATGAGAAAAGTGTACATTTATAAGCTATATGCCTTCCAATTCATTAATGCATTACAATGGCAATATGCATGACACACACATGCAACTCTATGCCACACCCATGTCTCGCTTCACGGTCCTTCCCCGTTGGAACGCAAGTACCAATCGTATGTCTCGCTTCACGGTTAGTCCCCGTTGGATCGCGAGTACCAATGGCCAATTTTGAGTTTTTCACCATAGGATCTGCACCCTCGTAATACATAGCACCAATGTGCTTAACACACGTCATGTTTCCAAAGATTCACGTATGCCAAGATGCCTTGATTTTTCTATGCAGTTTCAATGAGGCATTTATCAAATCAATGGAGTGTGCCTTATATAATGCATCATACATAAAGCAAGGTGTAACTTTTAAACCTACAAAACTTTGTCTACATGAACATAGCATATAATCCAATCAATTATACATATAACTATGTCACATATTCACAACCTTACCAAATTCTCAAAGATTACACAAGTACACAAAGTACCAATACATTGAGCAAACAATAACTTTCAAACTACAAGACTTTTTCTACATGAACATAAGCTAAAATGCAATGAATTATACATATATTCAAGTTATATGTTCATTACTCCACCAAATTCCCAAAGAACACATAAGTACAAAAGGTACCAACCCTAGGTTTTCAAAGTAACTATATGCTAGGTGGTTTTCTAACAACAAGTAAGCATGTAAGTCATACAATCAACATATAAAAACACTCCTAAACTTAATCATATTCTTTACTTAGCAAAATATCATACCTAAAAGGGTTTTTCTCAACCCTAGGGAGTTGTGCTTGTTGTGCAGCTGAACCAATTAGTAAGAACGTAGCCCTTGATGTGGGAAACAACTTCCTAGAAGGAAGCCTTGTGAAATTCCAAGCCTAGAGATGAGTTTTATAAGGTAGAAAGTTAGAAAAACCTAGGTTTTCTTCACCTTTCCCGCCATGCACAACCTGCTGCTATATTTTCAGACCAATTCTGAGAAATTTATGTCTCAAGTGCTGTATTTATACTCAAGGGGCTAAGGGGTAAAAAGACCATTTTGCCCTTAATGAGTCACGGGGCCCCGTTACACTACAACCTATCCCGAAACGCCTCGATTCGACATTATACTTTAACCAAAGTTCTTAAAATTATTTTAAATGATATTTTTCTGAAAAATTTATTTTCGCTCGTTGGCGGGTGGGCCGGGTCCACCCGGGATGCCCTTTTCGGGTCTAGTTTTCAAACTATCTCCAATTAGGCTCAAATTCTCACAAGAGGTGTATTATAAAATTCAAAGCATATTTTCCTTCTATGACATACTCAAATTATGCTTCAAAATATGACTTATGTCTAAATGATGCATGCATAGTGCCCTACCAGCAAATAGTGCATGAATAGTGTTCTATCGGTAAAAACGAATAATTTATCCTGATTTTTCAGATCTTTATAAAAATTGCATGATTGCATAGAAAAATTAAGGCATATTAACATATTGTGAATCTTTGGAAACATAGTGTGTGTTGAGCACTTTGGTGCTATGCATTATGAGGAAGTAGATCCTGTGGTGAAAAACCCAAAATCTGGCCATGGTACTCACGTTCCAACTGGGGACGAACCGTGAAGCGAGATATATGATTGGTACTTGTGTTTCGACGAGGAAGAACCGTGAAACGAGACATGTGTTGGGCATAGAGTTGCATGTGTGTGTCATGTATATTGCCATTGCATTGCATTAATAAATTTGAAGGTTTATAGCTTACAAATGTTCATTTTGCACATGCCACACCTTACCTTTATTCTTTATATTAGCATTATGTCATACAAGCCGTCGTGCTTACGCTATATGGGATTACATATTACAGATGAAACTCTCGGCACATAAGACTTGATGAAGTCTTTAAGCATGGAGGGGGAAATGAATTTTGAAGTATATTTGGCCTAAGGGTCATGTTTTGTATGTAGGGGCATAAGCCCTATGAAGTTTTTTTCTTGAGTAAAGTTTAGACCTTGTCTAAGTTATAAATTTAATTTTATATTGGATTATATATAATTATGTATCGAATGTAAATGAAGAGCATGGAGCTTCATGTAGTTACTTTTTTTTTGAAATATGCTTGTGAATATTAGAAATATAAAATTGCTATGAACAATTGTTCTATTAGGTGTTGTTGTTGGTGTTGAGGAGGAATGATGAGAAGGAATGGGATAAGGAAAAAGGTTAATAAACAAAGGAGATTATGGTGAAATTTTTCAGAAATAGCAACTCGATTGAGTAGGGCGGGAGATGTCACGACCCGAAACCTACCCTGTACAGGATCTCGCATCGTGACCGCCACCTCTCAAGGCCCAGGAGGCCTTAGGGCGAAGGCTCACATAAGCAGCTGGTATCGAATAGATGTGCGACATGTGATTGCGGAAGCGTGAAAAACTTTTTCTTTTCTTTTCTTATTTTTAAATTACGCACATCCGTCCAGTACTACCACTCTTTACATAAGCATCCATGATTTAACATTCAGAGCATAAAATAGAAATCTTAAAGACTTTATAATCAGTACATATTCAGTTGCCCCGTGGGCCTTAATTCATATCCTTGTACCGTTTACTAATACAAAAGTTCAAACTTAAAGTTCATAGTGCTAAACAAAAGGACTACTTAATCATTTCTTCCAAGACAGCTAGACTGGTCATCACCATCAATCAGTACTGCTGTCAATCACCTGAAAAGGGGGTCCGAATAAAATCCGGGTAAGCTAATCTAAGCTTGTGAGTAATTCCAGCATTCGTCATGGGGTTTCAATTAGTAGTGTTTTAGAACATAAGAATTTGTAAAACAATCACTATCAATTGTTCGTATACTTTGAACACAGAATACATGCATTCCTTTAACATATGGCTTTGAAACAATTTAAATGTTCAAGCTAAAACATGTACATATAACTTCAAAACATTTACATATGCATAATGAAAATGAGAGTAAAACCTACTTCCATTTTCAAACATAACATCATATATATGTATTCCTTTAAAACATAAAACTTGAAACATTTAAAGTATTCAAGCTAATCTTGTACTTCTTAAATAGAGTATGAAACTCGAAACATATGCATAGTGAAAACGGGGGTAAAACCTGCTTCCATTTTCAAACTCATTTGTCATCTTATCTCTTTTATTGGTAGAATCTGTTTCGAACCAGACTCCCATTTTACTTATAAGTGAAGATATCTTATGCCTGGGGGATTAGATCGTGCTACCTGGCATTTTACAAGGCAATTGAATTCCAGAGAACCCAAAATCCTGCCTATTTTATAGGGCAGCTGAAAAATCAGAATCCTGTCTAAGTGCTTATGCACCATTTATCTTGCATTTAAAATACATTTAACACATGAGTATGTCAAATAGGTATTTCTCGTGAGCACTTTAAAACATAACATTCATAACTTCGTGATAAACATTCGTATACTTAAATAGGCAAACTCAGAATATTTAACAAGATTTGTATTTTAACTCAAACATGCTGAAAACACATGTTTTAAGAAAACTGTAAAGAAAACATTTATTAAGTCATGTCACAATAGGGTTTATAAGAACATAAATAATTTAAAACTGAAATCATGTAATATACTGAATTTGGAATTCAAACATTTCATATCTTTTGAACTTGAAACCTTTTCAAATCCATGGAGTTAAATCTCCACTTCAAATACAGGGTTACTCACCTTATACTTCTGGGTTGGCACTATTGATGTGCCTTTCCCTTTCCTCTTTTTCTCAACCTAAAATAGTTTAGGAGAATCTCATAAACTTCATATACATTTAAATCAACTCGGGATTTAAACCTATCCTTAGACTGTGTAGGCCTAACAAAGAAATCAGCCTAATTATAATTGTATCATGTACTTAAATGATAAATAAATCTTACCTCTGGAGCCATTCACTCAGGGTCTTGGTGTTTTCTTGTTTCTTAATTTTTTTCTTCAGCCAATAGTGCCTTTGTTAGGGTTTTGTACATAAATGGTCTAACCGAAACGAATTCGGTTGTTTTGGCAATCCTTATGTGCCTTTGAATTACCTTGAGTTGCCATAGCACCTCATTCATGAAGCCTTGTTGTTTCTTATCAGTTGCTCTTTGAGCCTTTGTCATAATCGTAAAGTTCTCCTATTTCCTATCCATTTTTGCTTACTTGAATTTTTGGCCTAAAACCCAATTTAACGTGTTAGGAAAATAAATTTTATTTTAAAATTATACTCTTCTGGTAGCTCTATTAACTTTAAATTTAATTTACTTACCTCATATGTTTACGTGTCGTGTCGTTTCGTATTTTATTTTCAACGTACAAGCCTTAGTTTAGTATTTCGGCAATGTTCTAATTTATAACCACCTGACTGATGCTATTCATCAAATTTTATGTCTTTTTATTTTTGATACTTCTTTGATTGAATAGACTCTACCATTGAGTCCGGAACGTTGAAGAAAGTCGATTTAAGCTTTCGTAAAGTTTAATTCAGACTTCTATATGTAAAAGGGCAAAATGGTCATTTACCTATTTACGTGTCATATTTTTTCGTACTTCGTTTCGTAATTTGGACTCCACCATTGAGTCCGGGATGTTCGAAGAAAGTCAATTTAGACCTTCCCTAGGTTTCAATTTGGCTTTAGGGGTACTAGGGGTAATTTGGTCATTTTACCCCTTTACGTGTCTTTATTTTTTGAGGCCTTGCCTCTCAAACGGACCTCACCATTGGTCTCAGAATATTCGATATAGTCAAAATACACTATTCATATGTTAAATTTGGACTTCATTTGCTTTATTTATGACCTAGGGGCAAAATAGTAATTTTACTTTTTAATTTAATTATTTAATTATTTTTCTAGGTGTGTAACTGCATAAAGTTCTCAAAATTTGGGCCACAGTACAATTTTTCCAGAAGTTCAGGGGTCAAAATAGAATTTTTAAAACTTCTGGACTGAACCAGTGGGTTCAGTTCCATTTCAAGTGAACCGATCCAGTTTCAACTGAACCAATCCTGGTCTGGTTGGGTTAATTACGTGATGATGACGTCATGATGACGTCAGCCCTAATGGTTTAAAAATTAAAACATAAGCCAGAACGACACCGTCCTACTTAATCGTTTTAGGCGATGGGTCGGGTTCCGACCCGAATCCGATTTGACCCGAACCGACCCGAACAGTTCCTATTCATCTTCTTCTTCCCTTCTTCCCCTACATTGCCCTAGTTGCACGTTTTCATTTTCTTCAAATTCGCGCATTTTTGCTCGCTGTTTTCTCACTGTTTTCACTCTAATATATTTTTGGGACATTGTGTAAAGGTTTGACATTCATTTGAGGGATCAAACTGGTCTCGTTGGCTCTTTTGAAGGTTTGATAATCAAACCTGTAAGTTGGTCGTAAATGCTTATTTCTTAGCCAAATTCCATGGAATTTGTTCTGTTGTGATCCCCTCTTCATGGAGTTTCATATTTCATTCACAAATGTAGGTTTAACATCGAGTTTAAGGTATTGGGTTTCAAACCCGTAACCTGCAACGCATCATATGGGGTTCATTTTTTAGGCTTTGTGATCGCAGATTAGGGTTTCTAACGTGCTTGTAGGGTCTACTTGAGGTCTCTATAAACCAAATGGAGTTTGGTTTCGATGGTTCCAAACCTGCTTGTAAGCAAGGTCCTTCAATGGTTGTCTTCGTGGGTTTTGAGGTTTCAGGCTATTTTGAGACCAAATTTCTTACTTTTCTTAGTTTAAATATACTCTAAACATCATATATACATAGATCAAAGCCTAAACAGTTCATATGTAAGTAAAATTCTAGAGAGAGAAAAATGATAGTTTCATGTATTCTCACCTTTCTCATTCGGTTTCTCTTCCTCTTTTCCCTTGCTTTCCTCCTCTGAATATCCTAGAATTCATTCAGTCTCTCACTCTCTCTCTCTCTGTATTGTCGAATGGTGGTGTGTATACAATGTGTATGTATGTATATAGATGTACCCATGCTCATTTTCTGATTTCCCCACCAACTAGCTTACCCTATTGCTTGCTGCAGTATCCCTAAATGGGGTGTCCTCCTACTGTTTTGGGGGCAAGTGTATTCAATTAGCCGTGTGTGTGTGTGGTGTTTTGTATATATATACATTATATATATCATATATTAGCACCACCCACCCACACTTCTCTCAATTGCTCACTGATCACCCCTTTACCCTCTACTGTTTGCCTTCCCATCACTCCTCTCAAATCAGCCCACTTGTGGCTTGTATTTATGTATGCATGTATATGCACCTTTTTACATGTATTGTATATACATATATATATATATACATACATACATATATATGCACACCATGTATACCCACACACTTAACATCACACTTAAGAATTTTTCATATATATATACACACATTTAATTTATTTATATACATATATGCATACATACTTGATCACATATACATACATAGAATACATCTCTCATGTAAGTGTAATGTGTGCTACAATATTTAATTATAATTAAATATAAATATTTTATATAATTAATTAATTAATTATTTATTTTCTTGAGTGTAAAAATCTTTACACTAATTTTTCTTAACCTCGTAATACGTGCTCTATGATTCAATATTTTGGGTCGGGGTATTACAGGAGAGCATGCCTATATTTTCTAAGTGAAAAATTAAATGACTTAATAAGAAAAAGAAAGGTAAAGAAATGAAAAGTAGGGGTAATCAGTCCGAAAATCACTTAAGGTCAAAAAATAAGGAAAAAGGGTAAAATGGTCATTTTACATGTTATAGGGTCCCACGCCAAGTTTGGTGATGAAAAAAATTAAAATGGGTATAAAAATGTCAAAATCAAGATTTTAGGCCAAGATTAGAAATTCTGGTACTGTAACAATTTAGCCACTAGAATACTGTAGCAATGAACAATAAACAACACGCCAGCAAGCCATGCCCCGTACACCCAGCCGCGCGCGCCTACGTGCTTGCCTGCCTTCTCACGCGCCTGGCCGCCTCTATGCGCGCTAGCCCACGTGCCTACTACTGCAGCCCTGTGCCTGCGCATGTCATGGGCATGCCATGACTTGCCTTCCAAGGCCATTTTAAGGCCATATACCCCTATGTTAGACACCAACTTTTAGAACCCATTTTAGGCTACTTTTGACCATTATGCCAAGCCATGTTGGATACTTTATTGGGACACATTTTAGTCATTATTCAAAGTCATGTTTGGCTACTTCCTTAGACCACCTTTGGTAGACTTTTTGACTAGATTTTACTCATGTCTTAGACCATTTTTGATCAACCTTGTAAGTTATTTTTGAACAATAATTTGGGCCATTATTTCAAGGCACATTAGGGACATTTTTGGGGCCATCTTAAAGGTCATACTTGGACATGACTTAGACTATTTTTGACCATTGGTTGGGGGAGGTATTTGACTAGTATTTGAAACCCATCTTGGGTGAGTTTAGTCAACAAATTTTCATTCTTAATTTTGGAAAAATGAGAAAATTAATGTATAATCAACTAAATCTATTTAATTGTCTTTTATTAATTCATTTTCAATCACTTCCCGGGTTTTGAAAATTCAGGGCGTGACAGTATGTGTATGTGTGTATATGAAATTAATTGTGCATCACAAATGAGGGTGCCATATTGGTGTTTGGGGTGTGTGTGTGTGTGTGTATAGAGAGAGAGAGAGAATAAAAAAGAAGGATTTTTTTTTTTTTTTACTTTTTTACTCAGAAAATATTATTAAAACATGATGGTAAATTTTCAAATCAACTAGTTCCATCAACTCCGTTAGTTTGAAAAGTCTGACAGGGGGTGCAGTATAATTTCAAAAACTAAAAGGGTGACATAGGCAATTGTTAGAAAACTCAAGGGAGGTCAGTGTAATTTACCCCTAAATTTATTTATTAGCCTCACAATATAATATTAATTACTAATAACTAATTTTCATAATTTATTTGACTCATTATCATTTAATTAATTATCTGCCTTTGATTTAGATTGAGAAATTACAAAAATACCCTTTGATAATTTTCCCGATCTTTACATGGCTGACCCCATTTCTCTCTTCCCTTCTTCTTTTCTTTCTCTCTCTCTCTCTCTTGTCTCTCTATCCTTTCTTCTTTTATTTTGTTCCTTTTCATTTCATTTTCTTTATTATTATTATTTTTTGGTCTAGAAAGTGTCCACATGTCATCACTCATACCCACATGATATTTAGCTTCTTTTGGAAGCTTTGCTACATTTCTCAATATTGTGCCATGTGGCCAGTTGGCCAAGGCATGCGTGCATCCATGTGCTTAAATGCACTGTCTCACAATTAAATGAAAATTTGACCAATAGTTGCATAGATTCCAAAAATATAATTTTCTTCTTCAATTTCTAATATTAAAGTTTTCTCATTTATTTGTGTCCCAATTTTAACTGTGTGACCCTGTAGTCCATACTAGTCCTAATCAAATTACTAAAATTCTCCTTTAAGTTCATAATGTCATATTTATTATTTATAAATTTATTTGATGAATTTTCATCTAATTAACTATTTGCCATTAATTTAAATTATCAAATTATCCTTTGATAATTTTTTTGAGTCGTTACAAAGCAAAACCTAGGATTTCTACCACTACAAATCCTTTAAGGTTGGGGTTTTCCCTCCTACTTTGAATTCCTTCTGATTTTTTATAGATTTTTTAGATGATTTGGACTTAATACTAGGGTTTCATATATAAGCCGTGGTTCTCCTAATTTTGATTAGGTTTTGCCGCCACGAATATCGGGATTTGATCATCAGAGATTTGCAGTTACCTTGTGGAGCATTGAATCGTAGATGGAGATAACCATATATAGTAGTTTCCGTGTTGAAGGCTGTTTCCTTATTCCCCGCTTAACGGCTGTTAAGGAAACCATATATGCAGTGTCGAGTAAATACTGTCCAGAACAGGAGGTCTGGACGATGTACATGAGAATATCCTGAATGCTTCATCTGTACTGTATGACCGAGTTCATCGGTTCTGAATGATATATAAATAAGAATGCCCCGAAGGCTTATGGCTGCTCTGTATGATAGACATATATGAGAATACCCCGAAGGCTTATAGCTGTTCTGTATGACCGAAATATATGAGCTCTGTAGGATCGAGATTTGTTAATCTGATAGGCACACGTGTCTCAAACTGATTGGTGTGTCTGTTTATGGTATATCAAAATGGTATTTTACTTTCCTTAGAGTATGAGAGCAAGGATTGGAGCTAGGGTTTTGGAATTTCTCTCTCTACAACTCAAGGTCTATATTTTCTCAACTTTAAGGTAGGGTTTCTAACTTTGATTGAAAGTTAGGTGCCCTCATGGAGATTTCATGCATTCCATCTCATTTTCATGACTTGTATTATATGTTTCATACATACATTTACCTTGACCCATGATAAAAATAGTGAATACCATGTTATTGTGTCTTTCTTGCCATATTTATGTTAATAATATGGAATCATGCAATTAATGCCAACCATGTCTCTAGATTTATGATATTATGACTATTACATTTGGGCATTGTCGTCTTGTTGATGTAAATCCACATATGCACACAAAGTTTATGTTAAATTGCTTGAATGATTGAAAATCATTGTCTCGAAAACTATTTTGAATATATTTTCTTTTATAGTGTTTGATTAATAATGGAAATGTGCTTGTGATTTGAGTGGAGATTGAGTGACTGTTTTCTCCTTAGGACTAGATGAGCAAAGAGTGATATAAGCTTGGTGAGATTGTTGATGCTATGTCATGGAATCAAATGAAAAGGTTGATTGATGGAATATAAAGAGTTAAGAGTTTGGTGAGATTACGCTATTATCCGAGATTTTTTTGTGAGAGGAATAGTGTTTACCTTTGGTTTTGAATCGTAAATCCAGTGTGGGTAGGTCGTACATATCTAGCAGGTTAGTAACCCATGAAGTACTTGGGCTTTACTAGGGCCCATTAGCTTATTAGAATTGTAGTGTTGGGATTCAAATTGAGAGAGATGGAGATTGGATTTTTGCTTGTGATTTACGTGATGCACATTTACATGTATTACTCATTGTATTCTCTCGTATGATTGAAATGATTATTCGAATTGTTTAACGATGTGATAAATGTCTTGATTGTTTGATATATATATATATATATATATATATATATAGGGCACTTGATTAACACTACACCTGTCACATGCTTATACTTTAAACCGTTTAATCTTTCCTATTTTAGAATTTAGATTGGGGTTGTTGTTTTGATCCTTACTAGATGTAAGAAATGGCAAAGAGCCGGCCGCTTGACAATGTGGCCTAGAAGAACATATTTTTTTTTTTTTGTAAATTTTTGGATGTAAATGACTTTGTGGTCTCGATAATGTAAATGTCACCGACTATGGGAGCCAAAAAAAATTGTATTTATTTTGTATATGAATGATGGTGTACCAAAATTATTGGTGGATATATTCTCTTGGACAAAGGGATGCTTACCATGAGATAAACACGACCTCTTTATTAATATGTGTTACACAATTCTTGATAATGATACATTGAATATATGAAATGGATACAGTGTGTTATGGAAATTCAAGTGAAAATATGTTAACTAAGGAATGAAATAAGAATGGATTAGGATTGCAAGAATTATTTACCTAGTTTGACCTTATTCTTCAGGGTAATAGTCGGGTCTTTGGGGCCTGGGGTGTGACAATTGTGCCTTGGTATGGGTTGGGGTTGTGACGAGATCAAATGGAATATTTGGATATAGATTGTGAAATTATTAGAATGTATTCTTGTGTTAGGGACTGTGTCTCCCATAAACTTTAGGCCGTAAACTCGTGCGGGAGGTTGCCTTAGTTCTATGAGTTAGTAACTTATAAACAGTAGACTAGTATCTCAGGTTAGATGAAGTTATATATGATTGATTATAAACTATAGTTGTTCTTGATTGGGAACACGAGTGCAATGGTAAGTATATGACATACACATTCATGATTGGTTGCATTGAGCATATGTATTGCATTATATGTTAAATCACATCAATGAAGACTCATCAATATTCGGACTCAAGTTACAACTCTTACATTGAAAAAGACTTTATGATCAATTTGTTATTTCAGATCATACTTGAAAGGTAAATCACACTTAGGCACATTACATGCATGATTATAGTTATTTATGAGCGCCTAATGATTTTATTTAAAATTTAGATATGAACCTAATTATGGTTAACTTGACCTTAAGTGAGTTAATTTTGACTATAGGCTAAACTAATTTTAGAAAAATATCTTTTGAAAATTTCTAAACTTGTTTTATTATCCTTATTGGTTTTATTTTGAAAAAATCACGTCAATTCTCGTCGAAATACGCGGACTGTTTTCGAATAGGGTGCTAAAGCACTCGAGTTTGTCTCGATTAGAAGTTTGTTTGAGCTTGATTCTCAAAATAAATAAGTCAAACTTAAACATATTTTAAAACTCGTTAATTTATTAAACTCGACTTGATAATCAAAGTTCGTAATCTAATACTATATAAAATATCAAAGTACTCAAACTCCTGATTACTATGAACTCATTCATTATCAATTTTATAATTAAATAAGTTAATCTTAATCATAATTTCAAACTCTTTTATTTTAACAACTCAAAATTTAAACAAGGTAATCGTAGGCTGGTTTCCACTCATTTGCACTCTTCAACTAAAAACTAGTGAAATAATACAAATTCCGATGATTGGGTTGGGCTGGGATTGGCGCGAAGTGTTGGCTCCTTTTTCATCTTCGTAACTTCATTTTTCAATAATACGAGTTGGACCGTTCGAACAGCTCTGATTTCTGAAACAAAGGAAATGGAAGCAAGTGAACAGCCTCCCCAAATGGAAATTGAAGGAGAAGATATTCCAATTCCAGTAGCAAAGGAGCCTCCGAAGATCCACCGCCTCGACGAGTCGGTCGTGAACCGAATCGCCGCTGGAGAGGTCATACAGCGGCCGGTCTCCGCCGTCAAAGAGCTCGTCGAGAATAGCATCGATGCAGACTCCACCTCCATCAACGTCGTCGTCAAGGACGGCGGCCTCAAACTCATCCAAGTCTCTGACGATGGCCACGGAATCAGGGTAACCCTTTTTCTTTTTTTCTTCCATCTCGTCACCAATCTATACATACATATATATAGACACACGTACATACATACACGTATATGTTTATGAATACACACACACACGAAAATACAGAGACACTCCGCAGTGTCTCTGTTTTTATAATAGTCGTTGTCGTCGTTGTTTAGTGTGAAGACTTGCCGATACTGTGCGAGAGGCATACAACATCGAAGCTGTCTACATTTGAAGATTTACAGTCGATTAAGTCGATGGGGTTCAGGGGAGAGGCGTTGGCCAGCATGACCTATGTTGGTCACGTGACAGTCACCACCATCACCAAAGGCCAATTGCATGGTTACAGGTACTACCGTACTAGCACACCGCATGTTCGATAAAAGGATTCTTATAAAGCTATTGTTACTCAACTTTGTTTTGATATAATTACTTACATGTCTGTGTGTAGATATGCAAACTTCTGAATGAGTTGCTTTTTTATTGTACATTTCTGCTTTCCGAGAATTGCTTGTGATATCTGTACTGTATCTGATGTAGGACAGATTTGGTACCTTAAAAATATAGAAAGTTGTTTTAGAGTTAAATTAGGATTGTTTAGTTTTTTATTTTAATTTATTCATAATTTCTCTAGTTTCCTAGTTTTATTTGGATTGATATAGAAAATATAGGAATGAGCAGTTTCCTATTTGACTTACTAGTCTTTATTGTAGTCGAATTAGGAGTTATAGTTCTAGACAAATTAGGTTTTGTAGCCTATATGAAGGCTATTTCTCTTTATTGTAAAGTTAACTTTCATTCAATAAAGAATTTTCTTTCTGAGATCTTATTCTCTGAGCTCGTGGATTCGAGTGTGTTACTTTTGTTCGTAGATTCGAACAACTATCTAAGAAGCAGGCGGTACCCTACTTCTTCATAAGCTTCCACTATGTCAGTGGAAAGTTGTTTTAGAGTTGTATTAGGATTGTTTAGTTTTTTATTTTAATTTATTCATAATTTTTCTAGTTTCCTAGTTTTATTTGGATTGGTATAGAAAATATAGGAATTAGTAGTTTCCTATTTGACTTACTAGTCTTTATTGTAGTCGAATTAGGAGTTATAGTTCTAGACGAATTAGGTTTGCAGCCTATATGAAGTCTATTTCTCTTCATTGTAAGGTTAACTTTCATTCAATAAAGAATTTTCTTTCTGAGATCTTATTTTCTGAGCTCGTGGATTTGGGTGTGTTACTTTTGTTCGTGGATTTGGACAATTCTCTAAGAAGTAGGCGGTGCCCTACTTCTTCATAAGCTTCTGCTACGTTAGTTGGTATTAGAGCAAGGATTTGCCTAGCTCAATGGCAAATTGAGTAGACGGAGGCAAAAAATCCCATTGATGTTCGTCGTGGTATGGAGGTTGTACAGGAGGCAATTGATGAGCAGGGGCAGCAGTTAGCACAGATCAACAATCAGCTTGATGCTGTTCAACAAATGCTCATGCGACTCAATTTTAATGCCCCTAAAGACCCTCCAGTCGACAGGAACTGCGTCGGAGGATTTGTCCGAGGTCAGCCTAAAGACAGAGTTATTCGCAATTACGAAAGACTTTTATATTTTAATGGTAATTTTTATTTTAAAAACTTTCATGATTGGATATATGATTTAGATGATTGTTTTTGTGATTTAAGACTGTTAGAAGAAAAAGAATATTTTTGGGCTGAAGATAAACTTATTGGATTTGCGAAAAAGATGATGGCTTGATTTACAGAGCCGTAGATAACTACAAAGAAAAAGATGTATTCGTTCATGGCTAAGAATGATGAAACTGTTTATGAATAGATTTTTGCCAAAAAATTATTTGCAGATTTTAGAAGATAAATATAGGCCAACATGGGAAAGTACCAAGAAAAAGCACAAGAAAAATTTGAAATAGTGAAGGCGATTTCAACTAATAAGGTTCCAAATACTAAATCGCTGAAAGAAATCAACATCCTTACAGAAGACTTTCTTGTCATAGAAAGTGAAGATCAAAGTCTTTCATGCGTTGAAGAGTATCACAAAGAGTTGATAGAAAATAAAGTTGAATTTATTTCTATTGATGTTGAAACAGTTGGTGCAGATGATAAAGAAGAAGTTGACCAAGAAAATCCCATTGAAGTTGTCAACACTAAAGATGATGAAGTTGAACTTGAATTCGTGAAAGATGATTCTAATACTTATAGTAAAATTGAAATTGTGGTAGATTAAGAAGATAATTTTTGTTTTATTATTGGAGCATTATTATCATCAGAAAAAAGGGCCTAAAATTACCGACTTCATGGAAGATATGGTAGACGAACTCCTTGAATATTTAATTATTCTTCAAAAGATTCAATTATTATTACTCGGTTATGGACGACTTCGAGGTCGCATACATCCAGTCAACTCGAGGTCGAGTTGTTTTCAAGTGGGAGAGACTGATTTAGGACAGATTTGGTACCTTAAAAAAATGGAAAGTTGTTTTAGAGTTGTATTAGGATTGTTTAGTTTTTTATTTTAATTTATTCATAATTTCTCTAGTTTCCTAGTTTTATTTGAATTGGTATAGAAAATATAGGAATTAGTAGTTTCCTATTTGACTTAACTAGTCTTTATTGTAGTCGAATTAGGAGTTATAGTTCTAGACGAATTAGGTTTTGCAGCCTATATGAAGGCTATTTCTCTGCATTGTAACGTTAACTTTAATTCAATAAAGAATTTTCTTTTTGAGATCTTATTCTCTGAGCTCGTGGATTTCGGTGTGTTATTTTTGTTCGTGGATTCGGACGATTCTCCAAGAAGCAGGCGGTGTCCTATTTTTTCACTAGCTTCCGCTACGTCAGTATCATAGCCCCTATTTACCTGTCATTTTGCCAAATGCATTGTCCCTTGCGTGTATGTTTTTCTATTTTTAACCATGGAAAAAATGTTTTTAGTTGATTTATTATTCTAATTTTTACAATGTTGTTTAGGGTGTCATACAGAGATGGAGTGATGGAGCATGAACCGAAAGCATGTGCTGCTGTAAAGGGGACTCAGATAATGGTACCTTGGACCTTGGCCTGTCTTAACCCAATTTTTCTTAGTGACAACAAATTTGTGATTTGGGCAAAATTATTGCATAGGATAATTCTGGGTGGGATAGAAAATATCAGAAAAAATTGGAGAAAATTCGATATTGAAATTTTGAGACTAAGAAAAGGGAATCATGTGGAGAAAAGGAAAATATGTTATAATTCTAAAATTATTTGGAAAAATTCATGAGTTCCCCTACGAATGATTCATTCTGTAATTCTGTTACTTGAATTGTAGAAGATACAAACAGTTTTATGAGATAAAATGGTATATTCTATGCATAATTTCAGTATAATTTGCGAATTTCATTAAAATGTGCTTATTTATATCTAGAGTTTTTATTTTTATGTTTTATTTTTTTTTATCTGGCATCAGAATTAGGAGACACTAATTTTTAAAAATGTTCTTATGCATCTTTCAAATTCTAATCCTTTTACTTTTTTATTTTGTGTCTTTGTATCAGATTGAGAATTTATTCTATAACATGATTGCTCGGAAGAAAACACTGCAGAACTCTGCTGATGACTATTCAAAAATTGTAGATTTGCTAAGCCGGTTTGCCATTCATCACATAAATGTGAGCTTCTCCTGCAGAAAGGTGGGTTTCTTTTTTGGATAATTGAAAGTATACCATATTAACAAGGCCCCCGAGGGGGGCGAACCCATGTACAAAATTAGGATTGGCTATAACAATTAAAGCATAAAATCTCCCAAAATTTCTATAAACGTATCTAAATATGAAGGATATTTTTCTTTAATCCACAAAAAAGAAGCCTAAAAAAATCAAGCCTCATCTCCTTCATAATCTGGCTACAACTCCATCCCAAAACACATCCTTTATGGTGGCTGGTATCACCCATCTAATCCCAAACGAAGAAAGCATCAAATTTTGAATATCCCTTGCCATCTTGCAATGGACAAGAAGATGGTCTACGGTCTTCTCCTCTTTGCATATGCAATGACTCGGAAGGTGAAATCCTCTCCTCCGAAGATTATCCGCAGTCAAGATAGCTCCCCAAACCACTGACCAAGCAAAAAATGCAGCTTTTGAGGCACTAAAGACTTCCAAATCAACTTCCAAGGAATGATCCCCTTATTCTTATCCACCAACTTCCTATAAAAAGATTAAACAGTGAATTTTTTGTTATTATCCACTGTCCAAACCAACCCATCTTTTCTGCCCTTGCTCAACCCAAACCTACTCAAAATAGACATAAGTTCATCCACTTCTCCCACTTCCCAATCAAAAAATTTCATTTGAAAACAAGGGCTCCAAACCATACTTCCTCCCACCGAAGAGACACAATCCACCACTAAGGCTTCCTTGTTGTTGGCAATGCTAAAAAAATAGGAAATTTCTTCCTCAAAGACCCATCTCTACACCAAGGATCCAACCAAAATTTCACCCTCGTCCCCTCCCAAACATCAAAACGAATGCACTGATAAAACTTCTCCCTCCCTTTTCTAATTGCCTTCCACACACAACAACTAAAGGATTCTGTCACCTCCTCTAAAAACCATCCTCCATCTTCACACCCATATTTTATAGAGACAACATTCTTCCACCAAGCCCGTTCCTCCACCCCAAATCATCACATCCATTTCCCCAAGAGAGCTTGATTAAACGACCTCAAGTTTTTAAAATCCAACCACTCTCCCAATCCAAGGAGTGCTTCACCTTCTCCCGACTCACAAGGTGAATTTTCCTTTCATCTTCCTTGCCATCCCTTTGAAAATCTCCTTAAAGCTTTTCTAATTTCTTCTCCACCGAGATAGGCATAAGAAAAAGAGACATATAATAAGTTGGAAGATTCGTTAGTGTACTCTTAATAAGATTGATTCTCCCTCACTTCGAAAAATATTGTCGCTTTCAACTCGCTAATCAATGTTGAAATCTCTCAATTACTGATTCCCAAATAGTTGCAAATTTCGTGGAAGCTCTCAATGGCAAGCCAATTTATGTGGATGGGAAGTAGCTCACTTCACGACCCACCCCCACTCCAATTCCTTCACTTCCCCCACCTTCGCTACCGGAATAATCTCACTTGTGTTGAGATTAACTTTCAGCCCATAAACTGCATGCAAACAAACCAAAATGCATCTCAAGTATCTAAGCTGTAACTCGTTAGCTTCACAAAAAATGATCGTGTCACCCGCAAACAAGAGATGCGGTATCTCCTCCACCCTCTTACCCCTGCCATCCTCTATAATAGAACTCCTCAACAAGCCCCCCCGAGACTGCTCTGGCCAACATCTTGTTGAAAGCCTCCATCACCATAACAGGTAGAAATGGGGACAAAGGATCCCTCGGTTTCAACCCACGAGACGACTGAAAAAAGCCAGCCGGTGACCCATTAACAAGAACTGAAAAAGACACCATTCCTTATCCATGACTGGATCCATCTTCTCCACTTCTCCCCAAACACTATCTTGGCCATCAAAGAAAGGTGAAAACCCCAATTAACGTGATTGTAAGCTTTCTCGATGTCCAGCTTGCATACCAAGTCTTTCTCTCTACTTTTTCTCTTCAAATCAATATATTCATTACTAATCAATACAACGTCAAGAATTTGCCTCCCCCCCACAAAGAGATTTTGGCTTGAAGGAATAATACTCCCCATAGGCTCCCTGAGTTATGTGGATGGGAAGTAAGAGAACTGACCATTAGCTTGTAAATCACACACACACACACACACACACTTTTCCCCTCAAAGGGACTTGAACCCTCAACCTCCCTTATGGGGAGGTGGAGGAGGTACCAACTAAGCTAGAGCTTGTTGGTATGCCTAAAGTCCTTCTAGTTCTTCTCTCCTTCTTTCTTAGGGATATTTTTAACACAATGAGAAATATTTCTCCTACATTAATTTCCATTGTATGCAGCATGGAGCTACTAGAGCAGATGTTCACTCAGTTGCCACAGCCTCAAGGCTTGACGCGATCAAATCTGTTTATGGGGTGTCAGTTACTCGCAATCTGATGAAAATAGAAGTTTCTGATGATGATCCCTCTACTTCAGTATTTGAAATGGATGGTTTCATCTCCAATTCTAATTACATTGCAAAGAAAATAACAATGGTGCTTTTTATCAATGGTACGTATCATCTATATTATACTGGAATGTGATACCTGGTTATGTGGTCTGTTAAGAATTAAAAATTTTATTTGTTGTTTCCACGTATATGCTCTATCGTGTTAATGTGACAGTTATGGGTGACTACTAGAGAAATTTTTTCCCTTGATTCTATTCATTAATATGCAGGAGTGTAGGACCTGTTCTTCCTTTCTACTTGTTAATCACAGGTTGTGTTCAACAAGGAAAAGTCTGGCTTGATTTCTACCTTTGAATATTAAATTGCATGCTTATCTTCCAGGATGAATTGTTGCTACATTACTTGTGGTCATACATTAATTGACTAAAAATGAGATTTATTTAGGATGGATGCCTTAGCCATTTTTTTAAACTTAATTGTTTGCATTTGGTAATAAATAATTGCATTTGGTTCTCCTCATTGGCTGTTCTAGCCAAATAGCCAGTTTATCAGCAACCCGATTCTTCTCATTTAGAAAGTATGTTATCCTCGCAGTCTTGGATTAATCTTATGTATTCTGAGAGAAAGATATAGGCAGGACTACCAGTGACATTGAATTTATAACTTGGTTCAATGAAGTGTACAAGGGGAATTGATGAATAGGAAGAGTTATGCCTTCCTAACAACATCCTTTAACCAGCTCCGAACTTTCACATCACTAAATAATATAAATGGGAGAATTGTCATTGTTGGGATTGCTTTTAGTGCTGTCACTGTGGTTCATATAAATCCTAAATCTATGTTGTGAAAAGTAATTGTTGGGATTCGGCCTCCTTAAACTTTACAATAGCAAACATAGGAGAATCAATGTGAGAAAAAGCATGGAGAAACGGAATTTTTTGTTTTTCAATACCATGCCTCCTTTGTATTCCTATTATTTTGGTTTGTTTTGGCATTTCATATTTTTCACTTCATCCTCCTCATATTCTACTATAGCAAACATGGGGGGAAGGAAATGTGATGCAAAGCATGGAGAAATGGATATATTTTTTTCTTAAATACTATTCTTTTTATTTTTGTTTCTATTGACTCTTAATATTTTTGAAAGAAATCAGACAACACAAGAATTTAAATTTTTCGCAAAGGTAATTCTACACCAAAAGCACTAAGTATGCCATCTTAGATTATGATTATTATTGTTGTTATTATTTATTTAATTAAACTACAACTGCTACTATCTGTCATTATTATTTGATAGATACTCAATGCATTCAACAACCAGGAATACATAAAGGATTCTTTGGAAATGTATACATGTCAAATTAAATAGAGAAAAAAGATCTCTTAAGGAAGATGGAACCCTTTAGCTTGTGGTGACTGCTCCCTTTTCTTGGAAATCTGCTTCCTATTATTAAGTATATGAACTCAATAAAGAAAAGACACCAGTCCTTGGGTAACAACAATTTTATCATGCATGAGCTGAGAATGATTCCAAAAACCTTGAGACTTACTCTTAACTCTGTTAGTAACAACTCTAGCATTTCCTTCCATACAAATTTTGGTTCAATCTCTACTTTTGTCTTCTTTATGCCTGGTCAAATGTCAACAAAGTCAGAACCTCGGCCTTTATGGCATACTGTCTACATAAGGCATAGGGAAGCTGTACACAATACAGCTGTTTTAATGCCTAGTTGACTACTTACAAATGCCACATGTGATGAGGCCCCCTTGAGTTGATGATAAGATTTGCGAAATTTTTTTGTTTTTTAATTCATGTATGCACATTCTCTCATGAGATAAGCTATTAGATATCTTGTACTCATTCCATTATATTACATTTCAATATTTGTGGTGGATAGTGATTACCTTTTCCATTTGATATGAATTTTTATGCTTCTTTTCTGGTTTGGTGTTTTTAGTGAGTCTTTTTCTTATTTTGGTTTTAACTTATTAGCAAATTGATTATGCTAATATGAATGTTAAGGCAAGGCACCCAAGCTATGGGAAGCTCTCTCTCTCTCCCTCCTCCTGTCCCTCCCTTTTCTCTCAATATTTGTGCCGGGATTTTGACTAAGTAACTTCTGAACTTTTATTTGTTTGTTCTTTTATTGATTTTTCCACAAATCTATTCTAGTTACCACTTGACCACAGTTTACTTGTAGATTAAACCAAATGACAATTGGTTTCATATTCAGTCTTTTTCTTTCTCCTCTTTTCCAGATAGATTAGTTGAGTGCAGTGCTTTAAAGAGGGCTATTGAAATTGTCTATGCTGCAACCTTGCCAAAAGCATCAAAACCCTTCATATATATGTCAATTAAATTGCCACCTGATCACATTGACGTGAATGTGCACCCGACAAAGAGAGAGGTATGAGTATTTTCTGTTGTTAATTCTTAAAAACTTGTAATTTTTCCGATTTTCTGGTAAATAATAGAGGTTGTCTATTGATAAATACTATTGCCTTTCAGACATCTTATTTTTCTTGTGTGAGATCTTGGGGAATATGTTGCCTCTTTAAGTGGACCATAGCATGCTTAGATTCTTCATCTGATGTCACACCATTAAATACCTCAGCCCATAAATAGATACTCTTTGCTTGTGTAACATTTTGAAGCCAAGAACCTTTATAATTGGGATCATTTTACTTCTGCACCAGTTAGTAGAATTTTCCTAACACTATTTGTATGCTATTTCAACTTATAATATAACTTCTAGATTCCTATCTTTTTGGTTTTAGAATTACAATGTGTTGATTGTTTTTTTTGATCCCCCTGCCACGATGACCCATAAGCCTAGTATTATAGCACGTCATGTATGGACTTGTCATGTTGTGACCTGAGAGACTTCAAGGAGCTTGTGGTTTTGTGGGTCATAAGGGAAGCGCTAGCTAGGGAGGAGATGCCATGGGAGGTTGCCCATTTTGATATTGTCCAGGCATGCATGACGAGGTCATCAGTTGTTGTGCCTTTGTGCTTTTGTTTTTCTTATATCGTAGGACCACCAACTTCTAGTTAGTTGATTATACTCTCTGTTTTTCATGTCTCTTCTAGGCAAGGACAACACAGTATATATGTGTAAGATAGTATCCGAGGTGGTCAAAAATTCCCACGACATTACATGTTCTGAGGTAACCAAGACCATCTCTCGAGGGACACCATCCAGGGATGCAATATTAGCGCGCCACAGAGACCAATTAACACTGCCATCTCTCGAGGGACACCAGAATCAAGAAGGAAATCACCATGTCGGTCGAAATATCCTCTCCAAACAGTATTTGCCATGGTCGCCGAGGAAGGATAAATACAACCGAGGGTGTCCAAAGCCACCAATATTTGTTAATGTTAGCCCGAGGCGGTGGCTAGACAACAGTCGCGAGGCATCCACCGAAAGCGATGGCCTCAGATCAGCGGTTAGGGCACGCTCCCAAGATGCAACGTGCCTTGGCCCCGTGATTGTGGTGATCCTTTAAACCGAGATACGTCACAATCCAGGGATGCAATATTAGCGCGCCACACCCCATCCTGCGGTTATGGTTGTGCTCCAACAAGCGACCTGGTCATGGCCAGCGGTGCAATCTGGTGCGAACTGTGATACACCGGGTTGTAGCCCTACCACGGGAACACGAGATTTAGTGGAATGGAGGCTTAGTGAGAGGGGCTTGGTACTGACTGGTCAAGAAGTTTTCT
Source organism: Nyssa sinensis (assembly GCA_008638375.1). Lineage (NCBI taxonomy): Eukaryota > Viridiplantae > Streptophyta > Magnoliopsida > Cornales > Nyssaceae > Nyssa > Nyssa sinensis. Next base: position 33,245,505 of record CM018038.1, read on the forward strand.
TATCAGATACCTAGACCAATGAGGAAAGGACAAACGTCATGATAAGCGCAAATGACAGGGAACCCTAATCGTTGTACACACAGGACTCCTATAAATAGCACCCTTCCCCAAAAGGGAAGGGAATCTTTTCTTTTTTGAAGCAGCAAAAAGGAGAGGGGACCCTGGTCATACTTGTTAGCCAAGACTGAACGACCGCTATCCTTGCGTCATTTACCCTAACCTCTTACTCACCCTCTCTCTCACCATTCTCATGTGTCCTTGTATCGTCTAGACTTCTTTGGTCATCCCGGGAGGAAGGCTCGTTACAACCCTTCCCCATTTTCTCTCTTACAATATGTTTTCTTATTCTATGGATGCCTTCATGTGTATAGGCCACATAAATGGTCCTTGTCTATGTATAATCCTTGAACAAATACAAGGGGTTTGGGTTCCTTCCTTTGGCTAGTCTCATCTTCTTTCCTTTGGCTGGATGTGGAAGGTTCAGTGGGAAGAGAGTTGGTCATTAGAGAGACTATAGGGGACGAAAGAGCCAATTTTCTTTCTCTCCCTTGGCTGTTCCTTCTCCAGAGGTGGGAGAAGGGCAGAGTTTGGGGACTATAGAGAGAGGAGGGACTGATCAGATGTGGTGGGGGCAAGCAGCAAGGGAAGTCCTCTGACTGGGTTATGAGGAAAATAGGAGGTATTTGTAATATTCTGGGCGTTTCTTGTAATGGATATGAGGATAGATTGATGGATCTCTTTAAGGATATTGAGCTGAAGAACAAGCAGAAGAGGTTAACAGGAAGAAATTTGGAGGGGAGAAATTCAAAGGAACAATTAGCAAGACTGCAGAAAAGAGAACTTAGGAACCTGGAGTCGCAAGTTAATTATGAAGGTAGGAAAAGGGACATGGAGGAGGTAGGAGGGGATAGGAATCCTGTAAAAATCAGTTCACTATGTATTTGAAGCTAGTAACATGGAATGTGTGAGGATTAAATGATCCAAACAAAAGGGGAGTTGTGAATGGTCTTTTGCGGGAATGGAAACCTGATCTGGTGTGTATGCAGGAATTGAAGATGGAAGAGTTCTCTGATAGTATAGCTAGGAGTTTGTTGGGTCCAGTTGGGTTGAGTGGGTCTCTTTGCCCTCTAGAGGAGAATAAGAGGCTGGAGCACAGGCTGGGGCAATGCAGTCTCCAAATTTGTGATGCAGCAGCAATCTATTCAGAGGGTTTTTTTGGGGGGTGTGTGGTCCTCAGAACGAGGCAGACAGACAAGGTTTGTGGAGATAGTTGCAGCAATCAGTGGACTACTGGAATATCCTTGGTGCATTGGAGGTGACTTCAGTTCAGGGTGAGATTGTTATTCTCGGGTTGGGAGGGAGGTTGTTTGCTTTTCCGTGGAAGCCCATATAGAGATCCAATGTTCCGACAAAGGTGACAGTTTTTTCTTGGGAGGCAACTTGGGGGGCCATATTAACAATTGATTAGCTGCAGTAAAGTGGTTTCTGAATGGCTAATAAATGTTTTATGTGCAAGTGTGATGTTGAATTAGTGGATCACTTGCTCATTCATTGGGATGCCTAGAGACAGATGGAATTTTGTTTTTTTCGTGTTGCTTTCGTTCTCCCAGCTTCACTTAAGGAGCTATTGTTAGGGTGGAGGGGGGATAGCAACTTTTGCTACACGTTGCTTATAACCTCTTATTTAACTGAGTAAAATGACATGTTTTGCTTGGTAAACCTATTATCATTTGTGGTTTTATCTGTTTTAGCATCAAGGATCAAAATTTCGTTTTGTAGTGTTGTTTCGGTTACTTAAAAAATAGAAACATTTCGGAAACATAGTGAAAACGATGAAAAAATTAAAATGTGTAGAAATATTTGGAAACATAAAGTAAAATATATGAATGTGTGAAGATAAATATTATAATTAATTAATTGAAAATGTTTTAGGTTACACCTCTATTCACACAAGAAGATACTTGGGTGAAATTAAAAAAAAAAAGTAATGTAAATTAGTCATTAATACCAAATAACTTATTTACTAATTAAAAACTAGTATAAAAAATTTAGAGCTAATTTTTTATCCAATATGAAATTATTATTTATTTTTTTTATAAAATATGTGAAATCATTATATCGCCAAATAATTGGGTTAAGGCTTTGTTGAGTTAATTTGAGTTGTATGTGAAATTATTATAATAAAATACAATACCATAATATAATATAATATATATATATATATATTGTGTAATATCCACGAATTAGAAAATTTGACATAAGTTACATATTAATTAATAAGTAAAACAAATAGAAATTTAAGCTTATTATAATTAATAACTAAGTATTAAAATAAATTATTTATCTACTTTTTATTTTTACTACTACTTTTCTTTGTATCCTACTTTTAGAAAAAAAAATAGAATATTTTCTTGTAATTTTAGGTCTTAATCCTTCAATCTCTGCCTTTATTTGAAAAACAAATGGATATTATCATTTACCAACTCTAGAATTATTGCTGACACAAAAGAAATGTTTCCACTAGTTTCGGTATATTTCCTTGAAAACAACTTCGTTTCCGAAGAAACATGTGAATCTCGGTATTCCATTAATATTTTGTTTCGGTTCACTGAGACATGAAAATGTTTTGGCCGCTACGATGGAAAAGAAACAAAATTTTGATCATTGTTTAGCATTGAAGAGCCATCTATGCACCCTAGGTTAGAGAGTTTTAGTGTCGTATAGCAAAAAGTGTCGCCTAAAGTGCCACTTTTGGCAATGGTTTTGCTACACGTTGCCTATATCCTCTTATTTAACTGAGTAAAATGACATGGTTTGCTTGGTATATCATTTATCTTTTGTGATTTTATCTGTTTTAGCATCGGCGACCCTTCTAAGTGCCCCATGTAATAGAGTTCGTGTCATGTAGCAAAAAGTGTCGCCTAAAGTGCCACTTTTGGCAACGCTTTTGCTATATGTCGATTATACCATCTTATTTAGTTGAGTAAAATGACATGGTTTGCTTTGTAAACCTATTATCTTTTGTGATTTTACCCATTTTCGCATCGGTGACCCTTCTAAGCACCCCAGGCACGAGAGTTTTAGCGTCATGTAGCAAAAAGTATGGCACATGATTCATGTAGTTGACCCTAAATATTTGAGAAAAAGGCTTTGTTGAGTTGAGTTATGCTATAAGTGGTATATGGATATATGATTGTTTTCTTTTAGCTTTAAAATGGAATTTTTTTTTTTTTTTTGATAAGTAAGAGTTGTATATATAAAGATGCCCAAGAAGGGCATCACGGGCAAAAACCCCAAAAGATTACATATGGTTTAGAGAACCCAAAAAATCTACAAAAGAAGAGACATTTACAGGGAAAGCCTATTTGGCCCAAAAAAATAAAAGACGTAAAAAGGCATCTTTAAAGAAAGGGATAGAGAGCTCCCGATCTTCGAAGACACGATTGTTCCTTTCAATCCAAAGACTCCACAAGAGGCAAATAAGGGCGAGTCTCTAAATCCTCTTAATCTCAATTGGAAGGTTGCACCCTTCCCGAGTCAACAAGGGATCTTTGACTGAGCCTGGCATAACCTGTGAAAAACCAAACAAGGCAAAGACAAGATTCCAGTAGCTCCAAGAAACATAACAATGGATGAGGACGTGATCCACCCTCTCCTCATGAATCTTACAAAAAAAGCATCTACTAGCCAAACGGAATCCTCTTTCCTTCAAGTTCTCCGTAGTTAGGATGGCCTTCCAAGAGGCTTCCTAGACAAAAAGGAAGCTTTTTTTTTTTGGGGGGGGGGGGCTTTAGAGTGCCAAGTGAGCTTCCAAGGAAAAGGAGGGTTATTTGAATTGAACATGCTCTTGTAAAAAGAACTAACAAAAAAGATTTCTTATCCGACATCCAAATTCTCCTATCCTCCCTACCCTCCGTGGCCCGAAGATTATTGATGAGACAAAGAAAGGAGTTCACCTCTTCAAGCTCCCAGTCAAAAAAGCCTCTCCTAAAGCGGGGAGTCCAAATAAGCTCATTCCATGCTCTTTCCATACACTTGCTAACCTATGCCTCCTTGTTGCTAGCCAGACTGTATAACAAAGGGAAAGTTGCCCTCAACGAATCACCCCCTGCCCAGACATCATCCTAGAATTTCACCCTTTCACCATTCCCGATAGCAAAAGTACATCTTTCCTTGAAGATCCTCCAATTGCCTCTAATGAACCCCCACAGACCACAACCCCTCGGGCCCTCTGCATTCCTGGAACACCAACCCCCAATCTCACTCCCATACTTGGAAACAATGACCTCTTTCCAAAGCTCACTATCACCCTCGCCGAATTTCCATAACCATTTCCCAAGAAGGGCTGTGTTAAAAAGACTCAAATCCTTCACCCCTAAACCACCAAGAGTCGTTGGCTTCTTGATTTTATTCCAAGCAACTAAGTGGGGCTTCTTGCAATCTCTGTCGTGGCCCCATAAGAAATCCCTTTGAATCTTCTCCAATCTTCTGATGACTGTCTTAGGCACAGGAAAGAGAGACATGAAATAGGTAGGGAGGTTTGACAAGGTACTTTTAAGAAGGGTGAGCCTGCCTCCTTTAGAGAGGAGTTGGCCTTTCCAACTTGACAGCTTGCTAAAAAACCTTTCAACCACAGAATCCTAAACCCCAATAGATCTCAAAGAAGCACCCAAAGGACTCTTCGTGAAGGCCGATGAAGCCACAATGGAGCGTTGACACCTGAGATGGGCAAGAATATTAGTAAAAGGCCGACCGGAGAATGTTTCCTGCCTCACTCAGCATAAAATGTGGAACGTGGTCTTTTTCGATTCCGATTTGGTCGGAGGCTGGACCGGTGTACTTGGAGGCTGTTCCATATCAGCCGGAAATTGCAGAGGTTGCCGGAAGAGTTGAAGGGGAAGAGTCGGTTGCTCACGCACCAAGGGTGCGTCCAATTTCTCATACCAACTCTGTCAAAAAGAGGGCACGTGGCGACCAACGATGGTTTCCAGCTTCACATCGTGCAGTAGATTTCAATTTCAAATCTCGTGATTATGAGAGAGGGCCAAGGGGGTCACGTGGGTCACGCGTGCCATGAAAGATTCCAGACCGCCAACCTAAAGGGGGTTATGTGGGCTTCGGCAATCCTTTAACCAAAAGAGAAGGACTGATTGGGCTGGGCCACCACCAAAAAAACAGAAATAGTAGAAGAGGCCTAGTTTATAAGTGTAATTTGTTTTGATAAGTAATTATTTATGAGTGTAATTATAAAAGATTAATTTGTGCATTTAGAATCTCTCTCCCCCTTTCCTCTAGAGTATACTTCATTCTATTCTAATGCTTTAAAAGTGAAAATACAAGTTGAGGTAGTTGACCCTTTATTAAGTAAACGTGCAAGTCTCAAGGCCATTGCTTGGAAGCGAACTGTGGTAGGGCCAGTGACCGCAACCAGTCAGTTTCGGACAACTATTAAAATATGAGATCTCTCAACGTTGCTAGGTTTGCGTAAGGCTCAACATGAGTATATTGAACGCGACCTACGTGTGCGTAGGGCCAGTCACCGTAACTAGTAGGTGCTGGACAAATGACCACAGTATGGGGGCATGGTATGATCCAAGGTTTTACATGGAAAGTACTATTGTTTTAAATGCCCTATATTGAATTATTATTGAAAGTGTTTTCAGTTACAAGCATTGACACTGAATTTTTTGTTGTTAGAAGTGCTGTATTCAAATGTCCAATATCTTGTTCTTGAAAGGCTAGCAATCGATGGAGATTTAACATGAAAATTTCTTTCAAAACTCTATCGGTTGAAGCCGATGACAGAGTGCTGTCATTACTCACGAGTTTTTTACGAAGCTCACAGGGTTCTTATCCCTCATTTTACTGGTAATGATGAGGAGTGGGAACCAGCGCTGATATAGTAGCTACCAGGAAGACTAGACTAAAGCTAAATAAAAAGGAGTTGGCTCGAGGATAGCACCGAGGCAGGATTGAACCTCATTTTTGTTATAGTACATATTTTTTAGCTGGAGTCTGATGTAAACGATATATATAAGTGCAACTTTGATGTAAAATATTATTATCAATAGATAGTTATGCTTTGATCAGTGGAACTGCTATTGAACCTCATTTTTGTTGGCTAGAGGATAGCACCGAGACAGGATTGAACCTCATTTTTGTTATAGTACATATTTTTTAGCTGGACTCTGATGTAAACGATATGTATAAGTGCAACTTTGATGTAAAATATTATTATCAAAAGATAGTAATGCTCTGATTAGTGGGACTGCTGTTGTGTGATGCTTTTGCTATATTTTAAATATTATCTTGTATAGGTTGGCATCCCATTGATTCTGTACGACTTGTTTGGGTGACAGGCCGGTCACGTCTTGCATTCCGCATAGGGTGGGGTGCGGGATGTGACATCTTTTTCTGTTCGGTTTGAAAAAGGTAATGTCCAATCTAGACTATGAGAACTTGACCTAGAGTGGGGATGAATAGGTCAAATAGGCCAATTATCGTGGATCTAACCAATTTTAAATTTTTTCAATTTGTTCAAGTTGGATAGTGCAAGTAACTTAATTTTCATAAAGCATTGTATTCAAAGACAATCACACAAGAAAACCAAGTTTTTTAAGTGGAAAACTCTGGAAGGGAAAAACCACGAGACCTAGTTAGACCTGCACAAATACACTATGAAGAAATAAAGTACAAGACAAGACTCAACTTACACAGACTCGACTCCTCAGGCCTTGTTGACGCAGTTCTAGAGCTCCCACAACTTGAATCCTCATGCCTTTTTTACAGCTTCGAACTCGAATCTACGATATCCATCACAATCATTGAGCCTCAATTTCCACCGACGAGTCCTCCAAGCTAGAACTTCCAAATCACTGATGTAGAATAAAGGATCTCTGGGTTTTAATCACGGGGGCATAGTTTTTCTAAATGTTGTTTAATGATATGAATAGTATGAAAACTTAGAAAAACTCTCAGAAGTCTCACAAAAAGATCCGTATGCCTCTCTAATGATTAAGTCTTGAAATTGGAATTTATAGGAGTTGAGTTTAAATTTGCACCAACTAAAATTCTGCTTGAGTTCAAACTTAATTGGTCCAGTTCGAACTGAATTCTGTTTGAGTTCAAACTTGACTTCAAACTGGATCAAACTCAACGTACTGGCCTCACATTTTTCCACTTCACTTCAGTTCAAACACTACAAGTATAAGTTTGAACTTGAGATCATAGTTGATCAAACTGGAACTACTGGAAAACATTAAAATGTAATTCAAGTCTCCAATTCAAACTTCGTGAATACTGGTTCAAATGCAAGTTAATACCCAATAAACCAAGTTCGAACTTGACATAAAACTCAATTCAAACTAGCCATTCTGTGTTTGCAATATAAATCCCATTAACTTCAGTTCAAACTTTGGTTTAAACTGCCATCGAACTGGCCAATCTATTGGTCAAATACACAATCTATAAAAATTCAGTTCGAAGTTGACTTTGAACTGGGATCGAGCTGAGCCTTCTGTCACCCCAAGAAAACAACCAAATTAGCTCTAGTACGAACTCCAAATGACTCCAGTTCAAACTCAACTTGCCATTACCATATTCAAAACTCATTTTAACATTTGAACACAAAAACTAATGAGAAGTTTTGTTTGGAAAACACTTTTAAAACTTGTTTTAAAAATTTTCAAGTGTGTGCGCAATCCAATCCTAGGCAAAGTCTCTAAGTCCACTTACCATCAAACCAAAGGGTAGCTAGGCCTTCACTTAATCTTCAATGATGGTCAATGACCTCCGAACCACTAGGCTTGAGTTGGCGTGACACTCATAGTCTTAGACTTGACCTTATAACCATTTACAATTGTTGCTTTTGTCACACGGAATATGCCAACACAACATGACTAGACTTTGAATCCTAACACGGTCCTTTTACGAGGCTTTGGCTTGGGATAAAGAGGAGTTGTTTCCTTCTAAAAGCATTTGGAAGATGAAGGTGTCCTTGAAAGTGAGGTATTTTGTATGGACTATGGTGGCGGATGCCATCTTGGTTGTTGACAACCTCAAAAGAAGAGGATTCATTTGGCTAATAGGTGTTGCATGTGCAATGTTGAAGAGGAGACAGTGCACAACTTGTTTCTATATTGTTCAGTGGTTCGGGAGCTAGATTCTATGTTGTTCTCGTTGTTTAGTATAGCTTGGGTCATACCACGGATGGTGATGGACTTGCTAAGATGTGGGAAAGGTCGATGGAAGTGTATAGGGGCTGGACAGGTCTGGCCAATAATCCCCTTTACCTTATCTGGTGTGTGTGGCGGGAGTGGAATAGGCTACCTTCTAAAGGGAAATAAAGGAATTTGAACTAGCTTAAATGGATACTAATACATGCTTTGTATTTTTGGATTATACAAAATTATTGTAGACCTTTAGATTCTTTTGTAGAGTATTTGAGCATTATGATTTTGAGTTGAGTTGTTGTCTATGTATTCTCCTCGTGTACATGGGTACACCCCCTTTTTTTGGCACTTTTTAATGCAATACTTTTACTTATAAGAAAAAAACTGTTCGCTTCTAAAATAAGTGTTGTTGGAATCCCTTAGGCATTACATGTAAGGTTGGGCTTGCACCACAAATTCACTGAAGAGCTTCAATAGGAGCTCGAAAAAACTTTAAAATGGTTTCTATTGAATTGAAGTACATAGATGCATCTCAACTTTTAGCCTATCTCCTAATCGTAGTTGGACAAGAAGTAGTGTTACAACTTTTGGACTTTGACTAATAACTATTCTAACCCAGGTAAGGCTACACATAGAGGCCTAGTGATGCGTGATTTCTTAGTGTAATGGTGAAAGTTTGAGTGGCCATGGTGAGAGTACAACTTCGAGTTTCAGAGCAGTTACTTTAGGCAGATAATGCCAAAGGTTGGGTCTGTATCTAGTCTAGCCACCTAGAATCCAACATTGGTAGGCCTAACTTTGGTAAATGGGACATAAAAGATCCAATAACATAACTAAACCCATCTACAAACAAGATAGGAACACCATTTCTTCATCTAAAGTTTATGAAATAATTTTTAAAATATCCTTTGTCTTGACAAAGCTTAAGAAAACATAAAGCATTCTAATACAACCTAATTTGAGAATAAGATAAAATTCAAACCCTAGACCCTCCTCGCCCCTACCGGCGTTTCCTAATCATACTTTGTTGCTTTAATAGGCTTCATGAGCCAAGGTATGAAAAGGGGTCCGATCCTTTCACTTGAACATCACTTGATGCTACAGCATTGAGGTATTTATAAGAGATTTTCCATAAGGTGAATAAAGCCTTTAATATATGGGAGTGTTTCGGGGGGCTGGTGCTCGGGCAGTTTTGATGGGCCGATGGGTTGCGGTTTATGGGGTTACATTAGAAGAAGATGGAGACCTTTTCAGGAGAGATGCGGGTTTACCTTGGGCAAGGGAGATCGGGTGAAATTTTGGGATGATGTGTGGTGTGGGGCTATTCCGCTGAAGATGAAATACCCTAGGCTGTACAGTTTGGCTACTAACAAGGCGGCTTGGGTTAGAGAGTATGTGGCGAGCACAGGGAATACATTTGTCTAGACTCCATCTTTTAGAAGAGACTTCTTTGATTGGGAGTTTGAGGAGGTGGATTCTTTTCTTAGTCACATCAACAATTTCAGGACTGTGGACGGTAGAGAGGATAAGAGGATATGGATTCCGGACAAGTCATTCTTTTTAGTGAGACCTTTTTATAAGAGTTTGTTTGTTCCCGAAAACACACTATTCCCATGGAAGCTCACTTGGCGTTCAAAAGCTCCCCCCAAAGCCTCCTTCTTCACTTAGGAAGCTTCTTGGGAGGCCATTTTAACGGCAGAAAACTTAAAGAAGAGAGGGTTTTTGATGGCTAGTAGATGCTACCTTTGTAAGAATGATGAAGAAAGAGTGGATCACGCTCTCATTCACTGTCATGTCTCATGGAGTTGTTGGAACCTAGTTTTTGTCATGTTTGGTTTCTCTTGGGTCATGCCCTGCTCCGTCAAAGACCTTTTGTTAGCATGGGAAGGGTGTATCCTTCCAAAAAGATATCAAGAGAATTTGGAGATTGGTCCCCATTTGCCTCTTGTGGTGCCTTTGGACCGAGAGAAACAGTCGTGTTTTTGAAGATCGGGAGCTTACCACTCCCTATCTTAAAGATTCCTTTTTGCGTTTATTATTTTTTTGGGCCAAAGAAGCTTTTCCTGTAAATGTTTCTTCTTTTGTTGACTTTTTGGGGTCTTTAAGGCCGTTGTAAATCTCTTAAGGGTTTTTGCCCTTTTGCCCGTCTTGGGCTTCTTAATATATACCTTACTTATCAAAAAAAAATATTTGTATTTACGTATATACTTCATCCTTATTATCTGTGTGACAACATGAAGGTTTTATGCATGTAAAATAAGGATACTTTTGTTGCCTATGCATTTGTGTAAATTATGTGCTGTCTTAGGGGTACTACTTGATTGGTGTCAATGTAGATTTCTTGACTTCATTGAATATGCCTGGGTAAAAATAACCAAAGAATCCTTTCTGATTGATAGAGAAAGTAAACCACTATTTTTTTTTTGCACTGATCTGTTAGTTAGTTAGTTTGAAACTTGTTAATCTGTTCAGAGCATTCAATGTCAATATGCAGGTAAGCCTTTTGAATCAGGAAGTTATTATTGAGAAGATACAGTCTGCCGTGGAATTTAAATTGAGAAACTCTAATGAGTCAAGGACATTTCAGGAACAGGTATATTTCGCAAACTCGTGGCAAAGCTCAAAATAGATGCTTTTCTCTGTTTGATAAGAAAATATTTGGTGTTTCAAACTAAATAACCAGCTTGATTATTCCCCTATATTATCTCACAAGCTTCATGTAAATTGATCAAAGAAGGATCCTTTTTGTTTGAGATGAAGGATCTTTTTTGTTTTCCTTGTATTTTTTAGGTCTTGGTGTTGTTTAGTGTTGTGGCTATCTACTCTCTCAGCTTTGCAGGAGTCCAAAGGGCAGGGCTGCAGAAAGTTCCTGTAGTCATTGAACTTTTCCTTTAATTATGAGATGCAAATGTTGATTTCTGTTGGGAATAGTAGGAAAGGGAGGGGTTGGTGGCCAGAGTGTGGTGATGGAATGTTGTAGGCCTTGGAGTTTTGACAAAGACCTTCTGCTAAAGTCTTCCAGAAAAGTTCTTGTGGGAGAAGTTGTGGTCTTGGATAAGACAAAGTTAGAATATAATGAGGAGGTGGTTACTGATTTAGGGATGTCAATCTCGCAGATTGGGTTTTTATTCATGTTTAAGACGTCTGTGTAAGCGAATCTTTTGTCTTCAATGGTTCAGGGTGGTTTGAATTTATTCTTGTGGGATTATTGGGTAGTTTAAAAATTTTTGGTTGTGATAGCTACTTTTTGTTTTATCTATATTCTAACCTATGGCTACTTTCTGTGTTGTTTTTATTCAAAACCATGGACATTGGATGAGTGCAGACTTTGGGGCCTCTTGTGTGTATGGGTCTTATGATAAGTCTCATAGGTAAGGCCAATGGATTGAAAAGTTAAGTCCCAATATTGGAGGAATAGTGGTGGAAATTGGGTTTGTGTGGTTGGCCTTTTTTTTTTTGTTAGTTGCTATACAAGAGTGGCAATTAGATAGAAAGGTAGTTACATCATGCACATCTGCCTTTCAATGATTAATTGTTTCTTTTTCTTTTTAGTTTTTTGGTAGATCCCCTACTTCTAAGGAAAAGGTTCAATTGGTACAATGGTCAAAATACCTCGGTAGTGTCAAGGATTGACCATCGAGATGCTCCATTCAAATGCTTTGTCTCCCCGTCCCCAACGCAACCCAAAATCTAGTTGCTAAACTTGTGCATAGATATGTGCTGAGTACTTAACAAAGCTGTATCCCAATTTTTTGCTAGTGAGAGAAGCTAGCGGAGAAGGCCGAGAGGTGCCGAAGGAGCCGAGGGACACCGAAAAGGGGAGGACCGAGAAAGAGAAGCTATGGTTTAGAAAACCTGCTCTGATACCATGACGAAGTATTTTAGAGAATGAAAAAGATATATTCTTCTCTCTAGGAGGTCAAGATTTATAGTCACAACTTACAAGTAAATAAGGAAACTATCCTAAATTAGTTCCTACAATCAATCAATCAATCTAATGCTTAAATTAAGCTACAGATTAAGCTCAATCTAATGCCTAAATTAAGCTACAGATTCGGTCAATATTTACAATTCATATTTACAACACTAATTTAATGCTATTAAACATTTATTAAATATTAAATCTATAAAAGACTATGGACAATTGTTTTTGCTCCTTTTTAAATAGAGAATGACAATAGAATGCTATTATGTGCCCTCTCAACTATGATTTCTATAGGAAAGATGTAACTCACATAAGGCTACAAGCAACTAAATTGAAGTTAGCCGTCAACGTGACAATTGACTTGTAATTAACAATAAGTTAATTTTTTTCGATCATATAATGACGCGGCTATTCTATTCTTTAAAGTTAGAAAATAGTCTTCTTTTCAATCAAAAGCATTTATCACGACAAATGATAAAAGCAACTTATGTTATTTGTTAGTACAAAGCAATTTGCGATATTTCGTGATATAGTGCGATATTTCGTGATAGCTCGTGATATAAGCAATATTATGCGAATTTCCAAATAAAAAAGTTGCGATACTTATTGTGGTATTTTGAGATATATCGTGATATACCATGGACATTCTGTGAGTTTTTTTTTTTTACATTCAAATATCGTATCACAAGTGAAAGCAATGCGATATATCGAGCAATATATCATGATTTTTATTCCATGCATGCAACTATTTCCATGGAAGTCTATTTGGCATTTGAAGGCTTCTCCCAAGGTTGCTTTCTTTGGTTGCAGCAGCCCTTGGTAAAATACTCACATTGGCAATCTTCATTGGTGGGGAATAGTAGTGGTTAAGTGTTGTTGCATGTGCAAGAGCAATGAGGAATCAATCGGTACAAAAGATCTTTGAAGCAAGATACGCTTCTCTATGGACTTTGAAGCATAATATGCTTAGCTCCCTGTATTTTTGGAATAGTGTCCTTTTTTGTCTATAGATTCTTTTGTAGAGTTTTTACATGATATGAGGTTATAGTTATTTTCTTCTTTTTGTATTCGCCATGTGTACATGAGTGCACCCTTGTTTTTGTGCTTAATGAATTCTCTTTTACTTATCCAAAAAAAGGATAAGGAAAGGAAAAAAGAGAGAAGAAAAAAAAGAAAAAGAAAAAAGGATTATCATAAAGTTAATTGCTAGGGGACTTGATGGAGTGCTAAATGAACTAAAAGAAACAGCTCAAACAAACCGAGTGTGAACCTAAATTGACAATAACAGATATGATAATTTCATGACTAGTCCTATTCTTATCCCAGTGTATGCAATACCTTCAATATGTTCATAATATTGGTTGCCTTTTGGCTTGCCAGAAAAGGGGAAAAATTTCTTGCCTTTTGGCCAGTTTTTATTGGATTTTTAATTGTAGTTCACTTTTGTGGTTCTTTTGTACACAGATACATAATACACGATTTCAACACAATCATATAGAAATGATTATCAGCTTGCTCCTTTGAGGAATGGAATGAACAGGGCCGACTAACTATGTCATATGTCTCCTTTCCAGTCAGGGGCAAGGGAGTAGTATGAGAAGCGATCGGAATATATGAATGTCCTTTTTTCTATTTATTTGGTGATTGCCATTGCCAGCACATATCATTTCTGTCTCCCAATTTTGAAACTAGCCGTTGTCCACAACTATGGAGTTTAAAGTTAAAACAATGTGGATTAACAGTGTTGGATTATACCTAATTTCTTGTTAAAGTTTTGGCATTTCTTTAGCATGCTCCAAACTGACATGTCGAAAACATGCACGGTTATGAAATACAGAATGGATTAGCAGTGTTGGATTAGTTCTAATTTTGTATTTCAGTTTTGGCATTTCTTTTAACACACACAAAAGCGGACATGTACAAAACCATGCATTGTTATTTACAAATGTTTTGGTTAATAGTGAAATTATTGATATAACATTCGTTTATAGAGATTGAATAAACCTTTTATAAGCTGGAGATTAATACGAAGTTCTTACTTATCAAAACAAAATATAAAAATATGAAGTTCTTCATTGTTACGAAAGGTCCTTCATTTTGTCTTGTAAGAATTTGAAGATAGTGAAGCACTCAGCTCTTTCAATCATCAACCTCCCTCTCACAAAAAAAAGAAAAAGAAAAAGAAAAGTAAGAAAGAAGAAAGAAGAAAGAAGAAGAAGAAGAAGAAGAAGACAGAAAAAAGCCACTCCCCTATAAAAGCAACAACAGTATATTTTGTCTGTAATTTCCAGGCAACCAAAAATGAAGAGCGTTCAACCTTAACATCTTAAGTTTATCTTCGAACGTTCTTCTGTTTCTATCTCTCCCCTCACTACATAAGACACAGGCGCTGTCTACTAAGCATCTCTCAGCCTCCTAGAAACATAGCCAGTAGCTCAACAATAAAGAAATTCCTCCACTGTCTGTGGCATAACCCGAGAGACGCCAAAAAGGTTGAACAACATACACCACAAATCCCAAGTCACTCCACTGTACAGAGGAAGATGATTAATAGTCTCCTCAGCCTTTTTACATTAGTAACACCAATTTCTGATCATTTTCCCCTTATCAATAGTCAAAATCGCCTCCAATTACACTATCCAAACCACACGTAAAAAAGAAAAAGGAAAAGAATTTAAAAAATGCACTTTAGCTTTCCAAATGCTCTTCCAAGGAAATTGAGAAACTTCACTTCTATGTAAAACCCTGTAAAGAGATCGACCCCAACTCTATCCCTGCCATCCGGGCACTATATATTTCTCCCCACATACTGGAGAGCTATGCAACCTCTCAAACAAATCATCTACCCACTTCTTAAGTGGAAAAGAAATATGCTACTGTATTTTCAATACGTGCTGCTAGATTCAGTGCTTGTGGACTCTAAGCTCTAGCTTTTTACGGTTGTGCAAACTTTGGTTACTTTCTTTGTCATCAGGAATCAATTTTAGTCATCTTGAATATGTTTAAATTTTCTAATTTGAAAGTGTGATGATTTGAATACGTGTTACCTTTTTCTAAGGTCATGTGAATATTATGGATTTCTGGTAGACTTGTTTCAAAGCGGTGCTTGGCGAAATTGCACTGAGCTCTTTGGCTACGTTGGGTACTTGTCTTTGTTCAAAGTGGGGAAACTCAATTCTTTTTTAATTTTTGTTTTTGATCATTGAAATTTTCCTTGGGCCAGGTTTTTCAAGTATGTGTCAGAAAGGAAATATATTAATCAAAATTTTTTTTTTTTGGCTGAAAGAGGTGTCTAGGTACCTAGCAGCGGAATTGAATATATCTTATGAAAGGTTATTAAAATTCTGGTATCCTATTCCTTGTGTTTGGGAATGAACATTCCAAAGCATGCTGAGCTAATTTTTCTGAACGCTTAATCTAATAATGTAAACATTTTTTGCTATTATCTTCTCTTGATTTTCTTCTGTGTAATAAGAAAACAGAAAAAAAAATAGAAAGTAAATTGAAAAATCTATAAGATGGAGTTTTTAACGGGAAGATTTAAGGACAGGGCATTAGCATGTCAATAACCTAAGTGTCAAGTTATAAAGGTACACTAAGTTCATTGTTTTAATATGATTAATACCAGTGTAACAAATTTCTAAAAGTAAATACATAACTTGTGCTTTCTTATGTTACTATGTTTCATTAATCATTTATGTTTTGAAAGGTAATCAAACTCATTTTTGGAAAACACTTGACACATTCAATTTATTTGATCTGCAAAAGCCTACTATTATACAACATATTAGAGTTTGTTGGTTCTTTAGTTTCTGTTTTTGTACTCATTCAGGTACCAAAATAATCTTCATTCTAGGTTACCATGATATATATTAATATGCTGGATATTGTGCAAAACCACAACCAAAACAATCTACTGCCTAAAATACAGAAAATTAGATTTCCTTCTACCAACCAAAATTGCCTTTATTATTTTACTAAGTTCAATATCATATGATCATGGAAAGTGAATACTGGATCATTGTTGGAATCCGACATACAAAGTAAATTAAAGTTGGATAATATTCACATATCAAGAGTTGGCTAGGTGTTATTTTAAGTTAATGTCTCAAATTGGCTGTGATGTTATTGGGATATGGGACAATCTCTCATAATATATAGAATATATCAATATACATCTACCTTTCATGACAATAGGGTAAAGAACACAAGTAAGTTCTTCTGATCTGCCTTTCTCTTTTGTCTCTCTCTCTCTCTCTCTCTCTCTCTAAATCAAGAATTGTGATGCTTCCTGTGCTGGTGCTATTTTTGCTTCTCTGCATTTCAGACAAATACACTTTACTTACTTTTGGGATCTTTGGTTTCATGAATGGGGCAGAGCCTAGATCCCTCTCCATCTAGTCCCATGGCTACAATCAAAGATTCCCCTATTAGTCCATCAGCAACTGGTATGCAGAATATTTTCTTTTTCATTGCTGTTAACATACCTCAACCGTTAGCAAATCTATTTAGTATATTTGTTTATCTAATTTTGTTGCCTCATCTTTTTCAGGGTCGAAATCGCAAAAAGTTCCAGTGCATAAAATGGTCCGGACAGATTCACTGGTTCCTGCTGGAAGGTTGCACGCCTACTTGCAAGTTAAGCCTCCTAGTAATCTTGAAAGAAATTCTGGCTTGACCTCAGTGAGGTAGGATCCATATCTGCTCCTTGTGTATACATTTACTTTTATAATTCAAACAGAGGCATAATTATTAAAAAAGATTCAAACAGAGGCATACTTATTAAAAAAGACTCAAACAGAGGCACTTTTAAATGCTGTTATAGATGAATCTGAAAAGTGCACAAGCATTGATAGCTGCCAAGCCTACTGGAACGAAATGATTCACTTTTTAATTCATTGTTATTCTATATGTTGCATATAAGTAATCGTCATTACTATTTGTAAACATAATTGATATTAGCTCTTATAATAGTTATTTACTATAGTTACTTTCGTTATATAAGGTAGTTTTTCAGTTGTATTAATAAAATATTGAGTGTTGAGTGTTTGCCTTCTTTTTGATTGTCACTACATTCTTCTTCGCTAGTTAAGTGCTCTTTCTTTTGAATCATTTCTTCTGATGTGTGGCATTAGCCCAATTTTCCCCCTCAAAACATGGCTAGGATTTTGTTAAAGTGGTAATTATTGTACAGACAAGATAATCAGATGTTTGAAGATCTAAATTTCTGGTTTGTCTCCTTTAAAACGTTCTTTGGTAATCTAATGCAGCATGGAAACGTTGGACGGAATCAAATACGTTGAATTCCTTATAAACCAACACGGGGATTACTCACCCAACAAGAGAAAAAATTCTTTAGAATTCGTAATTAAATACTATTGATGAAAAAACTTGACCATAAAGACCTATTTCATCATATTTATAGAGTTAGAATATTATCATTTTGACTAGCAAACCATAGTTATTATTTTTATCCCTATCCTAATAAAATAAAGACTCTTATTTTGAATAAAAAACAATAAAAATAATCAATTTGAGATAGGCTTAAATTTGAAAAACTAAAAATCCTATAATAATTATGTTAAGAGTTCTTATATTTTTAGTTTACTATTCTCTGTTATTTAGTTCTTATTTTAGTAAGGGTAATATTGTAATTCTTCCATTTTGTTTTTACATTGTATAGACAACTGGAAGAGTAAGGTTTAAGGAAATTAATGCTACAAGCATTGTTTTGAATTCTCTTTTCTCCCTCTCTCTCTCTCTCTCTCTCTGTATTCCCTCTCTCAAACCTTAAATTTTCACCCATTGTGTTTCTCAACTTGGTATCAGAGCAAACTTTTGTAGTCAAATAATATTTTTCTGAAAGACTAGGGAAAGGGGAACTTACGTCACTTTTCTAGTGATGATGTCATACTGACGTTAGCATGATGTCATCATTTCCCGACGACTTCAGCATGATCTCATCATTTTCGATGACGTCAGGCGACAGGAACACCATGGTTAGGCTCGTTTTTTTATGCTGATCTCTTTGGTATTTTTTTCAAATTTTTTTGAAGTCATTTGGATACACTTTTCTATTTTCAAATGTTTTTTGGACCGTGGGCACTTTTTTGTTCGATCTGAGTTTTGGGGTTGTTGCTGCTTCGATCTGCTAAGGACTATGAAGCACGGACACTTTATTTTGACTCACATGTTTGTGTCAGATACCGACACTCTCGGACACTTCCCGAACACTTGTCAAACACTTGAATTATGAATGTTAATGATTAAATGAAGAAGTTCTTTAATTTTTATTTAATAGGCTTTGCTATTTTAATATCTTAATAATATTTTTGTGATTTATATGATTTTATATCAATTTTAATTGAAATAATATTAGGTTTTTATTACAGTCATATAAAAAATATAAAAAAATTATATATATTCAACGTGTCCCTGACGCGTCCGTGTCCTACTTTTTTGAGAAATGACGTATCTAAGTGGCGTGGCATGTCGTGTCCGTGTCCGTGTCCTGTATTCGTATCTGTGTTTCTTAGGCTAAGGATAGGTGCAGTTTTGGACTGTTGAGGCTGATCCATGATGGTTTGATTGCTTTTGTTTCAGTTTTTGGAGTTTTTTAGTTGGCAATAAGGCTGCAGTTTTGGATTGTTGAGGCTGTTCTTGTTATTTTCCATCAGATTTCGGGTTATTCAGGCCACAATTTGGTGTTTGGTTGCTGTGTTGAGGCTGTTTTTGTTATTTTCCTTCAGATTTTGGATCATTTAGGCTACGATTTGCTGTGTGGTTGATGTGTTGAGGTTGTTCTTGTTATTTTACATTAGATTGTGAGGTACTCAGGCTTATGATTTGGTGTTTGGTTGCTGTTTGAGAGTTATTTGGTTTAGTATGGTTCAGTTCTTGTGATTTAGATGTGTTCTTGCTACAATTTTTTATTTTTTTGGGGTGATTGTTCTGGGTAATTTCTTTTGCAGTGTGGTTCCGTAGATATTCCTATGGCTTTTTTTGGTGATGGAAATTGTTGTGAGCCTTTTGGTAGTCATGGTGGACAAGGTATCGGTTGTGAAGGCCGTGATTGTTGTTTTACTACACCAATGGCACATACATATACTAATAATCCTGTTATGTCTACTTTTGGTTCTTGTGCTGACATTATCTCTCAACTTAGCCTGCTCATCCAACCGTTGTCATCTCTCTCTCCTAATTCGTCTACTCCTGCCACTATATTGGCAAATGCCGATGATTCTATATGTATGGTTGGACAACCATCAATTCCTTGGGTTATATTCTAGGGCTAGTGCTCATATGTTGGTAATCTCTCTTTATTCTCTAATTTTCGTCTGTCTAAATCGAGTATTGTGTTAGCCGATGGGTCTTTTCAACCTGTGCTTGGTACTGGTGATATACACCCTACCAAGTTTATATCCTTACCCTCTAGTTTATTTGTTACCCATTTTCCTTTTAACATATTATCTGTAAGTTAGTTAACCAAATCATTACATTGTTTGATAACATTTTCTCCATCTTCTTGTGTTTTTTAGGACCTCAAGATGAAAAAGGTGATTGGTGTGGGACATGAAGCACAATGGGCTTTACTATTTGGATCTTGGAGATTCTAGTACTGCCTTGAGTGCTACTATTTCTCTCCTCCAATGCCATTATCATTTGGGCCACCCGCCATTGCTGAAGTTGCGTCAAGTTGTTCCTAATTTGAGTCCTAATTCTGTTCTAGAATGTGAGGCTTGCCAATTGGGCAAACACCATTGTAGTTCTTTCCCTTGTAGTTTAGGGAGTCGTCAATCTAGTCCCTTTAATCTCACCCATTTAGACATTTGGGGTCTTATAAGAACAAGAAGTCTTTCTGCGTTTCAGTATTTTGTGATTTTTGTGGTTGATTTTTCTTGCATAACTTGGCTATTTCTTATAAAAGATCGCTCAGAATTACCTAAGGTTTTTGTTACCTTTTATCATATAATTCTTAGGTCAATTTGATAAGCGTATCAAGATCCTTCGTTTTGACAATGCTCTTGAATATACTCAATCTTTTATACATGATTTTTGTGTTGAGCATGGCATTGTTCATCAAACTACTTGTCCACATACTTCACAACAAAATGGTATTGCAAAGCGCAAGCAACGTCATTTATTAGATGTTGCTCGTACTTTGATGTTTAACATGAATGTGCCAAAATCGTATTGGGGTGATGCGGTTCTTACTGCTAATTACCTCATTAATCGCATGCCATCCTCAATTCTAGCAAATTGGTCTTCCTTCTCTCTTCTTTATCCCTGATATTCAACCATTTAGTCTTACTCCTCATGTCTTTGGTTGTGTTGCCTATGTTCATCTTCTTGGTCTAGGACGTGATAAATTGTCTCCGCGATCGATTAAGTGTGTTTTTTTTGGGGATATTCTCGCACTCAAAAAGGTTATTGGTGTTATGATACTATTTCTCGTCATTATTTCAGTGCTGATATTACTTTTTTTGAGTCATCTTCGTTCTTTTCAATATTAAGACGTACCTTTGATCCTGAATTGGTCTCTTCTAATCAGGGGGAGCTTATTTTACCTATTATTTCCAACTCTATATCATCCTCTCCTCTTGTGGCTGATCCTTTACTCCAAGGTTACCAACGTTCCAAAGACAGACAAGTTATACCATGGGCTCCTGTTCCTCAACCAATGCAAACTTCTACTGAGGTTTTGCCTACTGCACCATCTGTGATTCCATCTTTTCCTGACTTGCCAATTGCATTACGGAAAAGTACTCGTAGTTGTACTCAACATCCCATTTCCACTTTAGTTTCTTTTCATCAGCCTTTCTTCTTCTTTCCGTTGTTTTCTTTCATCCTTATTTTCAGTTTTTGTTCCTAGTTTTTTTCAACATGCCTTAACTTCTACTAGATGGAAACTAGCTATGGATGAGGAGATGAATGCTCTTTATAAGAATCAGACTTGGGATCTTACTACTCTTTCTCCTGGGAAACAACCCATTGGCTGTTGTTGGGTCTATACCATGAAATATCATTCTGATGGTTCTATTGAGCATCTAAAGGCCCAATTAGTTGCCAAAGATTACACTCAGACATATGGTGTGGATTACTGTGAGACTTTCTCCCCTGTTGCGCGTCTCAACTTTAGTTAGAGTTCTTATTTCAGTAGCGATGAGTCTTGATTGGCCTTTATATCAGTTAGATATAAAGAATGCTTTTTTGCATGGAGATTTACAGGTGGAGGTTTATATGGTTCAGCCACTAGGATATGTTGTTTTTGGAAAGAAACAATTGGTATGTTGATTACAGAAAGCATTGTTTAGGTTGAAAGAGTCGCCACAAGCATGGTTTGATAAGTTCAAGTACAATTGTTCTTCAATATGGTTTTCAGAGGTCTACTTCCGATAATTCTGCGTTCCACACGTCGTTCTTCTTCTAGTATTATTGTTTTGATAGTCTATATGGATGACATTATCATCAGTGGGAGTGACTCCATAGGTATTGCCGATTTAAAGAAACATTTGAGTAGGGAAATTTCTTCACTATTTCCTTGGAATTGAGGTTGCCAGGTCCAATGAAGGTATTAGTTTGTGTTAGCAGAAGTATGTCATGGACTTACTCTTTGAAATTGGTATGCTTGGTGCTCGTCCTGTTGATACTCTGATGGATTCCACCGTAAAATTAGATGCCGAAAATGGTGAAGCATTTGAAGATACAAGGCTGATATTGTAGGTTGGTTGGTAAATTGATTTATCTCACTAGTAACATGTCCAGATATCACTTCTGCTGTTGGTATTGTTAGTCAGTTTATGCATGCTCCTCATAAACCTCATTGGGAGGCCATCTGTCATATTCTTCGGTATCTCAAGGGCACATCAGGTAGAGGATTGCTATATAGGGCGTCATCATCCTTGTCTATTACTGGATTTTCAGATGCTGGTTGGGCAACTAACCGTAGTGATAGACGGTCTTCTTCTGGATATTGTACATTTGTTGGTGATAATCTTGTTACTTGGCGTAGTAAGAAACAAAATGTGGTGGGTCTGGTCTAGTGTTGAAGCTGATTATCATGCTATGGTTCACATTGCTTGTGAGATGTTGTGGGTTCGGTCTTTGCTTTGTGATTTAGGTGTGCATGTGTTGTCTCCTATGCCAATGTATTGTGACAACCAGACATCGATATTTATTGCTAGTAATCCCGTGTTCCATGAACGTACAAAACACATCGAGGTGGATTGTCATTTTATTCGAGATCTTCTATGAAGAAGCAGATTACCACTCCTTATGTTTCGTCTACAGATTAGCTGGGTGATATTTTTACCAAATCATTGGCTCGGCCTACATTCAAGCATTTGTGTTCCATGCTGGGCATATTTGATCTCTATGCTCCAGCTTGAGGGAGAGTGTTAGATTTCTTATATTTTTAGTTTACTATTCTCTATTATTTAGTTCATATTTTAGTAAGGGTAATATTGTAATTCTTCCATTTTGTTTTTACATTGTATAGACAACAGGAAGAGTAGGGTTTAAGGAATTTAATGCTACAAGCATTGTTTTCGAATTCTCTCTTTTTTTCTCTCTCTCTATATTCCCTTTCTCAAACCTTAAATTTTCACCTATTGTGTTTTTTAACTAATTCTAAAACCAATATCCTTATTTTTAGGATACCATATCTATCCTACATCAGACTTTCTCACTTGGAAATAACTCGTCTTTAAGTTAACTGGATGTATACGATCTCGAACTCGTCCATAACCCTGGTAATAATAATTGAATCTTTTGAAGAACAATTAATATTCAAGGAGTTTTTTTACCGCATCTTTCATGAAATCTGTAACTTTAGGCCCTTGTACTGATGATAATAATGTTCTTGTGATGAAACAAAAATGATCTTCTTGATCTATTACAATTTCAATCTTACTATAAACGTTAGAGTCATCGTTGGCAAATTCAGATTTGTTTTCAGTCTTTAACACTGACAACTACAATGAAAATTTCTTCTCTCTCCCATAAAATAATTTGTGGAATCAATAGGTGTCCCTAGATCCACACTTTGATCAATGAATTCCTTCTCTTTATCCTCCGCACCTACTGTTTCAACAACATCAATAGAAATAAATTTAACTTTATTTTCTTCCAACTCCTTGTGATTGTTGTTGAGGGATGAAATAACTTGATCTGTACTTTCAATGACAAGAGAGTCTTGTATAAGGATGTAGACTTCTTTCAACAGTTTAATGTCTGCAACCTTATTAATTGAAGTTGCGTTAACAATTTCAGATATTTCTTGTACTTTTCTTTTGGTGCGAATAACAGGTTTTGGAGTTCTTGTCACCAATATAATCCGATATTGTAACGTAATTCCATGTTGATCTGTATTCATCTTGCAAATAATTTATTGTAAAAATCTATCCATCATTAGCCTCATCATTCTTGGCCATGAATGGATGCATCTCTTTGTTCGTAATTGTTTACGTCTCTGTAAATCAAACCACCATCTTTTCGCCAATCCTATAACCTTATCTTATACTCGAAAATATTTATTTTCCTCTAAAAGTTTCATATATTCTAGACAATCATTCAAATCGTATATCAAATCAAGAAAGTCTTCTGAATAAAACATGCCGTCAAAATCTAAAAGTCTTTCGTAATGGGGAAAAGCTCTTCGAATAGAAAGGTGTCCACGAACAGTTTGACTATGAGCTCCATCGTCACTCCAACACCTATTGTTTGTCTTCCCGATTTTCTTGTATCAAAGACTCCAAATGAGTAACATATGGTCTCTTATGAATGTCATCGTAAGAATTTATAATTCTGTCTCCACCAATTATCATCTAGTTAGGCAAATCCTCGATCTGATACCAACTAACGCAACACGGAAACGTGGGAAGGAATCGAACCCGTCGAATTCCTTGTAAACCAAGTAACAAGGGAATTACTCACCCAACAAGAGAAAAATTCTCTAAAATTCATAATTAAATATTATTGATAAAAAAATTAACCATAAAGACCTATTACATCATATTTATAGAGTTAGTATACAACTATTTTGACTAGAAAACTATAACTCCTATTTTTATCCTGATTCTAATAGAATAAAAAAATCCTATTTTGAATAAAAACTCAATTTGTGATAGACTCAAAATTGAAAAACTAAAATTCCTACAATAATTCTAAAAACATTATCCTTATTTTTAGGGTACCATATCTGTCCTACATCATAATCCTTTCATTATCTTACAACTAGTAGGATGCAAGAGATAGGAATTTCTGCCATGCAATGGTAAAATGCCCGGGCTTCAACTAATAGTAGCCACTTTGTGCAAATAATGTCAAATGTTAGGCCCCGCATTGTCAAATGTTAGTGTATTGGAGCCCGTTTGCTGGAA
The DNA here is from genome assembly GCA_008638375.1 of Nyssa sinensis. Classification (NCBI taxonomy): domain Eukaryota; kingdom Viridiplantae; phylum Streptophyta; class Magnoliopsida; order Cornales; family Nyssaceae; genus Nyssa; species Nyssa sinensis. The sequence continues at coordinate 33,269,981 of CM018038.1, forward strand.
TTTTATATATTTTTAATAATTATTAGAATCAGTTAGGAGATAGATTTATGTGTGGTACTCGGGAATCTTTTTGACTTCTTCAACAAGTTTTGAGTGAATTCCTTCCCCACTTCCCCTACCCCCCCCCCCCCCCCAAAAAAAATAAATAAATAAATAAATAAAGGAAAAAAAAAAAGAGAAAAAGAAAAGAAAAAACTTCGTTGCTTTGCTGCTATAAATGGGTAGCTATGGTTCTCCCATTGTATCAGCAGAAATAAATAAATAAAACAACTTACCTTGGTGTAGGTCTATGATAAGCCTTATGTAATGCCATGTGTTACAGAATGGCATTAGGCAATGGTGGGGGGTGATCTAATTGTTTGTTTGAATTTGTGGGTCCTTCTTGTAGCATCTCTATTTCTTTGGGGATAACTACAACAATTTTTGGCAATTTTAGAACCTTTTTGATTAATGATCCTTTGGACAAGCGAGGTGACTCTTATTGCTTTTGTCAATGTAATGAACCTTTCACTGTTCTTAGTGATGCACTTTATAAGATGTTAAAGAAAGAGAAAATTCAAAAAAGAGATATTTTTAGAAATTGGTTGAATTAGTTTTATTTATGTTGTCATTAATTTAGTTTTGTTGCTATAATCTTAAAATTTTGGAGTCAGGGCAGTTTGGTAATTTTTTAAATTTGCTATAGATGGATTGTAGTGAGGTCCATGGATCTTTATTTGACTCATTATTTTATCGGATCTTTTAATGTGGTATTTAGTTTGGTTTAGATGGGCTTTATGACTCAAAGTCTTTAGTCTCGTGTGGGATTCTTTTTTATTATTTTTAAGAAGATTTTTTAGACCTGTTTTGGTGATTCAAAGGGAGGTTTTTCCCAGGCAGGTAGGTTGGCTCGAATATGAAATGTTATAACTTATGAGAGATGTTGATTAGGTTTCAAGGTGAGGGAAAATTGAAGGTATTTATTCATTTATTTTCAATTCCTCTAGTTTCTTAGAAAGGGAAGTTCACAGGGTTCCAACCTGTTTGGTGAAAGTATTGCAAATATATTTGCTAAAGCCCTTTCTTATTGGATTACAGTGATTAGGGAGTGCCTTGTGTCTTCTTCCTCCAAAATGCTTTTGTGGAAGCTAGTCAAATACTTAATGTGGTACTTATTGCTAATGGTTGTCTAGAGTCTAGACACAAATTACTAGACATGGTTTAGATTTTTTTCTTGTTGCTGTCAGACTTGAGTTTAGCTTGATGAGTTTATTATTGTTGTCAGACATTTTATAGCGGCAGTATTTCAAAATATTTCTATAGTGAGTCAGGAGACTCGGAGGGTCTACATTCAAGCTAGCCTGTGTGGTGTATTTTTGGGCTCTCTCTTTTTGTAATTGGTTGCTTTTCCTCTGATTTTTCATGTCTGTATTTCCCTCATATAATATCAAATATTAGCAACTTTCTAGTGATGAATTTGTTGCTAGTATCCTGGCTTATATCAAAGAACCTAAACTGCAGGTCTTCTATCAGACAAAGGAGGAATCCCAAGGAAACGGCAGATCTTACGAGCCTGCAGGAGCTTACTAATGATATTGATTGTAGTTGTCATTCTGGTATGTTTTGACCAAATTCATCAGTGTTGACAATGAAACAATTTCTTAGTGAGACAAATTTAGCAAGTACTTTCTGTGATCTATATCATTGTAGGTCTTCTGGATATTGTTAGACACTGCACATATATTGGAATGGCAGATGATGTTTTGGCTCTGCTTCAGCATAATACTCACCTCTATCTTGCAAATGTAGTGAACTTGAGGTAGTTATACTGTTTTGCTAAGTTTCCTGAAATGACATGGACTTCAGTAAATTTGCTTGCTTATTAAACGTGGAAAAAGTTCTGCCAGAATGCAGTATCATTGTTTTTGTTTGCATTAGACCTTTTTAACTGATAAAGTTCTAGAATGCACTGAGTTTTACTTCCAAGTTTATTTTAGTACCTCAATTTGTTCACTTGTTTTTGTTGGTTTTTTTAATTTTGCTTTTTTCCCTACCTCTCTCTCTCTCTCTCTCTCTCCAGTTTTTTCAAGTAATGGTCCCATAAAATTTTTCTTCTTGGGATTCTTTATATGATTAATTCGGTTAAAACTATTGATTCTGGTAACTTTTCATCTTTCTTTATTTTTTAATAGACATTTGATAAGTATTTGAGCTTATCTGTCTTGTTTATCTGGTTCCAATTTGTCATGAAAGCTCTGGCTGCTAGGTTATTTCTTATTTATATTTCATGGATTATGAAACCCGTTATATCTTTTATTTGATTTTTTTTTTTTTAATTTTCCTGTTTTCCATGCCTTCACAGCAAAGAGCTCATGTATCAGTAAGCTTCGATAGACATTTAATAAGCATTTGAGCTTGTCTGTCTTGTTTATCTGGTTCCAATTCGTCATGGATGCTCTGGCTGCTAGTTATTGCTTATTTATATTTCATGGATGTTGAAACCTGTTATATCTTTTATTTGATTTTTTTTTTTTATTTTAATTTTCCTGTTTTCCATGCCTTCACAGCAAAGAGCTCATGTATCAGCAAGCTTTGCATCGGTTTGCTCATTTTAATGCAATACAGCTTAGTGATCCAGCTCCCCTGCCAGAGTTAATTATGCTGGCACTTAAAGATGAGGATTTAGATCCAGAATCCCATGAAAATGACGATCTGAAAGAAAAGATTGCAGAGGTAGGTTAATCTAAACCTGACGATCTTAATATTTATTGCTTTAGTTTGAAGTGAATTATGCTTCTGTTATTTTATTTTGCTCCTCTTTTTTGTAATTCCTGTATTATTGTTGAATGTTGCTGTGTTGGTCAACTTTTTCCTCTTCAGGGTAGAGTTAAAAGTGTTGGTGTTGTTTCCAAGTGCAGAATAACGTGAAGCTTATCATGCTTCAAATGAGTCTGCTTGTAGCTATACTTATTCATCCTATTGATGTTTGACATTTGTGAGCAAGGAGTATGGTTTTTGAGGAAAAGGTAGTATGAATTGGATAGTGGAGATCTAAGGAGTTTAGGATAGGGTGGAAACTGACGGTAGCCTTTGGAGAGAGAAGGAGAAAAGATTGAAGTAACAAGGCCAGAAAACACCAGTTGGATAATCCAAATATAACTGTTTTTCCTTCTTGGGAAATAAAGTGAGGTCACCCCTATTTATAGGTATACAAGGGCACACAAGATTGCTGGTTAATGGTGGTTAAAGTTGGCCCATATGTAAGAGTAAATTAGCTAGTTAGTGCAGAAAGTCAGATTAAGATGCTACTGAGGAAGACAACATCCATTAGCTTGGAAAAACAAAGCACATGTGGAATCTCTCTCTCTCTCTCTCTATTTGTCTTTGTCTTTGTCTCTGTCTCTGCCTTTGTCTCTCTGTCTCTCTCTCTCTAAGACCTAGCAACGCATAGATATAAGGCTGCATTTAGGCTAGCCCTTGATTTCAGTTGCCAAGCCATGAAACCTAAGAATCCCAAAAAGAACCATGGGGTAGTTTGGGGACCATGTCGCGGCCGCTCGGGACTGGCATAAACCTATTCATATTTATACCAACCGTACCCACCTATTCATTTAACATTCCAGCCCCTAGTTGCTAATTTAGAATTTTTTTTCCTTTTTTTTTCTCTTTTTATTTTTTACTATGTATATATATATATTTTTAGCCGTGGGCTACCACCCTTGTTCCATTAACCCTCCATTAAATGTACATGTATGACATTTATACATACACATATAATTTCATGAACTACTACTTATTTATTTCATTATTCAAATTTCTAAAATTTTCCAAACACAAGAGATACAAAAGACAACACTAATAAAGAAATAACTCATGAAGTAATTTAATCTAATAATAAAAAAATTAGACTACTAATTCCCTTTTTCTTTTAACCTAAGGAATAACAAGGAAATAAATAAATAATTAATTAATTTAAAAAAAAATAACATGTGAGGTAGCCAATGGGACTAGATCATCAATTCTAAACATGTCAAACTTAAATTGCCCACTATACTAATTATTATTAATTAGCACACAACATATATTTAAAGGAATATTTTAAATTACTTAGTAAAATTACCTGGGACATTACACACTGCTCAACTCCTCTTCATCAATGATGAGACAACCTATGGTTCACTCCTTTGTGGTTATCGGCAACTCTATGGAAAAACCTCAAACTTTTATCCCTTTCCTTTTGCCATAATGATTAGGTTTCTGTCACTGATTGATTTCTTTTGCAAGTACCAACCTTCCCAAATCCCCCCCCCCCCTTTTTTTTTCACTGGGCCCTTTCCTCCACCAGGAATGGTCCCACTTCTCTTTCTCATCCAACTCCTTAATTCTTGAGGAATCTGAGCCGTTTTGATCTTCATATTGCGAAATAAATTTTTATTTTATTTCTTCACCTTTAAAAATTATTTCAACATCAACATCAACATTAATTTTTCTTTAGAATCTTTGTATGTATCAATGCTGACATTAAAGGTTGATTTTCTCAAAGTGGTTGAAGGAGCTTTTTCTTTTGTGGAGATCAGACAGTTAATTGATTGAAAAAATATATAAAAAAGATATATCATTTGGCATTTGGTGTATTTGGAAGGAGAGAAATCATTAAAGGTATATGATCAGGTTCTAATGTATTTCTTATATGTCATTAGGCGAAGACGGCATAACTGGAAATTATATTGGAATGTGTATGCAATACATGCCATCTTTTCTGTGTTAGGTTTAACTTAGGCCTTAGGTTATGATTGACTCTTTGTCTCTTCTATGTAAACCCCTTCATTGGATTACTAGTGACATGGTTTCATTTCAAACATTACTACACATTCTTTCAGTTTTACAAGAAACTTTTTTATATAACTATCTTTTTCTTTTTGTTACTTCCATGTTTTGTCACTTTAGTTTAAAGTAAGGTCACATTTGTGCAAGGGCATCCTTCACTAACAACATGAATCAGAAGTGGTTGCATTGTTTGCAAATTCAAGCGTCCAAATTTCAAAAGTCCTATTCTCTGTATTCCTCAATTAGACTAAAAATAAATTGCTTAGTTTTTCCTGATTGTCCTAATTTTAGGATTATCTCATGCCTTTACGAGGATAAGAGCTACTTAATATGGGCCACGAAGAACACAAACTTCATGCGATTTCCAGAGAAATAACTTAACGTGACACTTTCTATATTTGTTAAGTGTTTTATTATTTTTTCTGAATTTTGACTTCTGACAGTGTTTACTCTTTTCTTTTCCATCAATGATTTTACTAATCAACATGGATAAATGTTTCTCTCTCTATTCTCAATTATATAAAAACAAATTCCATTTTTTTTTGGTCCTATTTTTGGGTCATCTCTGCCATTATGATATTAATTAGATCCAAATTTCAAAACATATAACATTATGTGTTTTGCATTAGAAATAACAAGTGTCACACTTTTTTCTATATTAATTAGTGTTTAGTGCTTATTCTTAATTTTTATCATTGGATTTACTTAGCAAAGTGGATGCAACTAAAGTTTTTTTTTTCCTTAAAATAAATTTTTAAATAATGCAATTTTTACATGTATGTTTTCTTCAATGGTCAGTCCTATTTCTTTTACTAATATTATGTTTTCTTTTTCCTTGTTCAGATGAACACAGAACTGCTCAAGCAAAAGGCTGAATTGCTGGATGAGTATTTCTGTATTCATGTTGATTCACTTGGTAACTTGTCTAGGCTTCCTGTCTTACTTGACCAGTACACACCTGAAATGGACCGTGTCCCAGAGTTTGTACTTTGCTTGGGAAATGATGTAAGTTCCAATGTCTATTCTGTGACAACTTCTTCCTTCCTCCCTTTCATGCATTTCTTTAATAGTATGATATGCTTGGTTGAATTTGATTCTTGATTATATGTTGCTCATATTTTGGAAGATTCTATTTTTTTTTTATTTTTTTGGGTAAATAAGCTTTTATTAGAAAAGGCAACAGCCAATGAACAAGAGAAGCAACCAAACACTACAGCGGCTACACCGCCAAAACAGCAGCTAAGAAGAACAAAACAGACCCCCCAAAACAGAGGAAGCAAACACAAAAACACCCCAAGAAAAAACAACCACCAAGATAGACAACAAGAAGACTAAAAAATGGCTCTGGGAATATTCCACTGCATACTGGCCTCCCAATTGGGGAAAGTATTAGGGATTTTTCTCCAAGTGGAAACTCTGTTCTGCACCTCTTTGGAAATCTGATGCACAACAGACTCAGGAGTAGAAGCATTATTCCTCCAGAGTTTGCTATTTCTCTCATGGCAGATGTGGTTTATGGTAGCAGCCATGCAGAGTCTTCTCAATTCCATAAGAAAGCCTTTCCCAGTCAGATGTTGAATAGCCCATTGCAATTCTTCGTGCCAATTTCTGGGAACTCTGACCCGCTATCAGGAAAAGAATTGCAATAGCTAAATGATGGTGTGCAATATCGGTCAGCCATAGACCCCCAGTTACTGGATCTAATCCTCCACGAAAAGTAAGAAATTCCGCATATTTTGACCAATTCAAGGTAAAAAATGGGGTTGCTCCCTCGGCAAAACTGGGATAAAGTAGCGTATTTCTTCTAGAGAATCTCCTAATTGTTCTAGAGCAACTAGAAAGAGATTCTTTAACCAAAAAGAATTCGGTTCAGATGTAGGATACCTATCCAGAAGTTTTCGCAACTCAATCATAGATGATGGAATCATCAAAGATTTGACCTTTTCGAACTCTGTCTGTAACTCACTAATTCCATAAGAAAGCCTTTCCCAGTCAGATGTTGAATAGCCCAATGCAATTCTTCGTGCCAATTTCCGGGAACTCTTCTCACCAAACATTTGTGCAAAATCTCTTTCCAAACACACTTCAAGAAGGTCAGTCAAAGAAAAGATGATCGATACATTAATCAGCACTAGAACAGAGAAGACAGAGAGAAGAAGCAGTTTCCCATCTAAGGAGCTTATCTCTCATAGAGAGGATTGCAGACCATTTAGAAGATAAAGGAATGCCTAGGAGCTGCACCAGAGGACTGAGCCAGGTTGTACCACTCCACTTGGGGCAGGGAGGTTTCTCAGAAAATTCCAGGCAGATCTAGATGAGTAAGAGCTTTTTAGGCTGGACTTTGTCCAAATGACAGTGACAGCCTCAGCAACAGTAGGCTTCAGATCATCTGGAGTAAGCACATCATTGTCACCTACTATTATTATTATTTGTTGATCAGTAATCATTTTTAGATACTATAGAAGAGACTTTTGCTGTAGGATGGCTATCAAAGTCTTTAATGACGCCTCTCCCAAATCTGTCAATAAGGGACCCAACTGGATGCCATGGATCATACCATAGAGGAGTTTGCTGTCCATCCCCCACTTCAAATCTAAAACAGTCCTTGAAAATGTCTTTAAGGCTCAAAAGCTTCCTCCAAGTCAACGAGAAATAACTTTACAGTCTCTGCTGCTAAGTCTTGAGGTAATAAGAGGCACACCTAAATATTTTATTAGTAATTGGCCTTTAGTAGTTCCCAGAATAGCAGATAGTTCATTCCTAATTTGGGCATTGACACCACAGCAGTAAATCTGACTTTTCTCCAGGTTTGGGAATAAGCCTGACCAATAGCTGAATTCATCAATAGCAGATTTAATGATTCTAATAGAAGATACATCTGTAGAACTTAAGATAAAAAGGTCGTCAGCAAAACAAAGATGAGATATATGGAGATCATGGCATTAAGGATGAAATCTGAAATTGTGTCTTGAGGTAAGCCACTCAAATATGTTTGAGAAACCCTCCATAACAAGGCAAAGATAAGGGGACATAGGGTCCCTTGTCAACACCCCCTTTTGCCTTCAAAAAAAAAAACCCTTCCAAAACTCCATTGAGGTTCACTGAGAATTTACATGTGGTGATGCATTCCATTATCCAATTTATAGTGATCTCACGAAAATTCATGGCCTGTAACATTCCGTGAAGGAAATGCCAAGACACAGAGTCAAAGGCTTTAAGAATAAGAACTTTTATAGTACAAGCAAGACTGAGTTTTATCCCTCTGATATCCCCTAACCAGCTCTTGCATCAACAGAACATTATTAGCTATTGCCCTCCCCTCCACAAAAGCAGATTGATTCTGGCTTATGAGAAAAGGCATTACATTCTTAAGTCTACCAGCAATATTCCTGGCTATGCACTTGTAGAGGGTGTTACAACATGATATAGGCCTGAAATCCCTCATAGAAGAAGTGTTTCCCACCTTAGGCACCAAAGTAGTTGCTATTGTGTTCCTTTCTCTTAACAGTTTCCCAGTCCTAAAGAATGAATGGACTGCTTTTAAAACATCAGCTCCTACCACCTCCCAATTACTCTTGAAAAGATAAGCATTATATCCATCCAGACCAGGGGCTTCGTTCCAGTTTAAAGAAGATACGGCAGCTTTAATCTCTGCATCATTCACAGGCTTTTCCAAATCACATCCCATCCTGAACTAGTAAGCACATTTTTAACAAGAAGTTTCAACCTATCCACAAAGAGACACAAATAGATAAATTTTGTTGAGGCTACATTTTGTTGATATTGTTCATTCATGTTGAAAGCTTGATATACATTGTTGGCCCATTCTCTAACAGCTTAAGCTTTTAGAGCAATTGGTGATCTAACATAGTATTAGAGCCTTGGTTGTGAGAGGTCTTGGGTTCAAGTCTCTCTATTTGCAACGCTTTTCACGTGAGAGTCCGGGGTCACACGTGAGGGGGAGTGTTGAAAGCTTGATATACATTGTTGGCACATTCTCTAACAGCTTAAGCTTTTAGAGCAATTGGTGATCTAACAATTCGTATTAGAAATAAGGTGGATCTGACCTAAACAAGTTCTTACATACTAGTTGGTGAGATCATAAATTCATGTGTTTGAAACGATTGATATTGGTATGTGTATTTATGAGTTACAATTTTTTAGTTGCTGCATGATATTATTCGAGCCCTTTGTGGGGGATATATCTGTACCTTCAGACTTACGAAAAGAATGCCTTTAGTCTAGTTCTAACATCTTCCAATGCTTATACCACCACTAGGCAAGTCTTAATGTCCTTATAGCTGGTGAAGTTTTTTGTGACTTCTAGGTGAGTCTCTAGGCTCTTAATCCTGTATTCAACTGTAGGAAGTATGGCTTTTCAATTCTCTGGTACAAAGGTGTTAGAAGCTGAAGGTTTCTGATCACATTTATTTTTCCTTTTTATAAACATAAAGAGCTTGATTTCAATGGATGACTTCATTAGTGTTTTTGACTCTTCTACGCTATATACCAAGTTTGCATCTTGCTAATGGTTTGGGTCGTTCAGGCTCTATATTCTCTATTTGAGGAAATTCATTATGCAGTGTTTTCCATGGAGATTTGTCAGTCTGTGACATGACATCTACATGTTTTGAAGTTTCTCAGGTCTTGGGGAGCATGAATGGTAAGGGGATGGGTTAAAATATGCTCCCTAAATGACAACCCCATTCTTTAGATTGTAAAGTTGACCAATAATCTCACTAAAAGTCGTGCTGTTGCTTATTAATAGCATGGGGAAGATGGGCTATTTTAAGAAAGATTAAGGAGCCAAAATCCAATGATCCATCATTTGATTTGTGGGATGTTGAAATTCTTAAAAAGAAGTGTTATCAACATTATTCGAAATGCATTACAGCATGACGAAATGTGGCACATAAAAGTGGATCATTTGATTAGTGACTGTTTGTCATGTAAGCCTGATAGAATGGGGACAAGCAGTGGTGTGATCAATCTGGATTAGGTTTGAAGTAATTTTTGTGGTTTGCGAACGTACTGGTGGAAGCTTTGAGGGTGGGGGCACACCAACTATTTATCTTAAGAGTTCAATTTCAGGACACCCGCCTTAGTGGTTCAATAATGGCGCGCAAACCAGATCCTTCTTTTTGGAAGAGAATTCCTGTGGAAAGTCTTGTTTTGTGGTGATTACAGAGAAAACCCCTAGGGATGGTTGGATGGAGGTGGTAGATGTCCTGCAATGTTATGCAAATGCTTGTAATATTCCTCCCTCCAAGGGAGGTTGCAAAAGTTGGTGAGTGGCTGGAACTAAAGATGAAGGCGATGATCAATGATAGAGGTCCGAGATGCATGCTATTGACGGATAGGGTCGTGTGCAGTACAGGCTGTCTTTTGAGGAGAGCCTTGGAAGGAAGGGTGGGGGATTTTCAAATGGAAAAATCGACGGGGAGGAAACTGCAATGGTAGGCCAACAAATATTTTGAATGTGCCGACAGGAATTAAGGTTTTGGAACTAATGATGCACTATTTATGTTCTTATTTTGTTCACTAATGGAGTCAAAAGAAAGCACTGAAGAAGAGAGAATGGAGACTTAAGGGAAACTAGTTTGGCTTGACTGGTGGGCACCATCAGCTGGAGGTGCTAGGGTAGGAAAAAGTAGATCCCCTGTTGGGATAAGGCTGATGGGATTACTAGCACAACTCTAGGATGACGAGCTATTTTGAGTCATTGGTTATTGATGAAGACACAACAGAAAGATTCCATCTACAGTACGGTAGACTGAAAGTTCAACAATCACAAAAACTCTTTTGGCATTAGTGGTTGTGGGGATCATGTTGACTCTTGTTATGGTCGTTGGTGGGGGTGCCGGGGCCCGGGGGGGGGGGGGGTGGCGGAGTGCGTTTATGGTAGTGAACATTTGAATGGTAGAGAGATGACTTTTGCTAGGTCATCGAAGATAGGGAGACGAAGCGGTGTGAATCTCATGGTGAGGGAGCATGGTGGTAGGTGGGGGGTGATAGAGGTTTGGACGCATGTCACAAGGGAGGACGACTGAAGGGAGGGAGGAATACCATGTGGAAGATATTTGAAGTTCAAATTCTGCACGGGAGGAGCACGTGATACAATGTGGGTTGGATGGAAAGAGACTCATTCTAGATTTATTGATGGGCTAACGAAGAGAAGGCCGAAGGAAGGTAATTATCATACATCACGTAGAGGCCCCACCCAACATATGAAGGATGAGGTAATAGGCCAGCGAAGACAAAGCCCGAATTGATGTAGCCCAAAGACCTTCAGTTACTTCAGAAGGATGCAATGAAGCCCAGAATCCATCAAAAGCTTAAAAGGAGTTGAGAAGGCCCAAAGCTCCGAAACCCAACATTTGGTCTAGTTGTTAGCCCAACCTTTTTATTTAGAGATGAACAATATAGTTTGAGAGGGGAAAGATGGGGGGACTAGGCAAGAAGGTAGCAATTAATGTCCAGCTTGTGTACTAGCATGGGAAACAGGAAAATTTATGGAGCCGGTATGTTGCAACCTATGAAGCATGGACACTCTATTTTGCCTCACGTATCAGTGTAAGACACGGGCACACTTTGACATGTCCCGGACACACAAAAAGTGTCTAATTGTTTTTGAATTTTGAACACGTTACAGACACGTTGGGACACATTTTTGGATTTTTTATAATTTATTTGGGATTTTTTTTTTTGAATTTTCCTCTCATTTTCTCCACAATTTTTTTATACACACAAATATATATAGTAGTTAATAAATTTGTTTTGAAATTTGAATCATGAATGTTGATTATTAAATAAAATTCTTAAATTTTTGTTTAATGCCTTTTTTTGTTTTGATATATTAATAATATTTACGTAGTTTGTGTATTTTTATGTCAATTTTGTTTGAAATAATATTAAATTTTTATTATGTAGTCATATAAAATATATATATATATATATATATATATAAATTCAACTTGTCCTAACGTATCCGAGTCCTACTTTTTTGAAAAATGCCGTGTCATGTCATCCGTGTCCGTATCTGTGCTTCTTAGGTTGAAACGATGGAAATCGAAGAGAGGGATGGAGGAGGGATGAAGTATTTGGAGTATGGCTTGTTAAGTGGAGGAAAGCAAGCCAACATAGAGAGGATGGGCCAACCAAACTGTGGGAATCATGCAGGATGGAAAAGGGATATTTGTTCGTAAGGTGAAGACTTAGATGAGATCACAAGACTGTCCTCAATTCAAGGTAATAAATGGGAATTGCCTAAGAATGAGAGGAGGTCTCTGATATATGAACTGGAGTTTTTGGACTCTTTAGATACAGGGTTTGATTGTGAGTCTGATGATAGAGCTTTGGTCTTGCTGGAGGAGCTGTTGGAGACCTAAAATAAAGGGGACTTGGTCAGGATGCATTTGGGACAGTTGGGGTAGCATATGATGAGCTAGATTTGCTGAATCTAGTGGAATCAGGAATGTCCTCCCTTGGTTATGATTGATCCAAAGGAGGGGACAAGAGGGGGTGGCAAGCATCTGATGTAAGGGGATCTTTGAGCTTTAGTGTAGCAAGAAAGCTTCAACTCCTTAAGAAGGATTTTATGAAGTGGGATAAATACAGGATCTGTGACATGGGGGAGTAACTCTGGATGAGGCATTTAGAAGAGATGAAAGGAAAGTTGAATTGGGGTCACTTACTTTCATGGAAGAAATTAACTCGAGGTAGAAATCTAGGTCTCTTTCGTTCAAAGAAGGGGATTGAAACACAAGATTCCTTTATTGGATGATGAAACTTATAGAAGGATCAATCATATTGGTAGGTTATGGATTCTTGGGGAGGAATGGAAGGAATATTTGTAGATTAGGTAGGGCATAGTGTAGGTCCTATGAGTGGCTTTATTCCAAGCCTCTGGATTGGAGACCTCTCATTGAAGTTTTTGGAGGAAGAAAGGGTGTGGTTGGAACCTTTTGACAAGGAGGTGCTAGCAGCATTACAGAGTTGTGATGGTGATCAAGCTCCAGGATTGGATGGCATCGGATGGTATGAACATGGCTCTTTTCCACAATTCATGGTAGATTGTTTGGGGTGATATTATGGGCATGTTCATTTCTTCCATGAACATGGAATGTTTGAGTGGAGTATGAATTGCGTAATTCCTAAAAAAGGAACTGTGTACTTGAAAGACTCCAGACCAAGTAATCTGGAGAGTAGTGTATATAAGATCTTAGCCAAAACTTTAGCTATTCATTTGAAGAAGGTGCTTGATATGGTGGCCTCACAATTTTATGCTTTTGTTTTTTTCCTGGGAGGGGGGGAGATTCTAGATTCAGTGCTTATTGCTAATGAGTGTGTGGATTCAAGATTAAGGAGTAGGGAGCTGGGTATCATTTGTAAATTGGATGTGGAGAAAGGGCTACGACCACGTTAATTGGAGTTTTTGCTTCATATTGTGGAGTGCATGGGGTTCGGGAGGTGTGGCATAGATGGATTGAGAATTGTGTTTCCAATGTCCGATTCTCTATCTTAATATTGGGGTTCCTAAACGTTTCTTTGTGAGCTTGAGGGGTTTGAGGCAAGGGGATCCTTTATCTCTGCTCTTGTTTAATCTTGTATGGAGGTCTTGAATCGGATGATTGACAAGGTGGTTGCTGGAGTTTTTTTTTACTAGCTTTGGAATTGGGGATGTGAGGAGATCCCCCACCTTGGTGTCCCACATTTTGTTTGCGGATGATACTATGATTTCCCAATAGTGCTGAGGAAATTCAATTGCAGTATTTGTGATTCATTCTCGTGTTTTGAAGCAGTGTCTAACTTACGCATCGATTTAGTGAAGTAATATATTATTCCTGTGGGGGACGTGGAGAACGTGGATGCAATAGCAACTAACCTGGGAGTGCCCTCTCTAGTTTTGTGACCTACTATGTCTCTTTTCTCCATTCCTGCCTCTGCTGCTGGAAGGCTGTAGAAGTTTCAGGGAGATTTCTTGTAGGGTGGATAGGGGAGGAGTTCAAGTATCATCTTGTACTTGGGATAAGGTGTGTCCCCTCCTAGGTTGTGGGGGCCTGTCAGTCTCTAAGCCACTTCAATAAGGTGTTATTGGGAAAGTGGTTGTGGCAGTTTGGGTGGAGACCTACTGTCTTTTACTCAAGGTTGTGGAAGGAAAATATGCTGTTAGTCCTTGAGGGTGGAGTTCAGCTGAGGTGGGTAGTTTACATGGAGTAAGCTTGTGGAAAGGGATCTGTAAAGGTTAGGGTGACTTCTTCAGACAGATTCAGTTTGTAGTGGGAAATGGAAACAAAGTTTGGGTTTGGCAACTTCAATCGAACAGAAATACCTAGAAATTGGTATTTCCTCTTACAAACTTCATCGTCTCAAATTTTCACTCCCTGTAACTCACACTATAAACCACCAAACTGTGATTTATACATGCACTATCCCCAAACACCCATTTATAAATGCATATATACATACATAAAATGTACATATACATAAATACATGATACATATACACGTACACAAATCATGCTTTCAAGAGAATGGAAAAGATAAACCCTTACCTCAATGAGACAACCACCCAAAGAGATTCGAAGCTTTTCAAAAAGCTTCAAGCTTCAGCTATAGTGAAAGCTTGGTTCCTCACCAATCCTTGCTCCCTTTAGGTCCTTTAAACTTCATGACAAGCAAAGAACCCTTACCACCCTTGTGTTTAAACCTCACAAGGACACTCCCTCAAATCCAAGTTTTCTACAACCCATTAATGTTGTAACCAAGAAGAAAGAAAAAGAAGGATGAAGTGGGAGGTTTTGTATGTGATAGACTAGCAACCCCAAAATGACAGTGTTTGTGCACTCGTGTGTGTATCACACAGCCAATTTTCCACTTGCGTGAGAGATATAAAAACTATATCTCCTTCCCTAGTTTCTCCAAGATGCTTTGCAGCAAATCTCATTTGCCATAAGGGCTTATTTGGCTAGTGCTCAAATGTGTTCACGTTCTTAAAATTTTCTTTCTGGAAAATTATCAAAATTTCCCTACATGCTTACTTTTTACCATATGACTGAAAAATCAAGTCCATGTATCCAAAATACAAGTTCACCGCTCTCCTGATGGCCTTTGTAATAAACTGAATAAGACTAGCATAGGTGGGCATTGTGGGTCACACTAGCCAAATAAAACATATATACCCGTATTTTAAATACAAACAAGCTGTGAAACACGAACATTCTATTTTGGTTCACGTGTCCGTGTCAGACATGACACGTGTCGGACATGAAATAAAAAAGTGTCCAGGTTTTTTAATTTTTTTTCTTTTGAATTTTGGACATGTTTTTTGATTTTGTTTCTTCTTTTTCTCCTTAGTGCTTTTATTGGTTATATACATATGTTCACATATATATATATATATATACATGTTCTATGTAATAATTAGTAAATGTTTTTTGGAACTCGAATCATGGATGTTGATGATTAAATGAAGTTCTTGAATGTTTTATTTAATGACTTCGTTATTTTAATATCTTAATAATATTTTTTTTGATTTGTATGTTTTTATGCCAATTTTAATTGAAATAATGTTAGATTTTTATTATGAGTAATGCTATCCTTGCCATAAAATTTTACCAAATTCTCTTACCTATTGACATAATTGTTCGAGTGCTAGTCAATTAAGCGTTTTGGTACTAGTCAATTAAGCCTCTTGAACTCACATGACATGACTAGCACCAAGAGGCTGAATTCACTAGCACTCGAACAGTCACGTTAGCAGGTAAATTGTTTTCGTAAAATGTTAAGGTAAGGATAATATTACTCTTTTATTATACGGTCATATAAAAAATATAAAAAATTATATATATTCAACGTGTTCCTAGCTTGTCCGTGTCCTACTTTTTTGAGAAATGAATGTATCTGTGTGTCCGTGTCGTGTCATATCCGTGTCCTGTGTCCGTATCCTGTACTTCTTAGCATACATCCACATTTATATCAGGCATGCTTTACAATTTATAAAATCACATAACCATGAGATTAATCATTTAATAACGTATTATTAAATTTAAATTTCCAGATCATCACAAATATACTCCTAAAAATGTTGCTTAATTTTTTATCATAACTGACTGGGTTTTTGTTACTAATAAACAATTACTTTAAAATTTATTTTTGTTGTACAAGTTTTGTAAAGGTTTTACTATACTTAGATGACACCTGTAAAGACTGTTCACAAGCCTAACTAAGCCAAATTTGTTCTATCTTGGTTCATTAAGAGACTGAGCTTGGAATATATATATTCAATCCTGTTACATGTTATTAGCAAATGAGCTTGAATGAGGTTTTGATGACTTGTGCTCAAGTTGTTCATGAGCTTCTCAGATCATTTGCAGCCCTAACAAGAGATATCACTGAAGCTGACAGCAAGGTAGTGGCAGAGTTGTTGACTTCGTTTCATAATATTTCCTGTTCTTAGCTGGCATGGGGTCTTTGGGCGTTATACTTTCTCTTTTCCCAATTTCTGTGATAACCAAATCAGCTATGGAATTGCTTCTACATTGGAGGAATGGTTTGGGAGATTTGTTCAAAATCAAGGTTTGGGCTGTAGCCCTCATTCTTTATTTTGATGCATTTGGAAGAAAGAAAAAAAAAGGAATTTGTTGATACCGAGCTTCAGATTTTTAGTTGAAATCTATTGCTGGTTCGTGAATTCCCCTTATTTGTGGTTTGTCTGCTCTTTCAGTACGTGTATAATCACTTTAAAATCGTTTTTATAATTCTGTTGTATATGAACAAATTGTGGGTTATTCATTAAAGAGGAACATCAAGATGTTTTTTCAATGACTGTTGACTCATACAAGTGTTTGACATGTTTGGGACTGGTTAAAATGGAGAAAACAGTGTCATGACAGTTTCTGTATTGTGTGGGAAATTTCAGGTTTCAAAGATTTCATATCTGCTCCCTTTGGTGCTTTTAATTGAAACCTGTTTCCTGCTGTGTAGCGCCTAAAACTACCACACATGTTTTCATTTATGGAAGTAAATTCGTAGGCACTGACTGGGAAGGCATGAAGCCTGCCTTCTGAAACTGGACTCATGATGTTCTTTCTTGGCCTGAGATATGGGGTTTCTTTTGTGGAAATTAGGATTTTTGCTCATTGTTGTAGGTTGATTGGGATGATGAGAAAAATTGCTTTCAATCAATTGCCGCTGTTCTAGGGAACTTCTATGCCATGCATCCTCCTTTGTTGCCTAATCCATCAGGTGATGGTTTGCAATTTTACAAGAGGAGAATACCCTCCAGCGGTCCTGAAGATGAGGGATATTCCTCAAAATCTATAGGTATGACTGCTTTGCTGCAAATGCTACGTATTTTTTGTTCTGATCTTTTTCTCAGTGACATGGTTGATATTCTCTCTTTTAAGTTTAATGCTGCATCCCGTGATTTTGGGTACTTGAATTAGGTGTAGGTATGTGTCTATCTGTTTGTATAATAGAATATAGGGCATTGGGATGCCCAAAATTCGAGAGCTATCCATTCTGATTTTTTATGTAAGAGGACGACTTTAGTTATATAACATCTCCTACACGAAAATCTCAATCAATTTTATTTATTTATTTATTTTCATGTACTAGTTGCCAAATTGGAAAACTTAAGAAACTATATCAGGAAACTTTTGTTGAACTAACAATCTTTCTTCTCTCTCTCTCTATGCAGACACTTGATGGGTATGTGTCTGATAATCAGGTCTGGCATAGTGTGTTATACCCATACTTTGTCTGCAACATGGGTACCTAACATATCATTATTGTCAACTGATAGGCATCTGCAAATTAATTTTTGATTTTCTATGCTTTGGTTCTTCACTGTTTATTGAAGTTATATTCACACCTTACCAAGACCTATGTCACAGTGCTTTGAAATGTGGGAACTATCTTTGCAAAACATGAGAGGACATAGGCATGCATATGGGATGTGTTGGACTGGCCAATTCTCATCTTGTCAAAAAATGTGTGCCAACTGCCTTGTCTCAGCGAAAGGAAAAAATAAGCTGATTTAGTTCAATTAAAATTCATTAGTATACTTTCTTAATATGGTATGACTGAAATTTTGATTGTAAGAGAGTGGGGGGTGGGGGCATTATATTTGCATTTTATTTCACCACACAAAGAAAATGATGAGATTGAACAACTTACAGCAATTGGGCCATGTTCACCATCTTTAGGCTTTTGGAGGTTTGATGGAAATGACAGATAAATACCCACGCCTATATTACATGTATTATGGTGAAAAGCAACTTTAACCATTAGAATGTTAGTTGGAGTCTATTCAGGATATTCACCATCTTAGTTTTTTCTGTGGTAGGAGATCCCATTTTTCATCTATTTTCAAACTTCTCTATTAGTCTGGTTACCACATTGAATTTATTATGTTTCTTCAGTAAGGAAACCACAATACTGAGGCTTTTGATATAAGGATTGGTTGGTGCTCCGCGCCCCACAATCTTAAATCTTAGACCTGTGTACCTTTGAGAATATTGCAAGAGTTGAAAAGCACCAAAGGGCTACTTCTAGCAGGGTGACAACTTGTTACCTGATAGTTTCTTTAAGTTTATAAATGTCACATCTTGTACCCCAAATATGGTGGAATAGAGCCCATGACCGGCCACTGAGGCCTTCAAAATGAAATGGGTTGCACTCATGTAATTTTTTTTTTCTTCTCATAAGCAGAAGCTCAATATTATCTATTAACCATCAAGTACACCCATCTGATTGAAACTTTCTGATTGAAACTTTACCAACACTTTATATAAAATATTTATTCTAAATTCATAGATTACACCTAAAGCATACTTACATATGTAAAAAATACATACTACTAAAATAGAGACACAACAGGACTCTAGATAGTTCTTATGCCACAAAATTCTCTTCACAGTTTGCTTGTATTCACAAAGTCCTTTTTTGCTTTTCCCCGAGGCCTAAGACCCTTTCTTCTTCATGGAGATCCAATGGGGCTCTCCTTCTGCAAAGCATACTAACGCACACACGCGCGCACACAGTTATATATATACATGCACATTCACATGCATTCACCAATTCAAAACCTCAAGACCATGTCCAAATCTTGCAACTAGACTAAATGCAAGGTTTAGAAGGCCCTACCTCGTCTGCCATTGCTTGCAGTCTAGAGAGAGAAAGCTCCACTCGAGCGTCCATGGCCTGCCACCTCGGTTCTAGGCCTGTTCCAGCCTTTTCTTCTTTTCCTTTTTCTTCTTTTCGTCTTCCCTTTTCCCTTCTTTTCTTCTCTTCTTCTCCTTCCGCTGGTTCAGGTTCCACACAGTGTGTGTTATACACACACACACACAAAAACACAAACACACACTGACGCACACTGTACACACCTGCACACACACACACACACACTCTTAGTCTCTCCTCTTCCCACGGCTGTATAGCCTTCTTATCTCTCAAGCACAGAATACACACACCACACCCACACAACTCCATTTCGGGTGTGAGAGAGAGAGAGAGAGAGATTGCATGAGAAGAGGGAGGATAGGGGGTTTGGTCTGCCGCAAGAGGGGAAAAAGAAAGAGAGGAGAGAGAAAGAGTTGATGGGAGTGAAGTGTCCCATCAAGTCATTTGTGTCCCCTTCCTATGCACCATCACACACCAAATCCCCTCCTCCTACACCACCACCATTTGACACATGTCCACATTCTAGAAGGTTTCACTTAGCTTCTCACGGTTCCCAAGGTGCCACGTGGCCAGTTGGCCAACTGTGTGCGCACCTGCGCCCTAATTTGAAATGTCTCGGAATCACACCAAAATTGACACCCTAGCTAATTTCGACGTTCTGATTTCAAATATGCAGTCCAGTTTTCCCAAATTCTATTGTTGAGATTTTCTTATTTATCTACATCTTGGAGATGACTATGTAGCCTCAAGGCTCACACCAATCCCGAGTAAATCACCAAGATTTCTTTTTAGCCTCTTGTAGTCATACTGATGACTTATTAACTCATTTTATAATTTTTCTAACACATCTTCCATTAATTCTCGATCTGACCTCAGTTTATAATTGCAATTTACCAAATTTTCCTTTGATGATTTTCTGGGTCCTTACAAAACATCTCCCAAGTTGTGTGAGTCGTAGCTCTGTACTCATCCTTTGCACTAGATCTAGCAACCATATTTTGTTTCTTACTTTTCCATGTGACAAGGTGTCCACCTACAAAAGTACAAAAACCTGACACAGACCTTTTGTCTAAATGCTAACCTGGCCAATTTTCATTTGAAAAGCCAATCTTGTCTATGTTGTTAGAAGGTTTCAGAAGTAGACCTTGGCCAGGAACACCTTTCAAATATCTTAAGATACGATAGACAGCTTCCCAATGTTGCTATTTTGGGCTATGCACATACTGACTAACAACCCCTACAACGAAGGTAATATCAGGCCATGTAACAATCAAATAGATAAGTTTACCCACAAGTCTTCTATAATCTTCCTAGTTCATCAAAACAAAATCCTTCGTACCTACTAAATTTGGTATTTGGATTTATTGGAGTGTCAATCGGTTTAGCTCCCATCATATTTATTGGAGTGTCAATCGGTTTAGCTCCCATCATATCAGTCTCATCAAGAAGATCAAGAATCATATTTCCTTTGAGACAATGTTATTCCTTCCTTAGATCTTGCCACTTCAATACCGAAGAAATAACATAGTTTTTCCAAGTCTTTCATATGAAAAGTTTCAACAAATGGATACCCTTAGCATCATCACCAATAATGACTCAAACTGCAAGAACAATGGTACCTTCCTTCCTACTTCTCACAAATACAAAATGATTAGATGTCGTTCTTTTTAACCCATTTGCACTAACTGCTTGATTGAGTTTATCAAACCAAGCTTTAGGAGACTGCTTGAGTCCATATATTGCTTTCTTCAACCTACATACCTTATGTGACTCCCCTTGAGCAACATATCTAGGAGGTTGCTCCATGCACACCTCTTCTTGAAGATTACCATGAAGGAAGGTATTTTTAATGTCAAGCTGGTAAAGAGGCCAACCCTTAACAATTGCCACTAATAGAAAAATCCGAACAGAGGTTAGACGAGCAATAGGAGAGAAGGTTTCAAAATAATTTGCACCAAAGGTTTGGGTAGAACCCTTGGCAACCAATCTAGCCTTTAACCACTCAATGATACCATCAGGATGATCCTTAACCGTATAGACCCATCGACATCCCACAACATTTTTTCCCAGAGGCAAATGAACCAACTCCCACATATCATTGTGATAGAGAGTTGACATCTCATCTATAGCACTTTTCCAACTAGGAGATTCAAATGCCCGAGTATGAGAATGATGAACAAAATTAGAGGACAAAAGACTAGCTAAGGAACAAAATTGAGAAGACAATCAAAGTGAGAGAAATTATCTTATCAATTGGATGTTGAGTACAAGAACGAGTACCTTTTCTAAGAGAAATAGGAAGATTCGAAAAGGGAACAACAGACTGAATAGTAACCTCATGTGAAGCAGATGGAGAAGGCATAGGTGGAGCAGGTTTGCCGGTATTCCTTGCTATGGATGCACATTCGATGGTACACTTGTAGTGGTTTGGACTCCTGTGGAAGAGAGAGTGGAACAATATCCAGGACCGGAGGAACTGGTAATGGAACGAAAGAAGACTCCAGAGCATCAGTAGCTATAGACGAACCAGAGACGGAGAAGAATGATGTACTTTCGAAAATGTAACATCAACACTAATGACATAATGATGAGATTGAGGATTCCAACATTTATATCCTTTCTGAGTTATAGAATAACCAACAAAGATACATTTGACAGCCTGAGGAGCCAATTTATCACTTCCTGGAGTGAGAACATGAACAAAACCAAGACATAACATAACAATTTTCTGACTCCCAGTCCTCATACTCCTTACTATCTTTAGATGTAGCACCATGCAAAATATACTTAAACTTCTTTTGAGCATCCAAAACTACTTTCATCGCTTGTGCCCACGACAAATAATTAGATCCATTCAACTTTGTGGTAGTAATTTGCATATTGACATCGTCATATGATGGAACTAAGACCATCTTCACTGAACTAGACTTGGTCATGGCAATTAACAAATAAAAAAAACCAGTAACAATCCAACCAAAAACTCCAGCAACCAAAACACTAGCCAGCAATAACCCAACCAAAACAATTTCAACGAAACAGATCAGAAACAATCCAAGCACCAAGCACCAAAGAATATCACCCAACTAAGTCACACTTAGCAAGCAGCCAAAGACCCATGAAATGCGACAGACCAACAGATACAGTAGCAACCAGAGAGAGAAAATGGCCTGAATGACTATTAGAACAGGAAAAAAAGTCCAAAATCAATTAGACTTCAACGAAATACCCCTTAAATAATTCTTAGAGGCTTAGTGACATCACATCTCTCTTGCTGGAATAGAAAGCAATCAAACAGATCAAACAGCCGCAAAAAACCAGATCAAAAAATCAAACCTCCTCAAACCAAAAAGTTTCGAAAAATAAAAAACCCTATAAAAAATTTCCGTAAAAATTACCAAGATTCTTAGAAAAGGGAGACAAATCCAACCATGTAAATCTCGTCGACTCTGGTGACCAACCGATGATGATGTCAGCATGTCATGATGATGTCAGCTTGCTGATTCCCTTCTTGTCCTCCTGTTCAGTTCTATCAATATAAGGGTCTCTTTTTTTTTTGTTGCTTAGGCGAAGAATAATGAAGAAAAAGAAGAATGATGATGAAAAACAAGGCAAAGAAAAGAAACCCTAATTTGGTGGCTATGATACCACGTCAAGTTTGAAAGGAAAATTAGGAAGTTCAGAAATTAGTGGCTTATCTCTTAGAATGATGAGATAGCCCCTTTATATATTAATAAAGGGAAAATTACAAAGCAGCCCCTCCACACATAACTTCTTAACAGGGATACAGATTCTGAAAAGTTGTTTTGTGTTCCTTTTCATGGCTATATCAAAACAATGTCAATCAGGAGGGAGAGCAGTTCTTGTTCACCGAGAAGTGTCATTGTAATTTAGTTAAATCTGTACTTTTTTTGTTTAAAGTAAAACCTGTACTTTATTATTCTCTTTTTGGATATTGTATCAATTTTCCCCGTTGTCTTCAAAAGTTTACTTAAGGTATGTATATTCTTTTCTACAGGCCTGTCGAGCAATATAAACCAGAGAAGTTCTACTGCCAAACATTTGTGTATCTAATTGACTTTCTAAATTAATTTTGAGAGTACAAATTGTGACGTGTTACTTCTTCAAGAGTGTTCTCTCCACTGATGCCATAAATGTTTGGTATCAATGAATACTTTTAAGGCATCATTGAACACTGGGGAGTTGCAGACCATATTAAATAAACCAATTTATATCCATGGTGTTACATCGAAGAATTGACAATCTTGTATTCAGGAGGGATGAAAGCATTATATTTAAATCTTTGAGAATGGTGTGCCAGTGTTTTACTCAAAACACAGACAACCAGAAGAAATTGAAAAGATACCAATATTCATTAAAGGCCCTTAGCTAGTGTAGGTTTCAGTTAGGCAGGATGCTGAGGGATAAATTGGAGACAGATAAACCTTTGGCATTATTTTTGCACAAAGTGGCTGCTCTCATACTTAAAATTTGTGTTTCCATGCTTGACAACTTGACCATTTGCAGCAAGTAATGGCCCCTAAATACCATTATTCACTGACATTAAATAATTGTGTCTAAAGTAACATTTTAATTAATCAAGCAAAGGTGAACATGCACATAATCTTGCAAATGTAAGGGAAATATTTATGTGCGCGCAAACACGGACATAGATGATCAGATATGACACAACACAGATGTGCACACATATTGTTCCAAGACATGGCAGTTTATAAATAATATTCTTGTCTGTGTATGTATTCTGTAATGGGAAAATATATAGTCGAGTCTTTCTTTTCATTGAAATTTCTATTACACAACTTGGAAGATGAAATTCAACAAATATAACATAGATAATGTTTAAGTTATGCTATCACTACGGACTATCCTATTACATTCTAGTACTACATATATGTGTGTTTGTCTTTTATTTCAACTATTATTTTTCTATTTTCGTAAATTTCTGTTGTACACTTGCTTTGTTTTAGCCACACGTGATTTAAATTTCTTTCAAAAACGAATTAGATATATATGAGCTGTGTCCCACACATTTCTAGGAGTGTCCAAGGGTTGTGACAGTGCCAAGGTTTCCATTCAACACAGGATAACTTTGCAGTGTCATCTTAATCTGAATCTTGTGCGAAATAACCATGGGCACCATCATTTGGGGCATTCATGTGATGTTATTGAGCCAGTCATAAGGGAAGACTTAGTCAGTCGTTTCATAATTCTCTTTTTGATATTTTTTTGTTAATTTTCCATTGAAAGAATGCTATTGCTGTTCAGAGGATGATGCAATGGGTGATGATTTTGAGCATGAACTGCTTTTGGAGGCAGAGAATGCCTGGGCCCAGCGGGAGTGGTCAATCCAGCATGTCTTGTTTCCCTCCATGAGACTCTTTTTCAAGCCTCCAAATTCAATGGCTACAGATGGAACATTCGTCCAGGTATTTCTTTAGATTCCCCTTGTAACAGTATCACATATCTTGGATATCTTAGTGCCTCATATCTCTTAGCATATACTGGAGGTACCTGTGGGAACTTCAATTAGATCCCAAACAAATTTCATTCCTTAATTCACTTATTATAGTCCAGTCAACCGCTTTATTGTATTTATATACAAGTGTCACTTATGATAAAGTCCTCTTGATCTTTTCACTGAGAGGCATTCTATTTTTATCTGATTGTTAAGTACCTGAATTTGTCTCTATTTAACTCATTTTGTTAGGCTAGACTGGATAGCAGCTTTAAAATTTTCTCTATTCTTTGTCCTTTTTTTCCCCTTCCCCCTAGACTCGTGTATTCTTCTTTTTGATTCTGGGAATGATGTTGGATTCTACTTTTTATAGGTAGCTTCGCTGGAGAAACTGTACAAGATTTTCGAAAGATGCTAACAAGAGTAGTTCCAGTAAAACTATTGACAGAAAGTTGCTGATGTGGTGTATTATTTGAGGGCTGCCCGTGTGCCTGAAAGCTGGTCGTGGCAGATATGTAGTATTCATGAAGTCTTAGTTATCAATGTCCATTGTCTGTAAAGGCACAAAGGGTGTTTGTAGATCTGTGTGTCTAAAGAACCACCCCCCCCCCCCCCCCCCCCCAAAAAAAAAAAAAAAAAAGAAAACTTATTATTCAATATTATTCTAGTAGGAGTCGACAGTATAAACTTATCTAACTTGAGTTTGTTGAGTAGCTAGGCATTGATGTCACTTTTCTTTCCACCAGTCAGTTCCGTCTAGTGTGCCAATAGAATGATGTGAAGGCACAGCACAGGAAACTACTCAAAACTATGTAAAAATAGAAATGTGGTCCACACTCAGAAGTAAGCTGTAAAGGTTATAATAGGTTTTGACATCAAATGTAATCGATAGCATTTCACCCAACTTTTGGGGTGAATGCATCTCTTTTTTTTTTTTTTGGGTACACGGAATTTGATATTTTTTTTTTGGGCTGTGCAAAGAATGCATGGAATTTTACTCCGCTTGTGTTGAGCTAGTGTCACATACCATTACACAATTGGTTTCAAATCTGGATGGAGGGTTTTGTCAGGTAGTTGACAGTATAATTAACATATATGCACCCCAAATAGGATTAGATGCATACATTAAAGCACAATTTATGAAAGACAATGAATGAATTAATTCAAAACATACATGTAAGTGAAGATATTTGCGAGATGTGATTTTAGTGGGCATGTAGGAAAGGATCACGAAAAATAACAAGATGGTACATGGAGGTTACGATTTTGGAGGTAGGAATGATGTTGGAAGACAATATTAGATTTTGCAGTTGCATATGATTTTATGATAATTAATATATATTTTAAAAAGAAAGATGAACATTTAATTACTTTTAAAAGTGGATCAAATAAAAGTCAAATAGACTTTTTTCTAATTAGAAGAATAGATCGATTATTATGCGAAGATTGTAAAATTATTCTTGGAGAAAGTTTAAACTCATAACATTGGTTGATGGTTTTAGATATATTAAAAGACATACAAAAGAATAAGTAGATTAAAAAAATTAGGAATTAAATGGTAGAATTTAAAGAAGAGAAAGTCGAGCAATTTAAAAGTAAGATTCTTAAAGAAATACTATGGAACTCTGATGATGAAATTAATGTAATACGGAATGGAATGACAACATGCATTAAAAGAAAAACAAAAGAGGTTCTTGGTGAATAAAACAGAATATGATTGTTATGTAAGGATATACTTGGTTGTGGAGTGTGGAAGTCCAAAAGTAACAATAGTAGAAAAGGAATGTTACAAAGATTGGCAAAAAACTAGAAATAAAGCAAGTTGGAAAGCATATAGAATTGTAAAGAAGGAAGTAAAGAAAGTTGTAAGTAATGTTAAAAATAGGGGTGTATCATGATTTTTCATATCAGATTGGGTACAAAAAATGGAAATAAGAATATATATACAAACTTACTAAATTAAGGGATAGGAAAATTAAAGATTTTAATAATATTAAATGTATAAAGAATGAAGATTCGAAAGTCTTGATGATTGATGATAAAATTAAAGACAAATGAAAAGGCTATTTTTTTTACATTATTGAATGAAAAACATATAGAAAAGTGTAGAAAACTCTATGAGAAATAGAGAAAATATAATTTTTTTGTAGGATTAGAGCATTTTAGGTAAAAAAAAAAAAATGCATTGAGCAAGATGAAAACTAGTAGGACTTTAGGATTAATGGTATTCCTATTGAGATTTGGAAGTATTTAGAGGAGATAGGCCTGTCTTAGATAACAAATTTATTTAATGAAATCATAATAATTAAGAAAACTCTTGATAAGTGGAGAAATAGTATTTTAGTACCTATATATAAAAATAAAGAGGATATACAAAATTGTACAAATTATTGTGGCATTGAATTAATGTGTCAAATTATGAAACTCTAAGAGAGAATAATCAAACACCGATTAAGACTTGAGATAGCTATACCATAGAATTAAGTCGGGGTTTATGTTAAGGAGATCAAAAATTGAAGTTATTTACTAATTAAGAAAATTTATGGAGAAGTATTGAGAAAAGTGGAAAGATCTTTTACATAGTATTTAGCAATTTGGAGAAATCTTATGATAAGATCCATTGAGATCTAATATGGCGGGTTTTTGAAAAGAAAGGAGTTACAAAACGATATATCGAAATGATAAAAGATATGTATAATGAGATTGTGACTATCCTAAGGAGAACTGTTAGAGAAACAAGTGAATTTTTTTTTATCACAGTAGGCCTACATCAGGGGTCAACATTAAGTCTTTTCCTTTTGCATTAGTAATGGATGAGTTGACTAAGCATACACAAGATGAATTTTCATGGTGTATACTTTTTGTTGATGGCATTGTTTTAATAAATGAAACTAAAAGAGGGATAAATGATAAATTATAGGTATGGAGAGAGACTCTTAAATCAAAAGGGTTTAAGATAAGTAGGATAAAATTTGAATATAGTGTGAGTGTAATTTCAATAAAACTAGTAATATGAACAAGGAGGGAGTGAAAATTGAAAATTAAGAATTAATAAAAAGTGAATTTTTTTGTTATCTAGGTTCACTTATTCATCAAGAGGGAGAAATTAGATATGATGTTACCCATACATTTAGAGTAGCATGGGTTAAGTAGAGGAGTGCGTTTGGTGTACTGTGCAATCGACGTATACCTTTAAAATTGAAAGGTAAATTTTATAAAATAACTAATAGACAACCGATATTGTATGGAATGGAATGTTAGGAAGTTAGGAAACAAGTAATATGGTGATTGTAGCTGAAATGAGGATGTTGAGATGGAAGTGCGATAAGATAAGAAAATATAGAATTTAAAGTGAACACATTCGTGAGATGGTAGGAGTAGCACTTATAAGAGATATAATGATAGAAAGGCGGTTAAAGTGGTACGGTCATGTACCATGAAGTCCAGAAAAATGCAACAGTAAGGAATAATGATATGGTCAATATTGAGGGTCTTGTTAGGGGGTGAGGATGAACAAAATTAACTTTGGTAGAGGTAGTTAAAAAATACATGATAATATGTGATCTAACTGAATTAATCATCTTAAATAGAGAAGAATGATAAGACATGATTCATGTAACCGACTCCAAATAATTGGGATAAGACTTTGCTGAGTTAAGTTGAGAAAGAAAGCATGGAATTTCAATTCATTCATATATTCATGAATTCTTCCAATTTCTTTCCTGTTTTTTTTTTTTTTTTGTGTTAGGGGTAGTATTTTGTATATATAGGTAAATGAGACTCTTGGATAACTATGTCGATGTGGTATATGCTATTTAAAATAGAGGCAAGGTTTTGATTCGATTCTATTCTTAATATTAAATAATGTATGTTTATATATGTAGATAGTGGAAATCGCAATATTCCACAAAATTCCACATGGCATTCCTACTGGAAAAGCCACCTAACAAATAGCTTTAAGAGTCGCAATGCACTCATGGCTTAGAAAGATAGAAGCTCCATGAGAAGAGTACCACACTCAAAGGAGCGCAAACACGAAACAAGTCTTGTTAAAAGCTTGAGTCTTGATCCATAGGCACATACTTAAGATAAGATCCTTGAACTAGGGTGATCCGTTCCTTATGGAAAATAGTTGTCTTACAACTAACAAAAGTTGCATTGTATGGAATTCCCTAAGATACTTCATCGATCAAAAGTTTCATGTAGAGCTTGATGCATAGTCCTTTCTAACACTAGGATTCCTGAAACACATAGGGATAAGTCTTGTTAGACTCTTAAGGTTTGGTATGCACCCATAGTACAATCATTGTGCTATGGGTCTCACTCGAGATACTCAAGGTCTTGTGGCATGATGACTTAGGTATGAGGATTCTTTAAATTACCTTGTATTAAATGAGAAAATGACCAAAATCCACTTTGCATTTAATGAGACAATACTTTGGTCTGACCTAGGGGCACGAGATTATGATTTTCATTACTAGCAGACAAAAATAATAATGTGCAAGGAATCAATACTTCTTTTATTAGCTAGAAAGGAGAGAACACGTGGCAAGAAGGGAAACCTTTACTGCCTAAAGACTAGACTCTTGACACGTGCTTCATAGTCTATAAATAAGATAAAGATTCCTAAGACAAAAGATATGAGAGACAATAACAACAACAAAGAGAGAAACATTGAATAAGCTTGAGCCCCATTTAAGAGGCTGCCATTAATATACTAAGAAGAATATTTAAAATTCCTTCTTTGCTTCATTGGTAGTCAATGTATAAGAGTTAAGGAACATTCAATTTTTCCCTATTCTTCCTAGAATCCCATCTTCTTGGTTAGCTCACACCGTCTCTTGAGAACCACTTTACCTTACAATGTCATTAATGGTGTACTTACTACTCTCTACACACCCATGTAATCTCCATGCTGGAACTAAAAGTATTTCCTAGCTTACTATATTTATGATCTCTTCGGTAGGCTATCTCAACCACCTACATTTTGGTGACTCCACTAGAGTATAGTATTGTTGATCCAAAATCCCACCCTATGCAGATTAGGGACTATGACCAGCTAGTCAGTTACACTGCCTGTACTTATCATGCGTAACTACGAGTAATGCAACTGAAGGCTATTTTCAACTTAATCTAAGTATTTTGCATAAGGTTTCACTAGGCACTGGTAGATTACATAAGAGTTTAGTATAGATAAAATTCATGGAGGAAAATGTCACGACCCGAAACCCACCCTATGCAGATTTCGTATCGCAAGGCCGACCCTCTGGCCGTCCCTTCTTTTTCTTTCCTTGTATCAATGACAACAATGTGTAATATATAAAACTTAACAATAAATCAACGGAAGTCTTTATTTAAACATAATATGGTTCTACATAAATAAAAATGGGAACCGACATCTCATCAGCCTTAGGTTGCGAATGCATGGGAGAAGCTATAACATATTCTCTATGCTCCTTAAGCTCCTACTGCTGTCTCACAGCATTCCTTCCTGAAAGAGTTAAGTAAGTTTGGAATGAGCTAACGAAGCTCAGTAAGTAAATTCCTTTCACTCTGCCATGGGTCAGGGTCAATATAGAAAAGATCATAATCCAAGATAATAAGGATATGAAACATAATAGCCTAGTCAATGAATAAGTGAATCAATGGCATAAGGTATATGAATCATCAATAGGGGTCTGTCAAAACAATAGCTATACTACCACAATCAATAGGTAACCAATCAATCATAAACCAATGGATAAGCTTTCAAACATATGATCATTCTATGAATTCAATAAATGATGTGATGTCAATAAACTTTTTGATGCATATTACTGTTAGGGCCTATTGTATCCTCTTCCTCTCCATTGTGTATACAATGCCAACTTCCTTTCCCTTGCGTATACGACACCACACATCCATTCATGGACTATCATCTGTTTGACCCATAGGTCTAGTAGCATATCAGTAACCAACCAATGCAGTAAAAGCATCGGATGGACGTTGTGACTAAGCACAACTCCGAGTACTCATAACATATCATGACTATCATAATTCCATGAAGAGTGTGTATGTCTGTGGAATATCATCTTTCTCAATAGTGAGAATATATTTGTTGGCCTTTCAAGGCATGGTACAAAGTGTACTATCAATCATGAATATAACAGTCAATAATGTCCACAAGATAGAACAAGTATCGCATTATGGAAACAATAAGCATCAAGTACCTATAAGAGTATAACTTTTGGCAGTAGAAGAAATAACCATGGCTGAGGGTACCATATGTAAGAGATCAGGTTTTACTCATAGTAATAACATAACAATTTATCCTTTAAGACTTTACTTATGGTAAGAACATAAAAATCTATCCTTCAAGACTTTACTTATAGTAAGAACATAATAATCTATCTTTCGAGACTTTACTTACAGTAAAAACATAACAATCTATCCTTCAAGACATGGTACAAGGTGTACTAATAATCATAATCTAGGTCTAGCAATTCAATCCTTAATAATTTTCACAAGATAGAACAAGTATCACATTGTGGCATAAATGAACATCAGGCACATATCTTTCACAAGATAGAACATGTATCAAATCGTGAAGCCAATAAACGTTGGGTACATATAGGAGTACAACTTGGCAGTAATAAGGAATAACATAACATCATGACTTAGCTAGTAATCAATAGTACAAGTGTATAAGCAATTATGATCAAGGTATATCAGTTAGTTCTCACTAACTTTCCGTAAGATAGAATAAACATAGAACTCGTGGAGTCACTAACATTGAATATGTATAAGAGTACCATCCTGACAATGAAAGGAACAATCATGGCTTGAGAGAACTACATATAAGAGACCGGGTTTCAATGACATATAAAGGGTGTAAATAATCATGATCAAGGTATAACAATCATCTGCTCAGTAAGATTCATAAGATGGCACAATCATCAATCATGGAATCAATAACATGGTGTGCGTATAAGAGTACAATCTTGGCAGTAAAATGAACAACATGGCTGAGAATACATATGTAAGAGATCCGAGATCTACTTACCTCTAATACCGTGTTGTTCTATCTCAATAATTGGTCACCTTTCCTTTTCCTTTTGAAGTCCCTATAATTCAGTAAACATATCTTAGCTTAACACTATGAATAGTCTAATGTCCTAAAGTCAGTCAATCTTATGTATATCCATATAATAGGTATCATATTTAGGAAAACGGACTCCATCGTTAAGGATTGTTATCCTTGGTAGTTTCTCTGTCATCAATCGGTTTGTGAATATCTCAATCACTTCATCTCCTACAATATACAAATTGCTTTGCTTGAATGCTTCCGCTTGATATTGATATTGATATTAAGTTTTCATGTATCTCATAATTGAGTACAAATTTGATTAATTGAAAGCTTAATTGAGCAATTGAAATTGTAAATTTAATTGAATCGACATTGGATCATTTATTTGAATTTTGCATCAAATTGATTTAGTTGAATATCAAATTGAACTAGTTGATCAATTAGGTTGTTTTTGATAGGTTTGTATCTTTGGGCTTATATGTTGGATTAATCACGTTAAGTGATTTTGTTGTTCTGGCATCGTTGTTGTAGAAAATATTTGAAATTAACAATTGAGAAATTTTTAATTCTGGAACCAACCTATTCAACCTCTTCTTCTAGGTTTAATTCACACTTAGGGGCCTTAAGTGATATTCTAGTGGTATCCATCTAAAACACATACCAACACCATACTAGTTCACACTCCTCACAAATAAATAAATACAAGTTCTCAAAATATAGTACACAATTTCGATGCCCGGCTTGCAACTTATGCAAAACAAAACGAATTTAAGTGTTGAAAACGGCCCCTTTTGGGCCTTTGACCACCCTAAATGCCCAAAAATGGTCAAACCACCACCAAAATAATTCACACACCTCAAAACTAATAAAATACACATGTTCAAACTTACAAAACACAATTTGAATGCCCGATTTACAGCTTATGCAAAAAAAGGATACTTAAATGTAAAAAACGGCCCCTTTTGGGCTTTTGACCGCCCAAAATATCCGAAAATAGTCAAACCACCACCAAAATAATTTACAAACCTCATAAATAATAAAATACACATGCAAAAACTTACAAAACATAATTTGGATGCTTGGTTCGCAGCTTATGCAAAAAAACGATACTTAAGTGTCGAAAATGGCCCCTTTTGGGCCTTTAACCGCCCAAAATGCCCGAAAATGTCAAACCATCACCAAACCAGTTCACACAACTCAAAAATAATAAAATAAAAGTGATCAAACTTACAGTACATAATTTGGATGCCCAGTTTGCAACTTATACAAGAAAAGGGTTTTAAGTGTTGAAAACGGCCCCTTTAGGGCCTTTAACCACCCAAACTGTCCAAAAATGGTCAAAACACAACCAAAATGATTCATGGACCTATAAAATAATAAAATAAAGGTTCTTAAACTTACAAAACATAATTCAGATGCCTGATTTGAGACTTATGCCAAAAAAAAGGACTTAAGTGTAAAAAACGACCCCTTTTGGGCCTTTGACTACCCCAAATGCCCGAAAATGGTCAAACCACCACCAAAATAGTTCACACACCTCAAAAATAATAAAATTAAAGTGTTAAAACTTACAAAACACAATTCAGATTCTCGGTTTGCAGGTTATGCAAAAAAAAAAAAAAGATATGTAAGTGTCGAAAATGGCCCCTTTTAGGCCTTTAACCACCCAAAATGCCCAGAAACGGTCAAAACACTGCCCCTACTAGTTCACACAACTCAAGAATAATAAAATAAAAGTGCTCAAACTTACAATACAGAATTCGGATGCCCGGTTTGCAACTTTTTCATAAAAGGGTCTTAAGTGTTAAAACGGCCCCTTTTGGGCCTTTAACCACCCAAAATGTCCAAAAATGGTCAAACCACAACCAAAATGATTCATATAAATCTAAAATAATAAAATAAAGGTTCTAAAACTTAAAAAAAAATACAATTCGGATGCCCGATTTATGACTTATGCAAAATAAAAAAAGGGACTCAAGTGTCAAAAATGACCCCTTTTAGGTCTTTGACAGCCCAAAATGCCCAAAAATGATCAAACCACCACAAAACCAGTTCACACACCTCAAATATAATAAAATACACATGCTCAAACTTAAAAAACACAATTCGGATGCCCGGTTTGCGACTTATGCAAAAAAACGATACTTAAGTGTCGAAAATGGCCCATTTTGGGCCTTTGACAACCCCAAATGCCAGAAAATGGTCAAAACACAACCAAAAAAATTCAAACACCTCAAAAATATTAAAATATACGTTCTCAAACTTGCAAAAAATAATTCAGTTGCACGGTTTGCAGCTTATGCAAAAAAAGATACTTAAGTGTCGAAAACAGCCCATTTTGGGCCTTTGACTCCCCAAAATGCTCGGAAATGGTCAAACTACACTAGTTCACACAACTCAAATATAATAATATACAAGTGCTCAAACGTACGGTACAGAATTTGAATGCCCAGTTTGCAACTTATACAAAACAATGGACTTAAGTGTTGAAAATGGCCTTTTTTGTGCCTTTAACTGCCCAAAATGTTCAAAAATGGTCAAACCACAACCAAAATGATTCAAAGACCTCTAAACTAATAAAATAAAGGTGCTCAAACTTACAAAACAAAATTCTCAAAAAGGTACTTCATAAAGTCCATTCTAGATACCTAGTGTATGGTATGGGCCATCATGTAATGGAGGAGTTTTTGAGTGACCCAAATAATAGATGTGCAAGATTTCTCGAGAGCACTATAATTCTACTCGTATGAGATTAACTTTTGGCTAGCATAGTAAATGGATTTTTCCTTCTTTTCTGGCATTTGGTTATGACCTAGCATAGCCCCTGTGGTTGTGTAAGTTACTATGAGGTATAACAACAAGGGAATGCCTTGTTGAGGATGAGCCAATACTAGGGGATTGGCTAGGTAGGCTTTGATTTGTTAAAAGGCTTCTTGGCATGCGGTGTTCCTCCTCTTTGGGGAATCCTTTTTTAGGAGTTTGAAGATAGCTTCACAAATGGTAGTCAATTGGGATATAAACCTAGTAATGTATTATAGTCCTAAGAAAGGCTCTTACTTGCTTTTTAGTTTTAGGAGCAGGCATTTCAATGATTTTTCTAGCCTTTGTAGGGTCAACCTCAATCCCACTTTGGCTCACCATAAAGCCTAAAAGCTTGCTAGATGCAAATCCAAATGTGCACTTTTGGGGGTTCAACCTCATTTGGTGTTTTTTTATTCTTTCAAAGAATTTTCTGAGGGTAATGGGGGTGACTCTCCAAATATTTGGATTTTATGATCATGTCATTAACATACACCTCAACGTTTTTGTGGATTAATAAATGTAAGATAATGGTTGTTGCCCTTTGATTTGTAGCCTCTTCATCTTTTAGTCTGAAAGGCATGATAATGTAGTAGAAGGTAACCCATTATGTTATAAAGGTGGTCTTTTCCATGTAATCGGGGTGCATTTTGATTTGATTATACCCTGCAAAACCGTTAACAAATGATATCATGTCATGATAGGTTATGTTGTCCACTAATAGATCTATGCTAGGCAGAGGGAAGTCATCATTTGGACATGCTTTATTGAGATCCCTATAGTGTACACACATGCGGACCTTCCCGTCTTTCTTAGGCATGGGTACTATGTTAGCCAACCATTAAGGGTACTCTACCATGGTTAGAAACCCTACAACTAATTATTTTTCTACCTTATCTTTGACTTTGAGAGACCACTTGGATCTCAATTTTTTGAGCTTTTGTTTGACCGGCCTAGCCTCAAGGTAGGTAGGGATTTTATGTTGGACTATGTCTGTAACACCCTAACTCGAAATATCGGGTAATGTGACACGTATTACGAGGTAACGAACCGTAGTTAAAAATTAACTATGAACAGACCGAGAGTCGAAGAGTACCCAAATAACTATATCTCTATATGCATTATATTATGTGTGTAGTATATACATATGATTATGATATGTATATTATTATAAGAAAAATACACACACTAAGTATGTATTTGGTGTGTGTAGTTTGAAATATGTATATATATATATATATACACACATGTAAATAAATATATAGATATATATATATAGATATATATATATATACAAGTAAGTATATATATGTGTGTGCAGAATGGTGAAAAGGTGTGTGTGAGTGTCGGCTGTGTGTGTGTGTGTGTTGTGAGTGTGTGTGTGTAATATAATATATATATATATAACACAAATATCAAGCCAAAAATCAAACGAAAAGCTGAAATGGAAAAAGTAGAATTAAATGGATTGGGAAGTCTAGTTAGGGCTATGAAGGGATAAAGAAAGAGAGACAGGAAAAGAGAGAGAGAGAGAGATGGCGATGGGAATTTGTTTAAAAACAAAGGCATGCACTGCATGCTCATCTCTTGAGAAAAGAATCAAAAGGGAAGGGAGCAAGAAGTTAGAAAGAAGGATTCAGAAGGAAAAATGGGAAGAGAATCAAGAGAAAAAGGTGAGAAAATGTTGAAACTGTATTTTCTCTCTCTAAAATATTTTGCATGTATGTAAGTAGTTTAAGCTTTGTTATGCATATATGATGCTTAGTATAGGTTTAAACTAAATCAAGCATGAAATTAGATCTTAAAAACAGTTAAAAACACAAGACCCACGAGAAACCACCATTGATGGACCATGCTTAGAACAGGTCTGAATCAATGGCAACCAAACCCCATTTAACCTATTGGGACCTCAACTAGACCTTCAGATTATTTTAAATACACTAGACCGCGACCAAGAAGACTAAAGAAAACCCTAGAAATGGAAGTTGCAAGTTTCGGGTTTGAAACCCAGCCTCTAAAATGGACTCCTAAACCAAGTTTATGGAATGGGAATGTAAAGTCCACTAAATAAGGAATCCAACAAGCCAACTCCCATGAAGTTTCATGGAGAAATGACTATTTACAAGATTGAAAAACCGTGGGGTGCGTATGTGATCAACCAACCCTTTTGAATCAGATTCGATCCCTCAAATGAATGCCAAAACCCTTCCTGATGTCCCAGAAGTGATTTAGAATGAAAACAGTAAGAAATAATCAAGCCAAAACTCATGAAATTTGAAGTTTAGAACTTCGGATATTAGGGCATTAGTGAATGAATGAAGGAGGAAGACGATGAGTGAACTCGCTCACTCGTTTGAAACAAGTGTGTGGACTTGGGACACGTGGTGGCTTTCGGAATTGCCACCGCATTATTAAGGCGACGTCGTTTTGGGGCTTAAGGGTTTAAAACCCTAATTCGACCTACTTGGCTACGCATCTTGGGCCCAATTTAATAACCTGCGCGCGATTGGGGATAGCCTATCCACGGATAAGGCCCTTATACGCCATTTGGGTCAAGAAAAATCAGAAAAAATAAGGAGCCGTAGCCCTTGAGACTCAAACGCCCGACCTCATAAACCCAACTCCAAACCCTTACCACTTGGACACGCATGCGCGTGTTACATAATATGGCAAGAATATATATATATATATATATATATTATAAATAAAATAAAGAAAAAAATAAAAAGGGTGCTGCTCACCCTGGGACTCGAACAGGGAACCAAAGGGAAGGAATGAAGCGTGCGAACCATTTGGACAGGACAATCCCGTGTCAAATTAAAGCACAAAATATATATATATATATATTATGTATAAATTTCATGAAATAAAAATAAATTAAATAAATAAATTAAATAATGATGAAATGGTCCGATATCTAATTGGACAAGTTATTAGTGTATTTTTACTATCTTGGACCTTTTGAGACCAATGGTGAGGTCCGTTTTGTGAGACAAGACCCCAAAAAATAACGACACTTAAAGGGGTAAAATTACCATTTTGCCCCTAGTGCCCCTAAAGCTAAATCGAAACCAGAGAGGGTCTAAATCGACTTTCTTCGACGTTCCGGACTCAATGGTAGAGTCTGTTTGACCAAAAGAAGTATTTATAATGAAGAGACATAAAATTTGATGAAAACATAAGTCATGTGACTGTAAACTAGAACGTTGCCGATGTACTGAACTAAATAGTAAGGTTTGTATTTTGAAATAAAATACAAAAAAACACGACATGTAAACATGTGAAATAATAAAATTAATGGAGCTACTAGAAGAGTATAGTTTAAAATGAAATTAATTCCTAACATGTTAAATTGTGTTTTAAGTTAAAGCTCAAATAAATTATCATGGATAAGACGCAACAAAACTTCATGGATGAGCTCTTATGGAAAAATAGGGTAATCAACAGAAAGATAAGAATTTTCAAGACATGTCAAATCATCTCAGTTAGTCCATTCATATACAAAGCCCTTATAGTCCGAATGGGGTGACTCATAAAAGCAACAGCGGCAAGGAGACTTGCTGAGGCCAAATTAAAGGAAGAAGAGGAAGAACGAGAAAATACTGAAACACTAAATGACATGCTTCACAGGTAATGTCTATTTATCAATAAGAATATATGTGCAAAATAATGGACATGAAATACAACTATAAAGAAAATTGAGTTAGCTAAATTCTTAAAAATAAAACCTATTATAAAAGTAGGCTTACACAATTTAAGAATAGGT
Organism: Nyssa sinensis; assembly: GCA_008638375.1. Taxonomy (NCBI): domain Eukaryota; kingdom Viridiplantae; phylum Streptophyta; class Magnoliopsida; order Cornales; family Nyssaceae; genus Nyssa; species Nyssa sinensis. The sequence continues at coordinate 33,308,075 of CM018038.1, forward strand.
AGGACCACAAGTTGATTCAAATGCATGTGAAATTTATTAAATTTTCATAAATTATTTTAGGTTGAAAAAGGGGAAAGGGAAGGCACAACAATAAAGCCAGCCCAGACGTATAAGGTGAGTAACCCTGTATTTGAAGTAGAGATTTAACTCCATGGATTTGAAAAAGCTTTAAGTTAAAAAGATATGGAGTATTGAATCCCAAATTCAGTATTTACATGATTTCAATTTTAAATTGTTTATGTTCTTATAAACCCTATTGTGACATCCTCAGTAAATGTTTTCGACTACAGTTTTCCTAAAAATATATTTCAGCATGTCTAAGTTAAATTGCCAAAATTATGTAAAGTATTCTGAATTTGCATATTCCAAGTATTTGAAGATTCTATCGTGAAATCATGAACATCATGTTTTAAATGCTTATAAAAGCATCCATGTGAAAAAGTCATATGATAAAGGTATTTAAATGCAAGAAAAGCTGTGCATAAGCACCACGAATTTTGTTGGGTTTCTTCGGAACCCAACCATGATATGAATAAATGCCAGGTAGCAGGATCTAATCCCTTAGGCATGAGATATCTCCATGAAAAGTAAAACGAGAGTCTGGTTCGAAACATATTCTATTAATGGAAGTGATAAGAAGTTATGTTGAAAATGGAAGCAGGTTTTACCCTCATTTTCACTATGCATATTTATATGTTTAAGTTTTTATACTATATTTGAAGAAATACATGTTTAGCTTGAATACTTTAAATGTTGCAAAGCTTTATGTTTTAAAAGAATGCATATATTCTGTGTTCAAAGTATAAGAGCAATTGGCAGTGATTGTCTTACAAACTTTCATATGTTAAACCATTGCCAATTGAAACTCCATGACAAATGCTAGAATTACTCACAAGCTTAGATTAGCTTACCGGATTTTTATCCGACCCCCTTTCAAGTGACTAAAAGCAAGTCCTGATTTTGATGATGAAGATGTTGAACTATGCTCATTTTGAGGAAGGGCATAGGAAGCTAATTCAAGAATAGCAGTCTTTTGGAGAGTACTATGAATTTTAGTTAATGACTTCGTATTAGAAGATGGTACACTGTTATGTATTAAGCCCCACGGGGCAACTAAATATGATTGTAATTATAAAGTCTTTAATTCTTTATTATACTCTGAATGTATAACCATGTGTACCAATGTGATGAGCGGCAGTACTGGATGGATGTGCGAAATTTTAAAATAAGAAAAGAAAAGAAAAAGATTTTCACACTTCCGTAATCACAGGTCGCACCCTTGTCCAATACCGTTGCTTATGTGAGCCTCGCCCTAAGGCTCCCGAGTCGAAGGGTGGCGGTCGTGGTACGAGATCTGATACCGTTGTTAGTGCCATGTCGTCAATCCCATGTTGGATTTCTAGGATTGGAGCAGTGCCATGAGTAAGATCAGTGTCTCAATGAATGGTGACCACTTTGAGCTAGCATGTAAACCTAAGTTTTTGATGTAGAGAGAAAGCTACAAATTTGATTTCATGCAACCATGGTCAGCCTAACAGCAAGTTAAAGGAGGCCGGGACATCCAAAACTTGAAACTTCGCAGTGGTTTTAATTGGGCCTAAATTCATGGTGAGTGTCATGACTTCCACCACTTCTCGCCGAGTGTTGTCATATGCTCGCATTACTTGTGTTGATGGCACCAAATCAGATATCTCCAAACTAAGGCACTTTGCGGTCTTAAAAGGAAACACATTGAGAGCTAATCTATTATCAATGAGCACCATGGGTACTCTCTTTACCAAATCATCCGCGGTTATGTGCAGGGCCTTGGTGTGGCTGGCTCTGCCTTTTAGCAAGTCATGGTCCATGAATGTGATGACATTGTTAAACTGCATCCCTATAATGATTTGGGTAAGCTGCTTGAGGGTAGTAGTAGTGAGAACTTAAGACTCATTTAGTTGTTTAAAGATAGCATGTCGATGTGGAAATGACGAGGCGAGCAAGCCCCAAATAGAAATATTGGCCTGAGTCCTCTTGAGTTTCTTGAGGAACTCGTCCTCGATGGGGGCCTATGGTGAAGTCTCGACCAACTACTTAGTTTTTAGAAATTCAGTCACAGGGTCATCTGTTTGCAAGTGGTTGGGTTTGAAGGGTCGGCCTCCTTGGGTGACATGAATTGCATTGACCGAGTTGGCTTGACTATTGTTCCCCATGAGCTCATCCCAAGTGATCATGTTACAATCTAGAACGACTATGGTATTTTTCGTAGAATGATTGGACTTGGTGATGGACTCAATGAGATTACCACTTTTGAGGCTTAACATATTGATGTTAAGACGATTGTTATAAGCTGGCAATGGGTTGGTAGTCACATTTGGCTTTAATGGCAGAACCCCAATGGTTCCCCTGACAATGAGATCTTGGATGACATGTCTCAAAGCTTGGAACTGATTGGTATTGTGTTTGTTGCCTTGCTAATAAGCGCAATGTTGGTTAGGGTTATATCCTTTAGGCAAAAGATTTGGGACTGGTCTAGGCTCTAGAGGCCGAAGGAGCCCATTCTCATGCAGATTCTTGTAAATGTCTCCCATGGGAGCTAGTAAGTTTGAAAACTTCCTCTATGGGCACTGTTGGAGTGTGCTTGGCGGAGTGGACCAAGAGAACGGATGAACAATGTTGATGACACTGATCATTTGAGTTAGTCCTCCGGGCTTGGTATTGGGAATTACTTTTTGTGACCTAGGATCGCTTGACTTCAAAGTGACATCATTGATAGCATCCTCAACCTGAGTTCCAGCCCCTACCAATGCTTTGAAGGTTTCATAGTAATGGGCAAATAGAGGTTCTCGGTAAATGGAAAGCAAGTTCTTCTTGACCATTTGTACTTGTTTTGATTCACTAGGCTAGTTGATCATTTGTGTTGCCTTGCTCATCCAACGAGTAATGAAGGTTAACAGACTTTCTCTTAGTTCTTGCTTGGTGGTTTCCAAGTCTCTTAAGGTAATGTCGAGTTCATTGTTGTACTTGTATTACTTTACGAAGGCATTGCACAACTTTTCCTAATCCTTGGATAAGGCATCTTCTAGGTTAAGAGATGAACGCATGGCAGCGCATGTTAGAGTTTGATGAAACATTTGAGCTAGTATGTTGGTGTTAGCTCCCAATGGCTGCATTGCTCTCACATAGAGCTTCAGATGAGTTTTCAGACAGGCGGTTCCATCAAACTTGTCCAAGTTAGTCATTTTGAACTTTTGAGGGAGGCAAACTTCGAGGTAGAGAGATAACTTGTGGATGTCAATCATGTTGTCGCCCTGATTGGATTTGTAGATGAGTGTTTCCATCTTTTCTAGCCTTTTCATGAGGGTTTCATCTTAAGGTTTCACTTCCTCTACAGGTGGATATTGCTCGGCCCAATCAGATGGATCATGGACCACTATGTTCTAAACTGGCGAATTCTGTTGAGGTACATCCTAACCTTGTATTGGAGGGATTGGTTGAGGAATTAGCGACACATTGTTTAGATCTACCGGAACTGGAGGTAGTGGCAGCCATTGTTGTGTGAATTCCTAAAAGGTTCGGACGAGTCTTTGTAACTCTTTTCATTGATTAAACATGTCTTTCCTTATCTCGGTTAGCATCTAGAGCAACTGTTCTTGATCCATGGCCATATGAGCTATGTTCATTATAGTTTCTTTCTCTGAACTAGATGGGAGATCATTGGCTCGAAGCAGTTTACCTTGGTAATTCGTTTCCAAGCCAGTTGAGATTTCTTGATCTGATTGTTTAATAGATACTAACATTAATGATTTGTTAATGGTTCCAAAAGCCCAAGAAAAGTCCATTTTCTAGTCCCAATAGTGAGAAAAACAGAGTTTTCTCAAAAAAAAGTTCAAAACTTAGGAAAAATTCATGAAATTGCATGGTAGGACATCAGACTCACTATGTGCCGATTGACACTTGCTTGTGTGCCGATTGGAACATAAAGAGTGCACTGTCTAGAATTTTTTTGGGTTTTTTCAAGACGCGATTTTTGCGAAGGCTAGTGAGTGTCTTATGCAAAAACTTGATTTTTCACTAAAACTGAGGGTCTAAGGTGAACTATATGCATGATGTTAGGCTGGGTAATCACAGGTTTTAGGCTCCTCTCGATAGGATGTGCTATACACCTTTTGTGGTCTTTCAGGAAATGAATCACGGTCAAATGGTATGGCGATAATCCTTTTGATATACCTCCTAAGGTAGCATCAGAGGCTTTCCTTAGTAAAACTGGTAAAAGGTCAAGGAGTAGAGGGCTTTTACCAGCATTCCCAGCAGTAAGGAATGAACTGGTAAAATGGTATGTAGTGCATATGCATATGTTATGATGTCATGATGTGAAATGTGTGCTTGGTATTCCAATTAAATTAATTAGCACATGAATTACATATATCAAGTTATCTATTCAAGTAATAAATAAACAAGATAATTCCAGGAATGAAAATACACAATAACAATAAAAGCCTTATAGATGAACACAATAATGAGTCTAGCTCTCTTAATACCTAGTGGAGTTGCCACTGTGAGCGCAAGCGCTGGAAAATAAAAAGAGTGTCAAACAAACCTCCGTGGCGCCAAAAGTCTGCTCCCTCGAGGTGGGAGAGGCAGGCACCATTTTTTTCTGATTGGGGTAGACATAAATACACAAAAGAGTTGCCAACTTATTTTAGGCTAAATAACAAGCAAACTTGTTACAACCGATGAAGAATACATATAAAAGAAATAGAAAAGAAATAAAGAATTACAATGTTTTGGTCCTATTCACACTCTAAACCCTTTGACATGGGTTAAAATAAAGTAAAACAAAACAAGTCTACATTGAACCAAAGAATTCTAAGTCCGGGAACTAAGCTGCGAGATGGGAAAGGGTTAGGCACCCATCCTACCCAGTCAGAATTGACTGGCCTCAAGTGTTCATCCACAAGGCTTATATTTCATGAAATAAATAAGAGAAAAAGAGAGAGTAGAAAGAGATAATGATAATAATGACATGAACGAATAAAATAAATGGAATAAATAAAGTAAATAAACTAAAAAAAGGAGTAGAGAGAGAGAGATTGACATGAATGAAGTAAGAAAAAAAGACAAAGTAAATAAGATTAATTAAAAATGGTAGACTTGGGCCCATGAGGCGTCCTACGTATCCATTCAAATATTGAAATCAGAGCCAACGTAGTTCTCTAATTCAATTTATTCTATCAAAAGTGATATGATGAATTAAATTAGGAAAATGAGAAAATAGTAGGGTTTTAGGGAGCGCACCTGATTGATTGTGTTGAACTAAGACAAGTCTTGCGTTTGAACTCCTTGGATTAAATCTTTAGTGGTGTAGAATTGCATCTTGAATGGATTAGAATCCTTGCTTGTGTAGAATAAGGCTTCAAAAATAATATGGAATAAGAAATAAAGAAGAGAGATGAGAGGAATTATTACAGCAACACTTGACTTCTTATTTTTTTGTCCTTGATTATGGTGGCTTAGGGGGGTCTTATTTATAGGAAAAAAGTAAGGAGGTTTGATCTAAGGGCTCACAATAAATCCTATGGGTTGATGACCAAGATTAATGTTAAATGTGCAAG